>CM075851.1:116610595-117048095 GCA_037975125.1 Latrodectus hesperus
GCTGGTAATAATGGACCAAACTAATACGATTAGCAATATAGGACCAAGATAATGTTCTACATTCACGCACATTTTTGTCCTTATTGTTATATGGTATTGAAATTATTGTCATATGTATTATTAAAAGTGTTATCATTTATTTTCGTTTTTAACCTCATGATTAGTTTTTGATTCGTTTAAGCTTATCATTATTTAATCGATGATATTATACAAGTATTTTAATGGTGACTAAACTTGTAAATGTTTTAAAAAACTTGTGTAAAAATAAACAAACGGTGAAGTATTGAATTTCAGTGCATGTCTTGATTCATCAGAAAATATGAAAATTTAGTTTACATCATCATTTTCTCACATCACTGATTATAGAATAAAAAGCTATTCCTTTATTCGTTTCTGGGTAGAGAGATTCACAAATTTAAGGCAACTTGACACTGAAAAATATTGTAACTTGGCATGCAAAATGAGAAATAGAACAGAAAGAAAAACATTACGAAAAAAATTAAATTCTACACTATTCGAATCTCTAAGTACCTCATTAAATCAGCTACAAGTTTCAATGTAGAGTTTTGTTTTCAGAAATTCTATTCGGTCAATATTACGATTATCATTATTTCCTCAAAGATCCCATGTACGAAAAAAATCGTATAAAAATATTTTTCTTTTCATTCTTTAAATTAGAAAATTCTTTCACTCTTTTTATTTCAGGTTTTGAATATAATCCCTATTTTACATAATGAATATATTCCAAGTTCAAAATATTTCGTTTTTGCACAATTCCTTCATACATAGGAAATGGAACAAATTTAGATTTTCTGAGGTTTAAGCTAGAGCAGAGTGCTATACACAAAGCAGTAGAAGTCACCTGGTATAGAATTTGTGAAAATTTGTTATACTTGAGCATTTAGTTAGAATGAAACTTCTGCAATAGGAAGATACAATAATTTTTTATCTCCACGGTTTATACAAAAAATATAATCCTAAAAGATTACATTTTTACTTTCGCATGTAACAAAGAATCACTCTCAAACGATAGTTAATATTTGTAACTGATCTAATTTAAATCTTTTAAAAAAACTCTGATACATTAGTTATAGACTTTTCATGCCACGTTATTTCTATAAAAAGCATTAATAATAAGGAGATGGAAGAATTTCTCACAACATTAGTTACAAGTCCTTTGTACTTTGTAAATGTTTCTGTGTCCCTGCCGAATAGTTGGCACTCTTTTCATATTAGTTGGTATGAATCCCATCTTGACTGATATTTATAATAGTTTAGAATCTACTAAGTCTCAGTCAAAATAATCAAAGTGTGAAGAAAATGATCGTAGATTGATAAATAAACCAGTCTCCATTAATTCACATTTGTTTTCTGAATACGAAATACGTAAAAGATATTTTCTTTCTCATGAAAACTAGCATTTTTTCTATTTAATGAGTTTCACGGATTTGTTTTACAGAACTAATTAATCATTACAAAATGTTAATTTAATTGAAAAGACAAAAATAAGTAAATGCATAATAATATTTGCCATTAATGTCTTAAATGTTTGATGCACAGTGAGCTTTTTAACTTCTAGATGCACCTATTTGTAAGCGATCTTGTGCTATTGTTAATACGAATAAAATGGAATGGAATATTGCAACTTGTATCTGTGACAAACAACTATGAAATAAAATTTACTTTTTGATTGTAATATCATAGAAAAAATCTACGTAGTCCAGAAATTTCAATTCTATGTAAATCATCGAAATCCAAGCTCAAAGGAAAATGTATGGGGACAAACGAGAAAAACTAAAAACAATGAAATAAAATGATTAAAATGCACTTTATTGAAAGGGTAACTTCGATTGTATTTTTGAAAAAAAAATGAGAATTCCATTTTACAGTCGCATGACACAAAAATAAATCTTTTTTATGGGATAATGTGATAAATTATAAGATTTACACTTCTGTTCATAAGTTAACTTCATTTGAAATAAAACATTACATGTATATATGTATATATGATATATATATATATATGATATATATATATATATATATATATATATATATATATATATATATATATATATATATATATATATATATTATCTTCTGACTATAGGTTCATTTTTCCAATATAGTCATATGTTTATAAATATTTAATTTATTTAAACACCATTTTTTTAGAAATTGCTATATTGCTATAGAATTAGAAAAGTATTTTTCTAAAGTTATTTTTAAGAAAATTAAAATAAGTATTTTGTACTACAATATATTATTATATTAAATAAATTTTTTGTTGGATTTAAAAAATTTACACATACACACATATGAAAATTAACCTTGTAACCAAATTAAATTGCGCATTATATAAATCTTTTTAAAAAAAGTCTTTAAGATGAACGAGATACAGAAATAAAGTAATTTTCAAAAACTTCAGATTAAAAGTAATTTAATCGAGAACGATTGTAAATTAAAAAAAGACATTTAAAATTTTAATAAATAACAACTAACTATAAAATTTAAAAATATGATTGTATATTATTTAATTTTTAAAATTAATTTTTTTGAAGTGTAAAATTAAAGGAAAATGCATGTATTTTCTATTATTGTGATATCAATAAAAATTTATTAAACATTGTTCAGAAAAGAATTTATTATTATTGTCTTAAAAATATTTTACAATATATTCTTGATAAATATTCTCACAGAATACTTAATATATAAGAAATATATGTATTTTTTAAAATAAAGTTAAACTACAATTTAAATTAAAAAATTTTGTTTGAAATGAGGATTTTTCTCTTCATACAATTGCATCCATTTAATCTGAAATTATTGCAAAATATTCTATCAATATGGCATATTAATGAAATATTTTCCATCAATGTTATATAACGTAAAATATTCCACAAATATTGCATGAAAATAATTTCGGAATTTGCATTCGATAACATTGTTATCAAATAGTTCATAATTGAGGTAATTAAAAACTGAACTATTTTGATTTATCTCTAGATTTGAATATGCTTGCAAATTTTATAAAACTTTTAAATTATATTTTTTCATACCTTTCATATTTTTAAACAAGACAAGTTTTAATTTGGAATGCTAGATAAGTAAATTTAAAATTGTTTTCGAGTTTGTTTTAATTGCGTTTTTATTAAATATTGCAAATGAAATGAGTAACTTCATCCACGAATAATAAATAAAATATTTTCCTATTTAACTTTTTCCTTTTTCAAATTTTAAAAATTTTTTGGAAATGTTCCACACTTTTGAGTATAATTTCTTTAGATTTAGAAAAAATTCTCAAATGTCACTATCGTCAACAATTGGAATATCATCCAGAGTTTTAACTTTTATTTTGAAAAATGATACAAAGGGCAAATGATTTTATATAATATAATTATATAATTTCATTGATGCTTCAATTTTCTGTATTTTTTAAATTTCTATTAATTCATTGATATACTTTTTAGATTTAAAAATGTGGGGAAAAACAGCAAGCAAGTAGTTATCTAGCAAAATTAAGAATTTTTCTTAATTGCATAAACGAGTTATAATTGAGATAACTATTTCTAAAAAAGAAAGGCTTCACTTTATAATAAGTATACTGGAAATTTCAGTTCATTTTTGGAATAAAACAAAATACAAATTTTCTTATTGTCAATAAACTTTATTAAATAATATAATTGCCATTATTATTAATGACTTCTTGCCAGCGTGAAGGCAATTTTTATTCCCCATTTTTTAAAAATGTTTCATTCTTTCACGCGAAAAATTGAAACAGTGCTTGATTGATTTCTTCTTCATTTTTGAATTCTTTTCCTTTCAGAAAATTTTGCAAATACAAAAACAAGTGATAATTAGGGGATGATAAGTCCGGAAATATGGTGTATGGGACAGAATTTTCCAGTTTAGTTTGCAATTTTTTGATGAACTCTTTTCTTGGCCTGTTTCATGGAGTGCTTGGTTGGATCATAGCGGGTTTCTTTTCTTGGACTACTCCCATTAAATTTTATCCAGTTGATGAAAATACCTTTCCTCATTGAGCTTTTTGTTCAATTTTTATTATTCATAATGAAACTGTCCCACCATATACCCAACAATCTCTTATTCAGAATCAAATTTATTTTAAAGTTAAAAGGGCTAGGTTTAGCCCCGCACAGAATACTTTTTTCCTTAGAAGGTTTTCGTGGGTTCGCTTTTCATCCGCAGTTGTCCTCCGGTTCAAGAAGGACTCGATTTTGTACCGAACAAGTTGTTGTTGTTACTAATGACACTTGAACAAGTCAAGTTCGCTATGCCTTTGGCTATGCGAATTTAAGTCAATTGGGAGCGTCATTCGTTTTAATCAGAGCACCACGAAGAAGAAAATACGATTTTGCTCTACACACATGCCATAGGTACCCGTTTATAGGGTAGGCAACCATTCACACCTCATTCATACAAGGAAAGGATAAAGACAGGATAGTTAGAGAGAGAAGGTACATCCATGCCCGAACCGGGATTTGAACCAGGACCTCCTTATCCGCAGTCAGGAACGCTGACCACTAGACAAGTTGGGTGAATACCGAACAATTAGAAATAGGCATTCGATGATTCTATAATCAAAATTCTTCTGACTTAATTCATGTGACACCCATTTGGAATAATTCCACACCGATTCTATGTTCCGAATATAGCCCGAAATAGTTTGCTGTGCTTGAATTAATCCTTCTGCAATCTCCGTTGTTGTGAGAAAATTATCTTGCACTAACATGGTTTTAACAGCATCGTGATTGATCAATTAACAGAACTTTCTGGTAGACCTAATATTAAATAAAATAATGTAACTATTCCCCTGACTTAATCATGTAAGTTTTTTTTTAAATGCTATTTAAGGTAATATATTTTTTTATTTTTGGTTAATGAATATTGATATCGTTTGGGCTTCTGAAATATTTCAATAAAATGTGCAAAACCTGAGATATTTTCAACACCTTTTAAATAAGTTGTACGTTTTTATATGCAACAGTGCAATGAATTCTAAATTTTATTTGAATAAAATTTTGCATATCAAATTAAATATATCTCGTAGTCACACAAGAATTTCATATATGAAGATAAATTTATATAAGAGAATATTTTCATTAATATTGAAGAGAAAGATGATTATAAAAATTTAATTGGTTTTGTTTTAACCAGATATTACCATAAACAAATGAACAATAATTATACAAATATTAGTTAAAATAATAATAAAGTACAAATATACAAGCAAAACTTCAGAAATCCTATATGTAAAAATAATGAAAGGAATTTAACAAAAAGATCATTACGTTTAAAAGTTTGCAATAGGGGTAGAGTAAAAATATGTGTCAAACCGATCATTAAGGTTATTTACCCTAAAATACTTGTAAGCTTCAATATTGTAAAAATTTAGTGGCCCAAGTAATTCCGTAGCATCTAGAAAAAAACTTGAATCTAGATTTCGGTAAAATATTATAGTTTGGGAAACGATTAATATTTACTATTCATTTAGGTTTGTTCAAAATGCGGATTTCTAAAATTTCCTTTAAGTAGAGTTATGAAGTATTGAAGTCTAATGTTCACAGATATCTTTGGTCCAAATACCAGTGAATTTCCGTTCGGTGGCGTATTGGGAAAATCGTAAATACCTTCACTGCAATGTAATTACACTTTCTCGAAAAAGTAATACATAGTTTTAACTTTTAGAACAACATTTGTGTCTATGGTAATACATAAAAGAGGAGAGATCCGATGCTATATATATTTCTATTTTACTTTAGGTTATACAAAAACGGCAATTTTAAAAAGGGAATAGAACCCCGAATTCTTGAAACGAGTAGAGCTTTGAAATGATATTAAATCATTTGAATCAGCTACGTTAAGTAGAAATAACTTTACAGTGAGTTCAGATCGATGTTCATTAAGGTTTAAATTAATTACGAAAGCTGCAGTTAAAATTGCGAAGTGAAGCAAAACTAATGTTTTAAGTTCGTTAAGTCCTGATGTAAACTTAACTTTCTTCCATACAGCCGTTTTCTTTTTAACTCGAGATAAAAATTCAGTGGAAAAACACTTTGTTTTTCTATGTAGATTTCCTATAAGCTGTAAAAATCTCATAATCTAGCTATGATAGTTGAATGACGCTATATTAAAAAATGAGAAAAAATTACAAATTTTTTAAACATGCTTAAATTCATGCTTAAAATTGCATTTTGTAAGCAAAATTTTATATGATTTTATTTATTACTAATCTGTGTTAATTATGTATTTATGTAATTTTTTTGTTGGTTAAACATTCTTGAAACACCGGAAATAATTTTTAAAATCATCTTTTAGAGCTATAAAACTTACTTTAACATTTTTTAAGTAATATTTACTGCTGTGTTTTACAAATAGATATCGTGTCGCACAAATCCTTTCAAACTATTCTGTAAAAAATGATTGATATATATATTCTTTTTAAATATTAGTATAATTTTATTTCTGTTTTCTTTCATAATTTTCATTCTATAGTTCTTAATAAAATGATAAAAATATTAAATATTTCAAAAAATTTTTTCCAAATGAATGTTTAATCTCAAGAAAGAAAATTAATAAACTCAAATCATTATTAAATGTCAAGATATAAAATGTTATTAATTTAATAATGTGCTTAAAGAATTACTACAAAGAAATACATTTTGATTAAAGAATTTAATTTGAACAATAATCTTTATTTTCTTACTAATTATGCCATTCATTATTTATTCTGAAAGTGATGAATTCAACCAATAAAGTAAAATACATTTAACAGTATTCAATCAGTAATATTAAGATAATTCTTTATAATTTATTTATAAATAATCGAAGAACTGTTTTAAGTTAAAGAAGATATTTTATACACAGGATAAAACATTTTCTCTCTTTACATACATTTTTATAAATTTTTACTATTTCAATTCTAAGAGTAAGAATTTCAGCTACTAAAGTATGAAATAGCAAGAAATGTTCCACCTATAATACTAGAAAAATGCACATATTTTATTCATGACTGTTACAGAAGCTATTTGCAGCTGTTCACGATAATTTGTATACAGACAAGAATATAATTTACATACATTCATTTTTATCCTTTAAACTATTAATTCTAAAAGTGAGGACTTCAACTATGAAAGCAAAGAATGACACAAGATATCCTACCAATAATATCAAAAAAACTCCATATATTTTATTCATTGCTATCGGAGGAGCTGCTTCAAACTGTACCGGTTCTTTACGAAATTTCAAGTGAACTAAGAAGGATTTGATATTTATTTCTCGATGGAGTAATCCAGCGTAAGAAATGCGATTAATTATTTGATTTAATCGTTTTCTACAGCAGAACTTCTTGTTGAGGACTACAGATACCGAACTTAAAAATAAAGAATCGTCAGACGTAAAAATTTCCTCTTCGAAACTGTCTGCATATGCGAACTTTGGAAAGAAATTGCCAGAAATAATTGCTTGCCCTTCATTGATAAAATCCACGTATGCGTCTACGGATCTCTCCACATACCACCTGTTTCTCGTGATGATTTCTCCCAGTTCTTTCACGTGAGCTTCAGGAGTGTTTTGGAATAATGCATCAAATATCGAGATATTTAAAAAATAACAACGGATGTCTCCTTTCTTAACAGCATCATTCAGCTCTACAAAGTTTTTGTATACTTTGCTTTCTGAAGGTATTGTTGAATGAGACAGCAAAACTTGAGTGTAGCAAAAAGAAATGATTAAAGTGAACATCAACCAAGATCCAAGCACAAATCTGTCCTTTAAGGACTGAATTTTGAAGTCAATAGGTTGTTTCATTACAGAAGCCGACATCTGAAAAAATAAATTTGCAATGGTATATTTTTTATCCAAGAGAAAATAATAAATTGGTGGAAACAACACGAGAGTAAAAATTAAACTGAGCCACATTGTAAGCGTAAAGACATTCAGAAAATCATTTGCCTTAGGTAATTTCTGGGGTTTTCTCATTGCAAATGTGATAGAATCTGTATATAATGTATCACTGAAATCAGCAAACTCTAGCCATTGATACGCCTGCCCCAGAGAGCCATATGCCATATCTGCTTCGTCTCGGTACACGAGACCTAATACACCTGTCCAGTTTCCATCAGGTTCTTTTGCACCAAAGGCGTCATCTGTTGGAAGGATGATTTCATAAGGAAGAGCTAATTTTTCCAAAATTATTGCGAGTATATTACCTTCCATTCCCGAAAGTTTGTATCCACCATCTTCTTTCTTATACACTTCTGTGAAATGTCTTTGATTGTGAGTAGCTACGGTTATTTTTCTAAAATGTTCCATGAGTAATAGTAAGGAGACTATAAAAATAAATTTCTCCCAAGAAAATTAAATTCCGTTTAATCAGATAAGTAAAACTAAATGCGTTAGATTAAGGAAAGAAGAAATTTTTCAGAAGTTATAGATAGTATTCAAATTCATCTAAAGTAATTCATCATTCGAAGAATGATAAATGTGATATATTTCAGCTCATGGGAAGGGTTTTAGAAAAATACCATTTTTTTCTCGCGTGTAAGGTGTGAAATACTTAAAGATAATGCTGATCTCACTTTATTTAACCATTAATGTAAATCAGCACGTGTTGCCATATTTGAGGACATAAAAATATAAAATATTTATTTTACTTGTTTGATCTCAGTTGTGTTTGATAATGAGTAAAGAGTATGCAAATTAATCTATGAACTTTAATAAAATTTCGTCGAAAAGTTATTGAGTTAGAAATATTTAGTATTATTTAAAGGCTCGTCGGAAAGCTTAATGTTTGTAATCTAATGTCTATCTATAAAGGATAATGAGGTTTCATCGAAAATTTTTGAGTCAAAAATATTTGATATTAGTAAAGGGTGATCGAAAACTTTAATGTTTAGAGCTGCAAACTTATTTCAAATACCAATTTCATGAATATATAATTAGATTTGACACAAACATAATTCCTCATTACAGCATTTTCTTATTATGAGCAATCATTTTTGTGGTTCATGTAAAAAAGAATATAAATTTAAGAGAGAAGCATTTCCCACACTTCTTTTAAAATGTGTAAAATATTTGTAAATTTAGTTTTATCAAATTTAAATTTTCGTAAATATTTTAGTTACGTTAATTTTTTTAATTCAATAATATTTCCTTAACAATTGATGATTTGCGCCAAGGATTCTCATATGCTTTTTTATATACATAAATACATTCCATACACTAACTGAGGCAGTAATAAATTACTTAAAGAAGACCCTGACACTAATGCTATAGATTAAGGAAAGAAGAAATTTTTCAGAAGTTATAGATAGTATTCAAATTCATCTAAAGTAATTCATCATTCGAAGAATGATAAATGTGATATATTTCAGCTCATGGGAAGTATTTTAGAAAAAGACCATTTTTTTTTCGCGTGTAAGGTGTGAAATAGTTAAAGATAATGTTGATCTCACTTTATTTAACCATTAATGTAAATCAGCACGTGTTGCCATATTTGAGGACATAAAAATATAAAATATTTATTTTACTTGTTTGATCTCAGTTGTTTTTGATAACGAGTAAAGAGTATGCAAATTAATCTATGAACTTTAATAAAATTTCGTCGAAAAGTTATTGAGTTAGAAATATTTAGTATTATTTAAAGGCTTGTCGGAAAGCTTAATGTTTGTAATCTAATGTCTATCTATTAAGGATAATGAGGTTTCATCGAAAATTTTTGAGTCAAAAATATTTGATATTAGTAAAGGGTGATCGAAAAATTTAATGTTTAGAGCTGCAAACTTATTTCAAATACCAATTTCATGAATATATAATTATGTTTGACAAATAAACATAATTCCTCATTACAGCATTTTCTTATTATGTGCAATCATTTTTGTGGTTCATGTAAGAAAGAATATAAACTTAAGAGAAAAGCATTTCCCACACTTCTTTTAAAATGTGTAAAATATTTGTAAATTTAGTTTTATCAAATTTAAATTTTCATAAATATTTTAGTTACGTTAATTTTTTTAATTCAATAATATTTCCTTAACAATTGATGATTTGCGCCAAGGATTCTCATATGCTTTTTTATATACATAAATACATTCCATACACTAACTGAGGCAGTAATAAATTACTTAAAGAAGACCCTGACACCATAGAATTTTCAAAGTATTTTGAAACATATTATTTACAAAATACTTCCAGCTGGGCATACTGTTATAGACTTCACAGTGGCGTTAATACAAACATGCACACAGAACGAATGCACCGAACACTAAAATATATATATCTTTATGGGACAAATGTAAAAAGATTAGGACAAAGCTATTCATGGTATTATGAGATTCGTACGAGATAAAATGATTGATCATTTAATTACAGCAAATAAAGGTAAATTGACCAATAAGATACGAGATTTAAGAATCAGACATAAAACAAGTGAAACACTATTTTTACAAATAATCGAGAATGAGAATGGGTGGTCTGTTTTATCAACACGTAATACAGAAATATACAACATGAATGAAAATAATAACACTTGTACTTGTCTCATACAATGCACAGAATGTAATATATATGCATTCACAAATATATATGTAGCTGCACTGATTCTTCAATTAGATGGAATATGCGCAAACATACATTATTTACATCAGCACATTAAAAATACTAATGAAACTGCTACAGTATATAATGAATCTCCTCTAATTATAAATGGTAATGAAAATGAATTTATTTTAAATGAAGTAGCCAAAAAAAATCACAGACCTTCTCAGTTGAACACAGAAAAAATGAAATAAAACAAAAGTTTTTATTGAATTAATTGATTCAGTAACATTAGACACAGTGTGATGTGTTAAGTAGAATTTTAAAATCAGCACCACTACAACTAGAAGCTGCCGATATGCTAAGTGCATCACAAGTACATTTTCAAACAATTAATATAAAGATTCTGTCTAATAAAAATATGACACCCCAAAGATACTCAGATGCAAAAGAAGAAAAGAAAACTAACCGAAGCTTCTGCAACAACTTCTCAGAATGAAGACAATACAATTTTAAACATTATAATAGATCATAAAAATTCCACCCACAGTTCCAATGAATAATCTTAATGCAATAATTTTAATGTGCAAAAACATTTAATCTTATTCACTGTTTGTTATTCATCTTATCAAGTTAAAAATTCTTAATAAGACATTTTATAAAAACAAGTATGAGAGTATAAAATAATATATTTAAAAAAGCTCAATAAATTAAGAGTAAAAGTGACTTTTAGTAAAAATAACTTATTTTAATTAATTAATAAAAGCATTTTCCAGTATTTAAAAAATTTTATCAAATGAAGAAATACATCTTTTTACTTTAAACTTCTCTGAGACTCATTTTATCATTAAAAGTAAGAGACTAGAGTGATAAAAATCCCTTATTTTGTATTCATTTTTACAATTATTCCTTTCATTTATATTTTAAGATCACATTTTTAAAGGAATATTCTAAAGTGACTTGAATCTGTATTTCGGATGATTACTATTTTATTATGGGCTTATATTTTAAAAATTTACAAGAATATGAGAATTTTTTAAAGACAATCTTAAATTCTGTATTATATACAGTGAAAACATAAAACAAATAACATCCAAAAGAAAATTGTTTCTTTTAAACATAATTTGCACAGTTATGGCAAATTTTTTATGCCAAAGCTGAGTATTTTTTTTGCATCAAAATTTCACAACATCTGAGACTTCAAACAAATTTTTAACTTTTATATTAGACATATTTGAAAGCATTTTGTTTGTTTTTATTTAAAATGTTTACACACATGAATTCATTTGTACAGTTATTTTTAAATCCATATCTACTGTGATTTGATAAATTAAAAGTTTAAATTCTTACAAATCTAGAAAAATCATGAAATGTATTAGATCTCTAACTTTATTTTTAAACAACATTTCAGTGTGATCTTATAAAGACCCACATTTTTACGTATGAAAGAATATTTTTAAATGTACACTGTTTTATAAATATTAAATTAGATAATTCACGGTAAAGTGGATTATTTTTGTCATTAAAAGTGTTCAGTGGGAACTGAAATATTTTTGCATTGGAATTTCAATAAAAATAATTCATAAGTTTTAATATGTATATGAATATGATATATATATGACACATAGAAAGAAGAAATAATTTGATATTTCATCAGGATCCCCAATTCATAACTTTATCAGTTGAACAGTGCAACCAGAAATTATACTGTTATCGATGGAATTGTAAAAATGAACATTCTCAAAACTTGGGTTTTCTGCTACACTTAACATTGTATGAACCATTTCTATGGTACGCAAATTGCATAAAAAGTTGTACCATCTTTAAGTACTTTATTTCTATTGTTTTCTAACAAAATTTCGTATTGTTTTTCATTTATTTCTGCTTTCTATTTGAAAAGGATCGTCCTGTAGCGCGATCTAATAACCGAAATGACACCAAACTTGGTATTTAGACTAATCAAGTATTTAGACATGGGGAAAAAATTCTGTAAAAAATGATTGTAGTTTCAAAAGTTGTCAACACGGCATATTTTGGCGCTGCTGTAGTTTACAATAACGAGAATTAGCATAAAACTGGGGTATGAAAGAAAAATGCCAATGTTTTGCAATGACAGTGCCAGTAATAGAGGTATAAAAAAACAAGTAGTAGACAGCTCCGACAAATAATCTCAGCTGAAGTAAACGAGATCCAGTGTACATGCCTCTCAATTTACCGGAACATGCGTTTATGTTGGTGGAGTATCAAATTTGTCTATTCTAAAGGACAACATAGCAAAGACAGTGAGGAATATTCCTTGTGATATGTGACATATGGCTGTGGAGAACGCTGTACTCAGAAAGCTCGGTGTTATTTCTGAGAACGGTGCTCACATGGAATGTGGTCTAACTCCTCACCGGGGAAGTTAATGTTGTAAATAAACATTAATAATTCAATTTTACGACTGTATGTGTTAGTATTTTTCTCTTCTCACATTTTATACATTGTATAATGCAACAAAATGCCCTGGCGGTGAATTTTGGAACTAATTTTTTTCACGGAATACTTTTTCTTTTTTTCCCTTGTTTTGATTAGTCTAAATAAGAAGTTTGGTGCCATTTCGGCTATTAGATCTCACAACAGGGTGCTCCAAACACTGTCACTTTAAAAAAGATTACCCTGTACAACTCTTTACATTTTTAAGCACTTTTCCTCTATGATTCTGTATATGTATTTCAATTGTATTCTTGAAATTTGAGTTAATAGTTTTGAATCAGTTGTGTGCATAGATTTCATGTAATCATCTGAATCATTTCTTGAAAAAAATTGATTTTGCACACTCCATAAAGCTTAAAAAAAACTTCTCATCACATTTCATCAAAATGAAATTTCCTAAGATGCCTGTAGAAATATTTTTTGCTGTCAAAATTTGCAACATTAAACGAGTACATTTTGTTCAATGAAATTTTATCAGCTATATTGTGATAAAAGTTAGAAAAAAAATTGTATCTTAAAAAAAAAAAAAAAACTTTTCACTGAAAATTAAAATTGTCTGAACTAAGAGCTTTCAAGTAAAGTTACTCATATGCATGATATCATTACACTAAAATATCATTTCCCTGGATATTGGCCAAATGATACTAATTTGCTCGTTGATTAGCAAATTAGTGTTATTCAGACAAATGACTTTAAATTACACGAATAACAAATGCTGACACAAAATATTTATATCTTTATCAGCTGATCAATCTTACTAAACAAAAACATCCTTTTCTGTCAAGGACAAATATTACTTGTTCCACCATAAAAACGATTGAGAGACAAAATGATAAAATGTTAATTTTACTCAAAGTGTTTTGATTGAGGTATAAAATGCACTTATAATATTAGTTAAATCATTTATATTCAAATAAATTATTTATATTTTTTACCTAAATAACAAAAGCAGTATCTTAGTTAAAATAGTCTTTTGAAAATATTGATAATTCAATGAGAAAAAATCATAGAATGAAATAAAATGTAAGAATGAAATTAATTTTCTACTGAATTGCTTTAAGTTAAGTAATGAAGAGATTGACATTAAATTTACATTTTTATTCATTTTATAATTAATTCTGGCATACATTCCCAGTATTAAAATTGCTCTACATGGAGTACAAATGGAACCATATATATATTTTAAAATAAATATTAGACATATTTGCATCTAAAAGTTACATATTTAGTAACTAAATGCAGTATTTTGCTTATAATTTTTTAACATCAATTAACTTGGCAAATTGCAAATTTTGTGTTCAATTCTGATATTTTATAAGGATACTATTGTAAAAAAGTTTAATATTAGTTTTAAGACAGTAAAATATTCCAATTTCGTAATTTTTAAACAGTATAACAATTTTGTAATTATTACAGTATAACAGTTTAATAATTTTGTAATTATTAACTACACCTAATTTTATATAAATAAACACATGTTAAGTCTAGTTATTAAACACACTTTAGTATTGAAATTAAACCAGTGTGGATACATGAATTTTGACAATGCATTTTGGAAAAAATTTAGTTAAGAAAACAAAAGAATTACATTTGATTGTTAATATAAACTATATTTCTGCGGACAAATGTTTTGGGTTCTATAACAAGGCTTGTATACTGCTGTGCTTCCTTAAAGTATTTAAATAATATTAGACACAGATAAAAATACTGTAGTTTTCTATCTATTTTTTTATTTAAACACAATAAAAACAAAATAATTTGTTGTTATAACATATATTTCGGTAATTAAAGTAATCAAAATTTCGTATTATTATTTTATAGGGAATTGAAATAAAATTAGAAAAAAATATTTTATAATTTTTCAGAATTGAAATTGCTGATCACAATTTAAGTAGTAATGAAAGAGTTTTAAAAGAATAAAACATATTTTTTCTTTTGCTAGTGAGTACAGATTGAAAAAAATGAAATCACAAATTTCGAAAATGCAAGAAGCAATATTTTGATTTTTTGGAAAATTATTTTTAAATAACGCAACTAGCATGTCCAATTAACTTTTGTGAAAAACTAGCATAGAAGTATTACTTACTTCAATTTAATGTACATTTTCGATACTTAATTACTCTTAGGAGAGTTTTTAAGAAATTTTATATCTAAAAGAACCACAATTGCAAAATTATTTATTAGGATGAAAATTACCTGGGACAAGTACACATTACGAATAATAAAAGAAAATCTAAATTAAATAAAGATATTTCTTATTTTAATAGATAATGTTGTCTTGTGAAGCAATAAAGAAATATAAGTAATGAATTTAAAAAATAATATTTAATCCTACTCTTATAATTTTGCCCAGCAGTTAAAAAATTAAAGATTTAGAAAAAGGTTAGTTATATATTTTTAATATAAGAAGTAAATTTTTTAAAATATATAGATGTGTCCTATTTTAAAACAATATATTTGTATTAAATACTGGAATGTACAAAATAGTAAAAGAATGGAGATAAACATACACACCGAATTATTGAATGTATACTGAGGTCAACCTGAAATTATTTTGAAAAAAATAGTTCAAATTTTTTTCTATGAGTTGATATTTAAAAATGTATAATGAGATTTAAAATTAAATTTTTATGGTATTATATCTCTAAATTAATGATAATTTAATTTTTAATCATTTAAAAAATATCAACTATTTATTTTTAAAAAATAAAGAAATTATGACACTTTTTATCTCCAACTTTGAAAAAATAATAAGGATTTGCATTATTTTTAAAAATTATTTTAAAACTAATTATATTATCAGCCGATAAATAAAATTTTCAATTGAAACTGCATTATAAAATGGATGGTAAATTTCCTATTTAAACCTTAAGAGTGATTTTATGTAATTAATTGTCTTCAAACACAATTAAAGAAATATTACTAAATTTGATACTGAACAAATGAAACTATAGATAATATATGAAAAAGTTTACTAAGGGAATAAAACTAAAAACTGCAGGTAATTTGAATAATTTAAATTAAAGCTATTTAATGACTCATCATATAATTTTGAGTAGTCAGTGTTCGATTTCATAAAAGTAAATACGTACTACCATACAAGTAACATATGAATAACATTTACAAAACGGTACATAGTTTGCGCATTTTGATAAAAATTATATTACTCAAATTACATACTCAATTATTAAAACTTTTTTATTAAATTTTTTAATATTTATTAACTTTTGAACGAAGAACAAGATAAAAAAAGAAAAGAACATTAAAAATGAACATCACTAAGATTTAAAATGAATATGTTGTAAATGTATATATATATATATATATATATATATATATATATATATATATATATATATATATATATATTCAATAATAAAGCACAGAACTTAAAAATCACCACTCACCTGAAAAAATAAAATGAGTACGCGAATTTTAGTCCTCATTTTCTTCATTTATTTTAAAATATCAAGTTTGTTTGAAAATTTTTTTTAAAAACACTACATCATATTAAAAATTTATTTTTGATTTCCTATACAAGATTAAGAAATAAAGGAATTTAAGATTTCTAAAAGAGCTCCAGTGGCTCAGTAGCTTCACGCCGCTTCCCGTAAGCTCAGCACAGTGAAGCATCATTTGCCGCGGGCAGTGGTTGGGAGGGTGACCCGGTGTACTCTCCTTCACTGGGTTGCTGGAATTCCGTGGGTTGGGGACGTGTCCACGTTAATCTGTGACGTCCAAAGTCCTTCCGCTGGTGTGGCTTGGATGGGGAGAGGAGGGTGCCAGCACATGTATGGCCTCGTCATCTGACCGTGGTTCAAAATGACGAGGCACCTTAAAAAGAGCAAAGTCGTACTTTCGCCTTCGTGGTGTTCTGATCCAAACGAAAGACGCTCTCTATTGACTTAATTCGCACTGCCAAAAGCATGCTATGACACTTGTTACTTATGACACTTGGACGAGCTTGGCTTGTCCAAGTGTCATAAGCAACAACAACAAGAATTCTAAAAGCATTTACTATAAATGTTACAAATATATGTATATAGATACATAGACAGATGGGTTTAATTTGTTTAAGAAAAATTATATAGTGAGTGAATATTTTAAATACGGTAAAATAGAAATAATTTTCATTCATAAAATTAAGCACAAAAAACACAATTATAAAAGTTACAAATATAATTAATTCATTCATATTGAATGTAATTAGACATTGAAGTAAAGGTTAAAGTGATGTTATTACCAAGAGAGAATGATGCTCCCCAGCAGAAATTTTGATTACAAGAAATGACTTCACTTCCTTTTTATAACATTTTAAGTCATTAAATATTGTTTTTATCTAAGAATTTAAATTGACTGAAATTTTCTTATTTGTCATGTACACAATTGATGTATCATGAATGTATATTTTGCTTTTCTTTTTTTTAACTTTATATCAAAGACCTGAGAAATATGTTTTATTGTAAAGAGATCGCTTAAGAAAATTGCAAATCATTGTAAACAATTTTTACGATAAACAAAATACCTTGTTTCATACTTCAAAAAGCAACGAAGTGTTTTTCTACTGAATATAATTCATAAATACCTTTTTTATTTAAAATAACAACATGATTGTAAAAAAACAGTCGATTTTATCATTCTCGTATAATATGGTGATAATGATATTATATATCAAACACCAGAAATAAATAAAAAATATTTAAATAATATCCACCGTTTTTATAATTTTATTTATTGATCATAAAATAATTTCCTTACTGATTATGAATACTATTTTTTCTTCCTCATGTGTAATTTTCTACAAATCATTTAAGTTTTCTCTTGAAACAAACAAAGTGCTGCAATTCAATGCATCCTGACAAATTATTAATTTAAAATTACATTCGAAATGTTTCCTTTTTTCATGATTTGATATTTCTTTTTTAATTTACTTGTATAATAAAAAATGTGCAATAGAAAAGGGTTTTTCTAATCTTAGAGTCTACTCAAAGCAATTTTAATAGGAATTAAGAAAAAGCTTCATAAGATTTTAATTTTGCAAAATATGCTTTATTTTTTAAGATGAGAAATTTTGAAAAATATCTACTATGTATATTAAATAAAAAATACTGTCAAGAAATTTCTCTTTTGGATATGGTTTACTAATTTTACTTTACTTTAATAATTCCATTCAATACTTCACTTTAATATTACAATTATTCCAGAGTCATGATACATTATTAACATCATGTTTTAAACACAAGCTAGTAATAATATTTAAATACGATAAAACTGCTTCCTCATTTTGGATTATATATTTTATGAATCTATCTTATAGGAAGACATACATTTCTTAAATATCATAACAACATCATCATGCTGAATTAAATTGATATGCACTGACCATATCAATGAACTGTATAATTGATTAAGTTCAACTATGAATTCAATAGGACAGATAATTGGGTATTTTAAACATATTTTCTATTCAGACAAATTATTCTGGACAATCAGAAAATACTATTAAATAAAATTAGTAATGTACTAATATATTTCTTTGCTTAATAGCATATATTTATGCTGCAATGACTCAATCATTTTTATTTCATTGTTTTAAGCCAAAAAATATTATTGGATCTAAATAAATTCTGTGTAACTGAAATCCAAATCTGAGTAAAATAAAAACAAACTACCATTATTAATTTACGTGTAAATAAATAATTTAGAGTTGGGTTTATCATTTCACAATTATTTTTCTGTCACACCAATTTAATTAAATTGCATCCTATACTTTAAAGTGGATTTCAAACTATTATAAATATCCATTCATGATATTCTAAGATTTCAAAAAACTTTTGAATTGAGGACAAAATGAAGTTGTTGACCATTGAAATTTTCAGCGGTGAACATGTAACTTGGCGGGTGGTAAAAACTTAGCTATTATGGTAATGATTAAAAACTATGAAAAAGACTGAAAAATGTGAATTACGTGATAAAAGTGATTAATAAAAAATTAGCAATTAACATTAGTCAAAAATATCTTATTTAATCCTATTCATAAATTATAAAGTTCTATATCAAAAGTTGTTATAGTACTACTATCACAAGAAATTAGCAATCATAAAAAACTATTATACTCTATCAAAGCAAATACATATAATACTTCTTATAAAAAATTAGACATGCTTCAAGTCCTAACGAAGTTTGAATTTCAAGAAAATGTGTGAAAATGTTTCAAATGACTAAAAGATTATGTGGCAATATTAAATTACTAAAATCGTATTCTTTGGTTGAAATACTGCTTATAATATACAAGAAGTGTATTTTATGATTGATATATGTGGCTGTTTATGTGATATATGTGACAAATTAACCAGTTTCTTAGATAATAATGTAGTGAGGCTGGAATAATTATGAAGTTTTTCAGTGGCTTGCAAACTATATTTGTTGATTAAAAATATTAAGATAACTTCAAAACAAATTGTTCTTGTTAAAAATGAAAAAAAAGTATTTCTTAAACAAACCTATTCCACACCCATTGTTTAAGTTATTAAAAAACATGACTTTGTTATTCTCCAATACAGAAAACCAATTCATTTATTTTAATTTGCTTAAAAATATTGATGTTTTCATAGCAAATATATTATATTTATAATATCTTATATTAAAATAATAAAATGTATAATTTTATTATTATATTGAATACCCTTCTTATACATCTGTATTGAACTATAATGAGGTGAACTATAATAAGGCATGGTTTATCACACAGATACTTATATAAAGTTTCTTAAGTTATTCAACTTTATTTTCTTTCATGATCTCTTTTAATATTTACTTTCAAAACAGCGTCTCAAGCTGCGTGATTTAGAGACAATGATTTAGAGACTTATTGCCACCAGCGCAGAAGTACTAAGCACAATTTTAAAAAAGGAAGAAAACAATCGAAGAAATTCAAATATCATGGTATTTTCAAATGTTCATTGAAAGAGAAAACACAATCTTAAAAACCAGAGCAAATTTAGGGAAAGAATCAATAAGTTTGAAATTTCAAAGTTTTTTTGTTTAAAACTTTATTATTAACAATGAAAAATTATTTAAAGTTTCCGAAAATTATAATATTTAAATTAATATTGTAAAACCTATCAATATACAAATAATTAAAAATATTCTAAGTACATACACAATAAAAAGTGAAACTATTGTTATTGTCGTGTGCCAGCTAGGCTGGCAACATGAGGTGCGCTGCTCCACTTTTCCAACTGATACCATATTTTGGTGTGGAGTCCGACTTCCTCAGTACACACATGCCATAGGAACCCGTTTATAGGGTAGGCAACCGTTCACACCTCATTCATACAAGGAAAGGACAAAGACAGGATAGGTAGAGAGAGAAAGTACATCCATGCCCGAACCAGGATTCGAACCCAGGACCTCCTTAGCCGCAATCAGGCACGCTAACCACTAGATAAGTTGGGCTCAAGTGAGAAACTATTAAAGTTCCCATATACTTTTAAGAAACTTAAATCTATTCTAATATAAATAAAATAATTTTTTCACTAATAATAATAATAATAACACACACACATTTTCCATAAATAATTAATTTAAAAATTCTTATATAAAAATATGTTAGAGTGTATTTTAAATATTTCAAAGTAACTCTAAAAAAATCGGAAGTCGTTATAAAGTAGTAAAAAATTTCGTATTTATTGTTCTTGAACAAAAATATAAAATATTAATATTCAAAGGTCTATTATAATATATCTACATTTTTAAGCAAAGTGTTCATTACGTTAAAGAAATTTTCGCTTCAAAAACTATTGTGAAATGCTAAAACATTCAAATAATAGAATTTTAAGTTTTTTAAATAAATTTTAAGAAATTCATAAAAATTACAATAAAGTTTATTAAAGCAAGATTACCTCATTATGAATATTTCAAAAATTCAGAATTTAATCCAACTTTAATAAATTATTCAATATTTTGAGAACTGTTTAGTGTTACTTTCCTTTTCTTGACGTGTTTAAAATGGTTTGTTTATATATTTCCTATTAAAACTCATATCAATATTCAGCCTGAAAATATGAATAAAACTATTTATAGAATTATTTTAATACATCGGCCTCCAAATGTCAAGCAACAACATGCTTTTTGAAGCTTACCTTAAGGAAGGACATCGCATTAAAATTTACAGTTTATATGAATTATAGCTTCCATATGTGTTTACGTTAGCTACCAATGAGGAAGAGAAAAATGTGCAAACTTCAGGCTCTCGTATAACTACGCTTGTAACTTTTGTTGATTTTCAACATTTTTAGAAGATTCATTGATAATAATCAGTGGTTTCCGTCAACATCTGAGAGAAGCTGTATAACCGATTTGTTAAGGTGGCGGGTGGTTGGATAGATGGAAATGGAAATGTCACAAGCTGATGGTGCTCTATAGGTTACTTAATCTGTCTCGCATTATGGACCACCGTCTTTGGAATCCATTTCAAACCAAAGCCTCTATGTCTAGAATGCATGTTCCACGCCGAAAATGAGCTACTACACCTGCAGGAGATCATTTTTTACCTCTTTCACCTTCTTTGGAATCTATATCAAACCAGATCTTCCATGTCTAGAATGCATGTTCCACGCTGAGCATGAGCTACTACACCTGCAGAAGATCATTTTTTACCACTTTTATCCTCTTTGGAATTTATATCAAACCAGAGCTTCTATGTCTAGAATGCATGTTTCACGCCGAGCATGAGCTACTACACCTGCAGAAGATCATTTTTTACCTCTTTTATCCTCTTTGGGATCTTTATCAAACCAGAGCTTCTATGTCTAGAATGCATGTTTCACGCCGAGCATGAGCTACTACACCTGCAGAAGATCATTTTTTACCTCTTTTATCCTCTTTGGAATCTATATCAAACCAGAGCTTCTATGTCTAGAACGCATGTTCCACGCCGAGCATGAGCTACTACACCTGCAGAAGATCATTTTTTACCTCTTTTATCCTCTTTGGGATCTTTATCAAACCAGAGCTTCTATGTCTAGAATGCATGTTTCACGCCGAGCATGAGCTACTACACCTGCAGAAGATCATTTTTTTCCTCTTTTATCCTCTTTGGAATCTATATCAAACCAGAGCTTCTATGTCTAGAATGCATGTTTCACGCCAAGCATGAGCTACTACACTTGCAGAAGATCATTTTATAGCTCTTTCGGCCAGAAGGAGAAGAGTCATTTTTGTGCCACAACTTTTTGTATACTATCTGTAAATGGAAATTCGATTTTAAATCTTATAGCAATTAGGACATCATTTGCAGCATCAGAAGTTGCATTTGTAACATTAGGAAGAAGAATATAGGCTGGTACTGTACGAAGGTATCTTCACTATTCAGGTCTCTATGCAAAGACAGTCAGTTGTATGCGTCTTCTCCGAGCAGGGCTCGATGAACTTTGGGTAAAAAAACACGTTTCCTGGACCAGGCATCAATGGGCTTCTGCAATTTTTCCCCACGAGCTCAAATTCACACGTGACAGTGTGCTGAGTTGGAGGGAACAAAGCACCGGATACCATCGATTCAACATTTTGGAAAGACACAGTTACCATGGTGATGGAATAATGGTTTGGGGTGGGAGCTCACTCGGTGGTTACACTGACCTGCATGTGTTCTAGGGAGGAACTTAGACTAGTGTGAGATATCGGTACGAGGTCCTTGATACGTTTGTCTGCCCATAGGTCGAAACAGTTGGCAATGATTTCATTTTGATGTATGATCTCATCTAGTGAAGATGTTGAGGAATATACTAACCATCTTGATTTTGAGTGAATGCAATGGCCAGCTTGATCTCCAAACCAACATCCCATAGAGCATCTGTGGATCTATCTTGATATACAGATTGCTGGTTTAATCCCTCCTCCACAATACCTATAGATTAACTTGAAAACAATTTACTCAGTGTCTGGCCTATCGCTTTCCATTTCGGTGACTGATGTTGCTGTTGTCGTGTGCCAGCCAGGCTGGCAATATGAAGTCCGCTGCTCCACTTTTCCAACTGAGCAATATTTGATGTGGAGTCCGACTTCTTCAGTACACACATGCCATAGGAACCCGTTCATAGGGTAGGCAACCATTCACAACCCATTTATACGAGGAAAAGACAAAGACAGGACAGATAGAGAAAGTACATCCATGCCCGAACCGGGATTCGAACCCAGGACCTCCTTCTCCGCAGTCAGGCATACTGACCACTAGAAAAGTTGGGTGGCCCAGTAACTGATAACTTAATTGATAGCTTTTTAAATTGAAGTCGCTAATGCATTCGAGCTTTGGGAATATGCCTTATTAAAACTCTTTTTTGTTATGTTTTTATGACATTTTACTACATAAAACTGATTATCCGTTTTCCTAAATATAAACTTTTATAGTGAGATTGCTTTTTTGTGGTAAATCATTAATGAGTATTTCGCATGTAATCCTCTATGTTGCAATCAATACATTCCTGTTTTGTGTATATGCCACAATAATTTGGTATTTCTACATCCATTCATTGCAAATTAGGTATAAAAAATTGGTTTTTCCTTAACTATTGGAGGCAGAATAAAATTATTGATAAAAGCATATGAGTATTTAAGAGCTATATCAAATATGATTATGACATTTATTCTACAGTTACAATCTATAAATTGAAGTTCCGTTTCTATTCTGGAATTATAATCCATTAGAATGTGTCTATTTCACAAATGTTTTAAATCTTAGATATCGCAAAAAATATATTCCTTAAGAATATGATTTAGTTTACTGGAATCTGAAAAATGACTATAATTTTTTAGTTTAAAAAATTAAGCCGTTTTGCTTGAAACGTTAAAAAATATTATAGTTTGCTAGCATTTTGTAACTGCTTGAATAATAGATGGAGGAAAATATTCCTACGTCACTCATCATTTCTATAATTAGAAATAAGGAAGATGAATTAGTGACAAGAGAATATCGGTAGTTTGAATTCGAATTAGTGATAATTATCACTGCTATTTTTAATGTTTAAAGACACCCAAAATGTTTCTTCAGTTTTTTTTATAAGTACGGGAATTAAGGTTTTATCAAATAATAAATTTGTTTTTTTCCCCACAATTTGATTATTATTTTAAGAAATAAAATGATGAAAGACAAGGAAAAATTCCTTAGATTATGGTTTTAATGAGTTTATAATATTTGTTGTTGTTGTTTACTAATGACACTTGGACAAGACAAGCTCGCTATGCTATGCGAATTAAGTCGATTGGGAGCGTCTTTCCTTTTAATCAGACCTCCATGAAGATGAAAGTATGATTTTGCTCTACACACATGCCATGGGTACCCGTTTATAGGTTAGGCAACCATTCACACCTCAGTTATACAAGGAAAGGACAAAGACAGGATAGATAGAGAGAGAAAGTACATCCATGCCCTAACCGGGATGCGAACCCAGGACCTCCTTATCGGCAGTCAGGCACGCTGACCACTAGACAAGTTGGTCGGCTATATTTATTTATAAAATATATGGATTAAAGTATTGTGGAATTATATTTAGCCAAGAAAATAATTCTATAATCCGTCTACAGTAAATTTATAATCTAAGATTGTAGAATTATTTTTTGAGAAATACCAAGTTATTAGCACTTGTGCGTTTTTTCTCAATACAATTCATATTGAAATATATTCTATTATATGCTAAACAAGTATTCTGATCAACATGAATCTGGAAGCTCTGACAATAAACTGAAGCCACTTGGGTATTTTGGTGCTCAGAATTAAGATAGTTTAAGATTATTGAACATTAAGAGAACAGCAGAAATAAATGGAAAATTAACTGCTTTGAAACAAATGATACGCATTTTCTGTATCCAATGACTAAACATATATGTGTGTGTCGATGAAGCAAACCAAGGTACAGGCTTAAATGAGGGCATATGCCTCATTTTGTTTATTTGGTCGCCAAATTTTCTTGGGCTGTTTCAAGAACTTCAATTGAGAGGATGATTTACAAGACGTTCAATATGAGTTACACCCAGTTCCACGCACAGAAGGATCCATTTAATTTAACGCAGGTTATGGATTTGAGCACGGATGAATGGGCATTTTCTCTCTTTAACTGATGACTTCTTGGTTCACCAGAATGCAATGAATTCTTGAAATACAAAAATATCTATAGCTAATATAAATAATAAATACTTTCGAGCTCCAGTGGCTCGTAGCTTCACGCCGCTTGCCGTAAGCTCAGCAAAGTGAAGCATCATTTGCCACGGGCAGTGGTTGGGAGGGTGACAACGGTGTACTCTCCTTCACTGGGTTGCTGGTACTTCCGTGGGTTGGGGATGTGCCCACGTTAATATGTGACGTTCAAAGGCGTTCCGTTGGTGTGGCGTGGATGTGGAGAGGAGGGTGCCAGCTCAGGTGTGGCTTCGTCACCTGACCGTCGTTCAAAATGACAAGGCACCTTAAAAGAGCAAATTCGTATTTTCACCCTCGTGGTACTCTGATCCAAAACGAAAGACGCTCTCTATTGACTTAAATTCGCATAGCCAACGGCATAGCGAGCTTGGCTTGTCCAAGTGACACAAGCAACAACACAACAACATGATTGTTTGTTACCTGGCCCAAATCTTAATCCAAATTTAATGGACCTTCTAATTAAATTTCGCTTCAATAAAGTAGTATTCACAGCCGATATCGAAAATGCATTTTTGCAAATATCCTTGTAGAGTAACGATAGAGATGCAACAAGATTACTTTGGAAAAATTGTAAATCTCTTCCAAAAGATAACAACGAAATTCAAATTTACAGATTTAAGCTTGTTCTATTCGGAATTAATTCGAGTCCTTTCCTGTTAGCTGCCACGATAAAGCATCATATAGAAAGATATCGTGATGAATATCCCACCACAGTTCACTTATTAAACACTTGCTTCTACGTTGATGATTTGATTACTGGAGCAAATGATGTTGAAAAAGCCTTTTAAATTTCTTCAAACGCTAAGGTGATAATGCCAGAAGCAGGTATGATATTAAGAAAATGAAATTCTAATGAGTCATGTTTAACAAACAGATGGAAAGAAAACTTCGATACTCACCCACCAGCCTCTTCTGTGAAATTGGATGCCAATTCAGTGAAGATATTAGGTATTGCTTGGAATACTGCAGAAGACTGTCTGACTGTGGAAGTGAGAAATCTAATATAATTCCTTAAAACTAAGAAGAGTACGAAACGATTCGTTTTACAAGCTGCTGGGAAGATATTCGATCCTACAAGATTCCTAACTCCATTAATCTTAAAAATTAAGTGTATCTTACAAGAACTATGGCGGGGAAATGTATCCTGGGTAAGCTTCCAACAGATTTAGAAGAACAGTGGACGTGGTGCACGGAACTTCCTCAACTTTCAGAATTGAAAGTTCCAAGATTTATTTTGGGCAATATCTTCAATAAACACGTGGAAATACGCTGCTTTTACAACGTTAGCAACAAGGCTTATGGTTCAGCAATTTACCTTAAAGTTTATAAGCATAATGGGGTAGAAGTAAATCTTGTTTAGAAAAGTCGAGTTTAGCTTGTCAAGAAACAGACCTTGGCTAGATTAGAGCTAATGGGAGCTCTTCTGATATCACGCTTAGCGGACAAAATAAAATGGATTACTCAAGAAAATGCTACAACCAAAGTTTACCTCTAGACCGACTAGCAAATTGTGTTACACTGGGTCAAAGGCTCACCAAGAAAGTGTAAACCATTTATAGCCAACAAAGTAACAGAGATTCAAGCCCTGACTGAAGTCAACTCATGGAATCACTGCCCTGGAAAAACAATATGGCCGATCTGGTTAGTCGAGGAAAAAATGCTAGTTCCTTGCTCCAGAATTCTACTTAGTTTCATGGACCAACATTTCTGTTACAAGATGAATTTTCAAATGAATCCATTGCTCCATTGAATAAGGAAGAATTTGGAAATAAACTAAGAAAAACTGACAAATTATCTTATAAGAGATCTAGTTTTTTAAATTTTATATTTCAAAATTCATTTATATCCGATTGTTGAAACTTTCTAACAATTACACAAAATTAATCCATGTATTAAGTTTTTGTTTCAAATTTTTACACAATTTAAAATCTCATCAGAAGAAAATCAGGTATATTAGAATCTTCAGAAGTTGAGAGAGAGAGCTGAAAAGTT
Organism: Latrodectus hesperus; assembly: GCA_037975125.1. Taxonomy (NCBI): domain Eukaryota; kingdom Metazoa; phylum Arthropoda; class Arachnida; order Araneae; family Theridiidae; genus Latrodectus; species Latrodectus hesperus. The sequence goes on from CM075851.1 coordinate 116,637,810, forward strand.
TATGGTAAGAGCCATACAACATGAGGAATTTTCTAAAGAAATAAGTAAAATTGTCAAAGATGAGCCCATTTAAGGTAATAGTAATTTAAAATATTTAAATCAATATATTGATGAAGAAAATATTCTTAGAGTTGGAGGTAGATTAAATAATTCAAATTTTGTTAAAGATAAGAAAAATCCAATCATTCTTCCTAAGTCTAATAAACTAACTATAATTATCCTAAAATTTTATCACGGAAAATATCTGCATATCAATCCTCAACCCTTATTCCAAGACAACAATTTTGGTCTCTTAATGGTAGGAATTTGTGTAGGAAAATAGTGCAAGAAAGCCCGATATGTTTTAAAATTAAGCCAAAGATGCAGATTCAAATAATGGTCAATTTGCCTAAAGAAAGAATGGAACAAAGTTTTCCCTGTAATGTTACAAGTATTGATTTCTGCGGCCCATTTTATGTTAGATTCAAAAATCAAAGAAAAGGAACACATAATAAAGTATATGTAGCAATTTCTATCAATGGTACAATTGTAAAACGAAACGTCAGAACTTAAAGCATTTTAACAGTTAATTAAAAAAATATTGATCATAAATGAAAATGGAACAAAATGATCTGTTTGTTATTCATATATATTATACATTTCACATATATTTCTTATGTACATTGTAATGTGTGTTTATTGTATTGTATAATATTTATGTCGTCAAGTGTTAACCGATTGAATTTGTTTAAAAACTTGAAACTATTAATTGCATAATGTTAATTATATTTCAATGAAATTCATGATATTCTTTTGAAATTAACATTTAAATTTCCTGGTTGAAATTGACATTTCAACCGGGGGGGGAATATGTTAGACCCCTGTTATAATATAGATGGCGCTTCTACTCACCCAACTGAGGGAGCTGTTACGTAATTTGTTAGAGAGTAGCTGTAACATTGGAAGGCGACACGTGGGCCTGCCGTCGGTCTTCCGTTATTTCTTTTTAATGTTTTGTTATGTTTAAATAGATGTTGCATTTATTAAATGACAGTCCACTTATATTCATTAGTTAGTAGGACGGCTCCTACACTAACTCTTAAGTGGATGTTTAGTTTAGTCTTTTTCATTTTTGTTTTTTCTGCTGTTCTATTGTCCATGTGTATTGAATCAATGGTAAACGGCTTCTCAAATCGATGCTTATATAAAATTTCCTTTTATTAACAGCGTTGGTGTAAGCAAAGCATTAGTCTTAAGATTCATAAGAGATTCTTACAAATATTGCTATTATCAATTTAGAATTTCATTAATTAAGGAAATTTTTAAGAAATTAAATCTTCCTTGCCTATTAAAAGTAACTATAATGTGGATGTTTTGTCATGTGTTTTTCATTTTGCATTTTCAGCTTTTCTACTGTCCATGTGTTAATGGCTTGAATTAATGGAAAACGGCTTCTCAAACCAATGCTTTGCTCCTTATATAAAATAGTTTGGATCAGTTTTACTGCACGGTCACCCTTGGTGCGTTTTTTTTAAAACCAAATTTGGCGAACATTCAGACCGCCTTATTTTTGTCCGATGCGATTCTCGCGAGAAGCTTAGCTTGTCTCACGAGACAAGTCTCATGCGATCATCTACGAATTTTCAGATATCGTTTCTAACCTATATTCGCAAATAAAATTCTGTTGAGTAGAGTAAAATAAACAAAATTTGCGGTAAACAAAATATTGTCGCCGAGATTTTGTTTCAAAAACGTTGTCTCCTGTGCGTTGCTTTTTTTCAGCTCCCTCGTTCTTTTCGAAATATTTTTTTGATGGCTGGCTCATGGAGTATGTCTGATGTAAGTGCAAAATTATTTGCAAATAATGATGTTATGTGGTATGATGAGAATGTGAATTTAAAGTATTTGTATGGACTGGGTGAAATGAATGAGACATTTGAATTATGCATGGAAGTTGGTTTGATTGCGGATAAATATGAGTGCTGTATGTAGCGGCTTCGATGGCAAAATTAGGAACTGGAGAGAGGTATGTTTATTGTTCATTATTTATATAATTAATAATAAATTAAATGGTCTTCATGAAATGAGTTTCTTCTGAATATTTACCGATTTAAATTCATTAATATAAAATTTAATCGGTACTTACGTATTATCGCAACCATATTGGCTTCATTATATAAGACCGGGCCAGTACTAAAAATGGAATACGCTGACGGGACATGGAGCGCGTAGTTGAAAAGTACAATGTGATAGAAACAGTATGAAAGAAAGAAAGTAATAATATATGAAGAAAAATTATAAGTAATTTTTATTTGTATAACTCTTATACCTTTATTTAACGATATATCAATTACGTTTTGGAGGAAAATATTGCAAATTGGTGTTTAGAATAGAATCAAATAAATTTTTTTATCCTTTTCTTGGTCTTGTTGCCATATGTTGTCTCTTGTTCCTCCATTTCACGGAACCCCACATTCCTTCGATTGTTTGGGTATGCGCACCCGTTTCGGGTACGACAAAATTATATTTGTGTTTTACTCTTGAATAATTAAATCTAGTGATTTATTTTATTTTACATGTGGCGAACACAAATCTCTCGCATATAATTATTCCAGTCTATGACTGTTTTATCAGTCTTAAATTCTTCATCACAAAATTGACTATTGTTAATTCTTTGCAACAGCAATACATGAATCTTACTGCTGTTAATAATGGGATACGGCTTTCCTCAAACCAATTACCACTTGTTATTCCCGCATGCTGATTACAGGTTGCAACGTTGCACTTCCAAAAAATCTCTTTTCCAAAATAAAGCTTCATCAGGTGAGAGGTGGTGCATTTCCTAACGTCTGGTAAAATGTTACATTTCTATAAAAGTGTAACGGCATCTTTTTCGGTGAAATCCCAAATTTGCATTTTAATATTCTACCTTGCCATTTTCAAAGAACAGTTAGGCTGAAAAAGGTGGCAAGTAGGAAATTTGAAAAAAAGCACATGGTTGCCAATTCAGCGCCATAGATTAGGCGCCGACATTAGGGTTGCCAGTTTGGCATGTTATCCCAGATGTTGGCATGTTTGCGATAATACGTAAGTACCATTTAATCAAAAAAATTTTGGATAATTTAATATTTTGGATAATTAATTTTTGGATATAATGGATAATTTAACATATCAACTTTATTATTTTACCATAGATGTTTGAAAACAATAAATATGCATTTTTTGTTAAATTTGTAAAATTTGTTGAGCATATTCATAGATACCAACATTTTATGAAATATTTGTCACTATTTCAGCCATTTTCCTCCCGCCGTTTTTTTCGATCGGGTTTTCGACAGGCGTATGAAGTCATACAGCTTTGGCGACTTTTAAAAAATTTCGCCAAGGGTGACCGTACGGTAAAATTTTACCAATATTCTCAGACATTCGATGGTGAACTTAACCTTGTTTGCTGACTTTTGAAAAATGTTATTTAAAAGCAGCTAGCAAATTCGTCGCCAAGTCGGATTTGCGATGCCGTCTCAATACGATGTGAATAGATGAAATGTTATCTGACGTTATGGATAAATAAATACGAAACAACGCATTAAAGAACATTCCCCAGTGAAATTCTTATTCTGTATGCCAACAACTCTTCGAATTTAATTGGATATTTCGTTGTAAAATAGTGTATCGTAACTGTATTTCATACCTGTTCAGGAGTTATATACATATTTTCTACATTATCATTTCATCACTTTAAAAGGCACAGATGCCGTATAATCCAGGATGCCAAATTCTGAGTTGGCAATTTTTTGGCGGATTTTCTTATATATCTGGCAACCTGGTTTTTATGACATCATAGGGCACAGGTGCCGTAAAATCCACGATTCCAAATTCTGGATTTTTTTAGCGATGAAGAAATTTTAACATGTAAGTTACAAATATTTTAGTGTGAAATTAGAAACGTGTAAAGCTAAGCAATTCACAATAAACCGGGAAAATATGTGAAGATAAACAATTCGTTTCCTGCTACAATGTGGTCAACCAACACAAACGGTTTGTAAACATCAGAAGTTATCCAATTCAAGAATTGAGGTTTTATCGTAATTAAAACAGCAAAACTAGACAGATTTCCTAATTTTATTAGCCATAAGGTTTGGATTTGTCGGTATATAAGAAGTTTTAAATTAAATTAATAAAAACTGCATAAGAAACCAAATTGCTAGCGTGAAAATGATTTTATTTTAACAGAATAAGAGTAAATATGAAAGCAATATAGATATACAGTGTTTACACCATTTTACAAGGAATGTATCATTGAATTTCATAAAATACGCGAACACTTAAAAGGATATAGTTACGAAATTATTTAAAAATGTCGGTGCTTTTTGAGAATAATATAAAAAAATGGGAAAATCTCAAGTCTATTAAAGCTGCCACTGAGTATGAAAGAGGAACATTGCCATCGAGAATGATAAATTTCTTACATTGTTGAAAGCAAATTATTATACATTAATTAGTAGTTAAGGAAAGATATAAAGTCAATTTTTTATACCATTTGTAATAATAATAAAAAGTTAAAAGAACTCAAGAACTCAAAAACATAAGTTATTCTAATTCATTTCTTGTAAATTTTTATTCCAGAATATCAATAGGAAAAAACATGAAAGCATATTTAGGGTGTGTTCAGAAAGGACGTTGACATTTCAGCTTTGAATGTTTATATGAAATACTCTAGAATATGTTAAAATGAATAAGACAGAAACATAAATTCCATACCAGATAATCCAGAAGTTGGATTATTTGTAACGGAATGTTTGGCACTTTTCCAGATAAAATGTTATTTATGATTTTTCTAGCACTTATCTAATGATTCTGAAGAAAAGTCAATTTCTGTTTTAATGTAGAGAAACAATTATTTAAAAAATAAGATAAGAAAAAAAGAATAAACTAAAAGAATTCTCTACTATACAGAAAATTTTAAAAATATTGACACTGTCAAAATATCTGAAGATTTTACAAGAAATGTAAAGGAAATCATATTCAGCAAAATATATATTTTAAATAAATATTTTTAAGGCGTGAAATGTATTATTATTTTTTCTCCATTTCCTATTTTTAAAATAAATATATATTTCCTTCTTATTACAACTTTTATTTTTCTAATTTGAGTTTGTGAGGGCCTTAATATTTTTAACTTTTAAGATTTTCATTTGACTAGAGTGACATTCCACGATAAGTGATTAGAAACAACCTGTTTGGTACGTGCAACACATTTAGATCAAATTTTAAGACATTCTTTCAACTTTACCATTATGTGCTTCACGTACAAAAAATTTATTACATTTATTTTTCAATTTCATCGATTTCATTTCTTATGCGCAGATTTTTAAGCAAAAAGTACAAAGGAGTTGAATAACTTTATAAAAAAATTATGCGTACTTAAATTATCAAATGAAAATAAACAGTAAATAAACTGAATGATTAATAAGAGTAAAAACGAATTATTATACTTATCCAAATTTTATGAAGAGTTGTATTATCATTTAAGTATTATCTACTGTGGGTAACAAACAAAATCTTTGAATAAAATCACGTAATATTTTTCGATTAAGCAAATCCGGAGATTGGGGATAACCGATGAGGTCGCTGAAGAGGTCCGTAATTATCTTCAGCCATCCAAATGCTTGATCCTCATTGACGCCAATGCATTTGCCAGCCGAAAATTAATTTGCCAGCAAGGTCAAAAATTTTCCATTTCAGAATTAAACAGCATCAGAATCATTTCAATTATAACAGCCAAACTTAGAACAAAACACTTGAAAGGCATGAGAATTTCTTCAAATGGTCAAAGGAGCAACACCAGGCTTTGTCCTCACTGCCCAGATAACACCCAACTGTCTCCACAACACATCTTCAGCTGTCCAGCAATGCTATCCCAGAAATTTTTAACATCAGCACAGATGATCATGTGGAGCTTACAGATAAAGCTGTAGAGATCACCAGGGCTGTCATCGACAGCTTCGGGGACATTTAGGGGTTTTGCACGTACTCCATGGACACGACATCATCATCATATTCAAGCAAATCCTTGCATGATATTTACTTATGTCCTCATTTATAAAAATATGATGTTTCGAACTGAAAAAATTTTATATTTTAAATTTAGCAAAGAAGAAAGGATTTTATTCTCATTGTTTTTTATAATAAAAAATAAATAAATGTAGTATTTGATTAAAGTGTTTACTGATATACAGGAGCATTTACTATATGACAGTATAAGCACAGCGCAAAAAATTCTCCGCCAGATAGAAGAACCTGTGATTGATCTATTCAAGGGACAATCAATTGATTTTAAAACACGTATAGAAATGGTTAAAAGCCAGATTCAGTATTTGATTCCTTATGAACTCTTTTAGAAAGTTGGTTGTGATCCGTTTTTGGTTGATAATTAATTGATTTCTCGTAAGTTATCAAAAGTTTACAGTCGTTGAAAGTTGTTTCAAATACAGAAATTTGCGTTATCAAGTCTCATTGAAATCTCGACAATTTGAAAACAGAGTAAAAGGTGTTTACAACGTGCTTACTCTGTCACGCGCAGAGGAAATTAATCCGTTAGAAATCATTAGATCAGAAACATATCAGAGATCATTACCGAATAAAACAGGGTGGAGGAGAAAACATACCAGGCCTCATTCAGTATCGCTTTACGCCCATTAGTAAACGTTTGAGTTTGTCAACTCCCAAGCGGCGGAAAGAACTAAATTAATTACTTCCTCTCTGTTATGTGGAAAGTATATGGAAAGCGATAGACAACAGACTGTTATTGATGGAGGAAAAGAAATCTGCAAAGAAGGAGGATGAAAAATTCCGAAAAGTTTATTACGATATGGAGAATCCAGCTTCATACGAAGGTATTTTAAATGATCATATTATGAGACTATAACAAATACATTTTTCTAGAAAGATAAGTAGAAAAATGAGATCTTCAGACCGCTTTTTCATCTCTATGAGTATATCATTCACTTTTTTTTCTTATTTAAAATCTATATCAAAATCCGAAAATCTCTCTCATAAAAAAGTATAGCTATGTAAAAAAAGTATTTAAAATTAGTACATACTTAATTTTGTTTTCTCTTCGTTGTTTTCTCCTCATCAATTAAATTCTGACCCCTTTCTAGAGTCAAGGTTAAATAAATATTTTGGTACTAAATCAAACTATTCAAGATAAAAAGTGTATTAATTTTTATTTAATTGTGCAAATTTTACTACATTAAATTATTTCACAAATTTAAATTTAAGTGAATTTTTTTTGGATTTGTTGAAGAGGAAATATTCGAATCAATATTTTTTAGAAAATGAAGACCATCTAATACAGTTTTTGAAACTTTTGTTTGAATGCTGAGAAATATATATACCAGAGTAAGAAGTGCAGACACATATACAATTTATTCAGCCATGAGGTAACATATGCGAGCATATCATATTCGGAAGAATAGCATATGAATAAAAGCATCCATCAGGCAATTAAAAACACACACAGTTTATTAGCCGAGTATAAAAAAAATTTCCTTTAAAAAATAAAATAAATAAAAAAATATCTGCTTTCTAACACTATCTTCTCCATCGGGCCATCCATCCTTTCCAACCAGCACAACGCCCGCACGAACGAAATCTGCCGAAACACATGTCATCCACCCTTGTTCTATAAATAGTAAACTTAATACAGATATGAACATTCCTAATACTACTGACGCATCTTCGGTTAAGCCGGATTTCAAACTGTCCGATAATGACCATGTCACCGCGGCTCCGGATCTCTCATGTCACAAACTAACTCTTCTGTTCTTAACATACTTATTGTAGATTGAAAAAAATAATAGAGCCTCTTTGATGCAGCTATGGTTAAAAAGCTGTGGCTTAGCAAAATAAGAAGCATTTCTCACCTAATTGTTTATTATTTTTAAGCAAAAATACCACATACAAAGATAGAACATTACACTCCTATCTACCAAAAATTACATAGAAGTGAGTAAAATTTTAGGCTATGTCTCCGCACTAAGACATTCACCTCCTCTCCTAGAAATTCACTAACTGGTCCCGTGATTTTCAATCCCACGTTCTTCAGGTCCCCACTCATTTTATGGTTGATAGCTTTACTGATCGAAGATTATTTTTGGTTTAGATGCCGTTGGTTCGTATGATGTCAATGAAATATTTAGCTTTCTTTTAGAAGGAAATGAGTTAGTACATGATTGACAATAGACTTGTCTATTCATGGGTAGTTGTATTCCGTAATACATTTCAATTAAAAGACAATTCAAAAAGTACTCCTAGTTTTAATTTAAGTGATAATAATCTTAAAGTTAACCCATTAAACATTCCTATATAGGCTTTAATATTCAAAGAAAATATTGATTGGATAACTAAAATTCTCTAATTATATATGAGTAGCAGGATAAACAATTGTTAATTATGGACTGTAAAAACTGTTATTTCTGTATATTTTTATACACTATAATTATTTCTGGGATAAATATAATACTTGGTTAACATATAAGTACTTGAATAGGTAACTGACACAGTGTTTATTTATAAATATTAAAGCAGGAAGAAACTCGTAACGAAGACCATCGGGAAGTCCGATAGATGGCGCCACTGAAAAAAGTCGATAGTGATATTTTATTTGAAACAAATAAAGAAATTGGAGGGTTACAAGTCTGGTGAATCATGTGGGTTACATAGTTGGAGGACAGGTGTAGACCTGTGAAAAATTTACAGATTCTATGCATCATTGTTCCCAATTGCTTGAATTTCGGTATTATTGCTGTTATAGATTTTGCTGCCGTAGAACTGAAATGTGAGATATTTGATGTATCCCATGAGTATTTTTTATCAATTTATTGTAGCTATAACTATTCTATAGCTACACAATAGCTATTCTATATGTTTCCTTTTCATCTTATTATTTTATGATATGAAAAGTTGTCTTATTCTAAATAGACAAATGAATTACGAACTTTAGATTTGTAAATTAATGTTTCCAATTAATTTATTTTCTTAAAATTCGCAGATTATGAAAAAGAAAACTCTGCTCGGAAGTGCAGCATTTTTTAAATTTCACATTCAATTATATATATTTAGTAAGTGTGCAGTTTCACATTAGACAGTATTTTGTTTATAGTTCCCTGTACTTATTAACCCTTATTTTGTAAATTAGCACGCATTTATATTGAGTTCTTATATGTTGTAGTTGTTTACTAATGACACTTGGACAAGCCAAGCTCGCTATGCCTTGGCTATGTGAATTTAAGTCCATTGGGAGCGTCTTTCGTTTTAATCAGAGCACCATGAAGGTGAAAGTACGACTTTGCTCTTCACACATGCCATAGGTATCCGTTTATAGAGTAGGCAACCATCACGCCTCATTCATACAAGGAAAGGACAAAGACAGGATACATAGAGAGAGAAAGTAAATCCATGCCCGAACCAGGATTCGAACCCAGGACCTCCTTATCCGTAGTCAGGCACGCTGACCACTAGACAAGTTGGTCGGTTGAGTTCTTATATGATTATTATACAACCAAAATTTTACATTGATTATAAATTGAAGCATATGTATACAATAAAACATTATTTTCTTAAATAATTGAATTTTATTGAACTTTTATTACATAACAAAATAAGTGTATCAAGAATCTCTAAAATGCTTTTAATAAAATTTAATTTCCTGAAGAAATTTTGTAAAAGATTTTATATTAGAGCGCATTACTGCGCCTTTATGCGAAACCTTTCACAATTTACTTTTTATCAAAAGAAAAAAAAAAAACAGCTAAATTCAGTATTTTCTTCGAAATCATAAGAAAAGACCGCGGGTTCATTCATTCATTGCACACTTTCTGGGAGTACAGAGCTCTTAATTCACTTGCAAACAGTTTCCGAACCACTTCCTTTTTCAGTTTTTGAGTTGGTGTCACGTGTCCATCTTCAACCGTGAGTAGCTGCGGGTGCAGATGAATTTCTTTCACCTATTTAAGACATAAATTATATAAGTAACTGCATAAAATGCGCCAAGGAATGCAATTATCATATGCAACTAAAAATAATTCAAATATTTTCAAATCAACATTTTTAATTTGACAGTATAAATTCCATGACTAATCATACATCAGCTAATAAAAAGCAAAGCTTTAGTCTGAATTGCGAGAAAGTATATGATACAAAGGCGAGTGTATAGGGAGCAATTATATAACCGAAATAATTGATTAGGTACATGATTTCAATTCAAATGTTTAACCGAATTATATAACCGAAATAATTGATTAGGTACATGATTTCAATTCAAAAGTGTAATACAGTTGTACGCCGCCCGCCCTGTCTAGTGGTCAGAGTCAATGACTACGGATAGGGAGGTCTTGGGTTCGAATCCCAGTTCAGGCATGGATGTACTATCTCTCTCTATCTATACTGTCTTTGTCCTTTCCTTGTATGAATGAGGTGTGAATGGTTGCCTGCCCTATAAAAGGGTACCTATGGCATGTGTGTACTGAAGAAGTCGGACTCCACACCAAAATAGGGTTCAGTTGGAAAAGTGGAGCAGCGCACTCCATATTGCAAGCCTGGCTGGCACACGACAACAACAACAATACAGTTGTACAAAGTATGCAAGCAACTTTAACAATCTTGGCATACATCCAAACTCATAACCACTAACTGAAGGCTGAATTACAATGCATGAACGGAATTGCTATGTCACAATTGTTTTGTATTTGTAGCAAAATCTATTTCAGCGAGAATAAAAGCTACTTGGTTATCTGCCTATCAAGTATGTCTGAAATTGTATGATTTTATGACTGAATTTTTAAAAAATATTTGTGCTCACAACTATCTCATTATTCAAATAGAATTGGAAATTCAGTTACCCGATTATATCTTTAAGATAAGTTTCTATCAATAAAATACTAAAATTTATAATTTTTTGTTGTCAAACTAGCACACTTTTTTGTACCTAACTCAGAGTTGGGCTCTACCTTTATACTGAAACTTATAATTTATGTTGTTGTTGAATTAGCAAACTTTCTTGTACTTAGCCCAGAGTTGGGCTCTACCATTATACTGCAACTTATAATTTTATGTTGTTGTCGAACTAGCACACTTTCCTGTACCTAGCCCAAAGTTGGGCTCTACCATTATACTGCAACTTATAATTTTATGTTGTTGTCGAACTAGCACACTTTCCTGTACCTAGCCCAGAGTTGGGCTCTACCATTTAGGTGAAAACAAAAAGAAAGGGAGTCTTCGTAATTTACAAGCAGAGACCAAACAAGATACTTAACCTGCCACCCCAATTTCCAATTTTTGATTTGGGAAAACAAAAATATCTCCCAGTGCACCAAGAAATACCACACAGGGTCCGAAGGTACAACAAATGTACTACAAAACAAATCCAAATAAATCATGAGATGAAAAAATAATAATAATAAAAGAAGGCAGAGAGAAAAAAAAAGAGTTATAAAAATGAAAAAGGAGTTAGATAACAGCATGGATAAATTTTATAAAAAAATCGAAAATCTCTTTTTTAACTAGGTCCACCATAATCGGGACCACCTGTTATTTAAGTCTTTACTAAGCTCGTTCCTTTTTTATGAAACAGATTGGCATTGAAGAAGAACGTGAGAAGGGTTGTCACTCCCAGAGTTGCATATGCACACCTCACTGTTTTTAATGTGGAAACGGTGTTGGTAGCTATTCAATTTCCCATGTCCAGTGAGGAATTGCGTAATTTTAAAGTCAGTGTAAAACCAGTAGTTCTTAATTCTGCAGGGAGCTGAAAGGAAAAAAGATTTTGTCCACTTATACAAATAGGAGAGGAGACGAAACCTGAGTTCCATTCTGTGATAATCTTCATTTTGGTAGTGGTTTTGAAAAAAGACTTGCGTAAGCTGGTATTGAGTTTATTTGAAATTGAAAGAGAAGATTTGGGCAGGAAATCTGCTCTTTCATTTCCATACACACCACTATGACCCTTGACATGGGAGAAAGTGAAGGAACTATTTTTGATATCACACATATTAATTGAAGTCTGGACTTCTACAATAAGTTTTTCAAAACTAGTTACATCTTGTAGAGCCAGTAGGGATGACATCGAGTCAATGCAAATTAAAAATTTTTGGAAAGGCTTGCTTATGGCATCTTTAACAGCAAGATTAATGCAGAGTAACTCCGCTTGGGAAATAGAACTGCAATCACTAATGCGGTATACCTGATGACTCATTTCAAAACCATTCTGAAAGCATACGTATGCAAGACCTACTTTTTCGTTAACTTTAATCCCATCTGTAAAATAAATTAGATCATAGTCTTCTTCTCTAACGCTATCAAATGCAGCAAGAGGAGCAGGAGATCTTGTAGATGGATGAGGTTGGGAAGAAAAGTTTAAATCACCAAGATGGTTAGAAAAAGAGTCTTGAGCATAACGATAAGCTTCATTTTTATGAAGTATCGCAACATCAAGAGGTGGAAGATCAGAGAGAATGAGAAGAGCATCATAACTGATTGTTCTAGATCCTCTAACAATTCTCAAGAGCAGCTTTCTTTGTATTTCCCTGATAAGTTTTCAATTTATTTTTTTCCTCAAGCTGTCTCCCTAAATTCGCGATGCATAAAGAATAACAAGGACAATGTTGTTGTTTATAAATCAATTTTGAAACTTCGAATTTAATACCGTAACTGTTATTGCAAATTCTATACAATGCATTTGTAAGAATATTAACCTTAGCTAAAATGTAATTCAAATGTTCCTTCCAGTGAAGTTTACTATCGACAACAACACCAAGATATTTATCTACAACTTCCAGAAAATTGCTACCCATAGCAAGATTAATTGTCAGGTATTTTAGAAAATCAAAAACGAAGCAAGGAATCAGATATTTAATATATTTCATATAGAAACGAAGAGTAATTCTTGCAATTTCAGTTTATTATTTAAATAGTATTTGCTTAGGTATTTATTATCTTTTTCAAGCAATTACATTAATACCAATTTAGGATAATAGATATACAAAAAATAAATTATTTATTTTAATATAAATTAATTAACGAAATATTTAAATCGATGGTAGGTGCTTGAAATGATATTTTAGCTCCCAACAGTAAAAAAAAATTTAATCGTATTTATTTAAGCTAATGTAAATAGTTCCTGTGAATTGTGTACGAGTTGCCAGTAACTGCCAATAATATGATTCGCTAACTCCAATGCTATTGGCTGTGTGAGATGGTATGAGCATGGGGAAGTCAATAAGGATAAAATTAACTTTGTCTGAATTAATTATTATTTGATTGTCTTCCTTAACTTAGTTTTGTGTGTTAGTGAAAATGCTTTTTTCTTCACTTTTAGAAAACATTTTACGGAGTCACTAACAGTTTCAATTTCAGCTTTATGCAAATGACTGTGGAAAAAGAAAAATAAACTTTGTTACACAGTGAATCCATTCCTTATTCATTGATTTCCGTGTATATAATATTGTGAGATTATCAAAATGACAGAGACCACTGAAGTTTTGCAAAACAATGGTAAATTGTTTGAATATGGCATAACTATTTGGATACACACGCATATATATATATATATATATATATATATATATATATATATATATATATATATATATATATATATATATATATATATATATATATATATACAGGGTGATTATAAAAAAAACTTTGCCAACATCTGCACTTCTAGCGTCCATTCTATTTAACCGATCAAGATGATATTTCAAATATAGTTCTTTTGAGATATGCGCTCGAGATTCTGTGAATGGCAACACAGTGGCCCTCGCGGTTACAGTTATAGTGACAGAAACTTGAAATTTTCGAATGGCAACGTCTACTTTTTACCATCGCAAAATGTTCAGCACATGCGAAAACCCTAAATAGCGTTGAAACGGTACCGATATGTCTAAAAACGGACGTGTTCTGCAAACACAAAAAAGAGTTCTGAAAACCGGCCAATAAAACACGATCTGGGCGCACGCAATAAATTTGCATGTGACAGAGTCAAGAAACCAATCACAGAACGCCGGTCGCCAGATATTCAATGTAGGAAACCTATAAAATACCAAGCGAGTATGCGAAGTCGTCCTTCGGGAACTCGCACATGCCGACGATATGAGTCTTCCTATGAAAGTTCGCGGTGAATTGATCAAACTCTATTACCAAAAAGGGATGAACGCTGCGGAAGCCTTGCGTGTGTATCGCCGCAATCATCGACAACGACGCGGCCCATGTACTCTGCAAGCTCTGCGTGATTTAGTGCGGAAATTCGAAGATACAGGCTGCACCTGTGACAAACAGCGCTCCGGACGGCCAACTGTTTCTGAGGACGTTGTCATGGAAGTGCACCATACAGTGACTGCAGGACACACAGAAACCACAAGAGGCATAGCGCGCGTGTTGGATATTCCGAACTCAACGGTCCGCAAGCTCTTGCGCTCGGTACTTCACATGTTTCCCTATCGGTTCCAGCGCGTCCAGATGCTGGAGCCGGGTGACCCACAACAACGTCTGGACTTCGCAAATGCATTTTTGTTACGATATGATGCGGATAACGACTGGCCACTTCGCATACTATGGACGGACGAGGCGCATTTCACCTTAAATGGCAGCATTAACACAAAGAATTGTGTGCACTAGGGAGAGACGAATCCTCATGCTGTGGGGCCAGTACCATTATTTGACGCCAAAGTGACTGCGTGGTGCGGCATTACAGCTACATTTGTTCTGGGCCCGTTCTTCTTTGAGGAAACGACCCCGACTGGCCCTGCAACATGTTCTGTAACGGGCCCTCGGTATGCAGCCATGCTGAAAAATTATGTCTTACCGGAGTTGCGTCGGCTGAATGTACTCAATGACATTGTTTGGATGCAAGATGGCGCACCTCCACATATAGCGAGGTCAGTTAAAAGGCTCCTGGATCAGCATTTTGGTGATCGCATCATCTCACGCTATTATCCTTTTCCGTGGCCTGCGCGATCCCCAGATCTGACGCCTATGGATTTCTGGTTTTGGGGCTATCTCAAATCCAGAGTTTATCTGTGCAATCCTCAAACATTGTCGGACTTAAAGGATTCTATACGGCGTGAAATTGGAAACATCCCTCGTGCCATGTTGCGTGCAGCGACATTGTCCACCGTCTCCCGCATGCAATGCGTAATTGCCTGTGATGGCACTCATGTGGAAAATGTTTGAAATTAATAAAGATTTTTTCTCTATGTGTTCTCATCATTGAGCAGTGTCTTGTCTCTGTCATATGCATTATTCCTCCGTGCGCCTTGAAGAACTGTTTGTATGTGTATAACACGTCGGTTTTCGGACATATCGGTACCGTTTCAACGCTATTTAGGGTTTTCGCATGTGCTGAACATTTTGCGATGGTAAAAAGTAGGCGTTGCCATTCGAAAATTTCGAGTTTCTGTCACTATGACTGTAACCGCGAGGGCCACTGTGTTGCCATTCACAGAATCTCGAGCGCATATCTCAAAAGAACTATATTTGAAATATCATCTTGATCGGTTAAATAGAATGGACGCTAGAAGTGCAGATGTTGGCAAAGTATTTTTATAATCACCCTGTATATATATATATATATATATATATATATATATATATATATATATATATATATATTATTAATTTTTTATTATTAAAATTTAACAGTAAATACAGTTTTATAAGTAAATGTTATTTCAGTTAATTAGATTTAAGAGATTTGTACTGAAATTGCCTTTTTATATATCATTCAGAAATGCATATTTGTGTTGTTATAATATTTATGTATTTGCTAAAAATTGTCAACCGACTTGTCTAGAGTTCAGCGTGCCTGACAGCGGGTAAGGTTGTCCTGGGTTTAAATCCCGGTTCGGGCATGGATGTACTTTTTCTCTCTGTCTATCCTGTCTTTGCCCTTTCTTTGTATGAATGAGATGTGAATGGTTGCCTACCCTATAAACGGGTACCTTTGGCATGTGTGTACTGAAGAAGTCGGACTCCACACCGAAATAGGGTTCAGTTGGAAAAGTGGAGCAGCGCACCTCATATTGCCAGCCTAGCTGAAACACGACAACAACAACAACAATATTTGCTAAAAATTGAAAGGATAAGGAAATGAAGGTCATAAAAATGATAAGTAAATTCTCACTTATTGATTTTTCTAATTTTAAATTTCTCAAGGTATGATAACGAAAATCTTAACCTTTAAATGTGAAAATTTTTTTCTTCTTAGCATGATTTGTACAACGATAAAATATTAGTCACGAGTGTTACTATGCTAACATAAATTATTCATTATGATTATCTTCATACTATTTGTGTTTTTCATTTTTTTAACATTACTGGTAAAATGCCTAAATTTAAAGTCAAGGGTTCCAAATCATCATTATGTCATCTGTTTGAAGTCAATCCTTATGATAATAGAGTTAATTAAATATAGATATGGTAATTGCTTTTTTTCAGTAAGGTATACTATTATTGTAGTAGCAGTAAAATAAGCCAGAGTATCTACATCTATACTGACAGAAAACATAAAAAGAACAGTTAAAACATTACGAAGTAAGGGGCAATGTTAAAACATTGCCGCTGTTCGACATGAAAAGCACGAGATCCAGAAGAAATGGTACATAATTTGTAGCAGAGAATTTGAAGCTTCATTTCTGGGATTGCACGCGTGTTTCATTAGATAGCGTCCTGATTTAAGATATTTTGACAGATAGTATGTGATGACCCCTTCAGTGGGTCGAATAACTGAGTACCAAGCATGTTTGGGAACTAAACACTAGGGATCTTATGTAAGGCTGACCACATAACTTGGACATATGCTTCACACCCCAGGGCCCTCGCTCTTGAAAATAGTTATGGGCACTGTAGGTCTTGGCCCACATGGGCTGTCGTGCCATGGAGTTTAGCTAGTATGTGATGACAAGAAAACTTAAAAAGAATGTCTCCAAAACTGCACTGAGAGTCACTTGATCGTAATGAGATCTATAAGCTATGTCAGGGGGATGAATGACGAGATAATCAATAGCAGAAGCCACGTAAATTGACGTCAACACATTATTAGAGTGGGGCTACGGTGGTCTGATTGGTTAGGGCGTCGTTCTCATTATCGAAGGCTGTGAGTTCGTTTTGGCTTAACCAAAAATTCGTCGCGTTAGCTGAAGATGGCTGATGCAACTTAAGTAGATCGTGGTCGCAATGTCCTCCTGGTGAAATGATACCTTTATTGGTGGTAGGCCAAATATTAGGGGTGCTTGGTTCTTCCGTCAAAATCACGAAGACTCCACCTGGTTACTTCTATCTAACTGATAGAACCCAATTCAGGGTTCGTCTTCGTCTTCTTAGAGTTGGGTTTGTATGTCGTTGGGCACTTCTGCTTTCATCAGCATTTTGTATTATTAACTCCAAATCCAATGTTTCCTATTTCTAGTTACTCGGACCACCCACTTTATTAATAAAGTCCGATAACCTTTTAATGGAGTCTAGGTGTAAATCTCTAGCATGGATGATGCCTAAAGAAGTTAATCTAGGGAGGGCAAGAGCCTCGCATTCGTAAATGATATGCTTGGCCGTTTCCTCTTGCAGATGACATTTCCTTCAGATAGGGTCTTGCTGAAACAGTCCCATTTTATGGAGGTGTTTTCTGAAATAGTAGTGCCACGTTATGAAGCTTACGATTAAGCGTATCTTCTGCCTAGAGCATCTTAGAATTTCAGAGGCAATCCTCGCTGATGATCTACAGATCATACTTTTAGCATGGGTTTGACCAGGAGTGTTGAGCCAAGCTTCATACATCTTCTGTTTTTCCCACCTAAGAACATTGGTTTTTGCGGTCTTCAAATTGATCCCACAAAAATGAATTCAGGGTTAGGGGTGCAGGGAAATCTCACTGTCCTTCTTCCACTTAGCTTAAATACTCAAGATGACTCGCGAATAACTGACGATAGTTACGGTTTCAGGGAGAATCATTTTGAGTTTTCAGACCATCACAATTTGCTTTCCATTAAAGTTACTCAGTTTAGCAACTTTTTTAGGGTTCGCACGCATAAAACAAAATAAATAATGCCATACAATTTTCATGACTAGTTATAAATACTCCAACGACATCGAACCTGAGATCCGCAGCAGGGTTACAGCTGCTAACCGATGATTTTTCGGCTTAAAAAAGTACTTAAAATCTACTTTCGTAAGTCGAAAAATAAAAATTTTGATATACAAATGCTTGATTCGGCCTGTTCTCATTTACTCATCTGAAACGTGTTCATTGAGAAGGACAAAGAAACCTTCTCCATTTTCGAAAGAAAAACTTTAAGAATCATCTTTGGTGGAATAAAATGTGAGAATACATGGCGAAGAAGAACTGATTCTGAGAGCTCTATAAACTATATATAGAACCAGATATTGTTAAGTTTATCTCAATACAGAGTATTAAAATGGACAGGACATTTGAGCCGGATGAACGACAATCGGGTGACGAAAAAAATTTCTTGGCTCGTCCCATTGGCACCAGAAGAAGAGGACGACCGAAACTCCGATGGCGTGACTGCTTTGAAAACGACCTAAAAACACTAAAAGTGACAAACTGGATGACCTTATCCAAAAATAGGGAGTCCTGGTATGCACTTCTGAGGAAGTCAAATGTCCACCCTGGGGTGTCAGGCCAATGAAGAAGAAGTTATAAGTACTTCCTACTGTGCCTTCCTTGTCATCTAGATGGATCTATAGATGTCATTTCCCTAAAACTTGTAATGTTCCATTAATTTACATATGTCTTTTTATAGATAAGTTCATATAAACTTCTTATGCATTTTATTATTTTAAAATTTTATATTTACCTGTTGAAACGATAATAATCCAGCGGACTTGGCAACTCGTTGCATGTCAGAAAGAATCTGAGTTTTGACAATCTTAAAGAATAATACAGACTTTTAAAATTTTATAGACAAAATAAAGGTTTCAAGAAATACTTTATGGAATGCATATTTGTGTAAAAAATTAAACATTTATTTAATATTAAGAAAAAATTAAGATAATTACATTTAAGTAATATATACAGTATATACGTAGTATGAGATAATGCAGATATCAGAATTAAACCGTAGAAATACTCCATACAAGAATAAATAATAATAGCTGAATTATTTGATAATTTAGTGTATTTTCTATAATACTGACTGGTAAGTGTTTTAATATAAAGCACACATAATAAGCTGGCTCATTTTATAGAGTTCCTTACAATTATTTTTGACTCAGGAGAGTTAATTCCATATTGAACTACATTTTAATGTGGAACGTGAGCTACAATAAGTATTCACATCCTGAGTGGAAGTTAATCCCACCAATAATTGAACTGACAAACCTAGCACTAGCCAGACAAGAGTTAGCAAGGCTAAATTTATTTGATGAATTTTTTCGAAGAAATGATCTTGTTTTTCCTGGTGTCTCAAAATTTAATTTATATTTCTCATACTAAGATTTTAGTTTTTCCTAAACAGTTGTGATTCCAAGCTGGATTCGCTATTAATCTTCAAAATAAACTGATAAAAAATGACAGGATTCATTTTGTCAGGCTTGGTGATTCCACGGTTTCGACAAGATTGACAAAATTAAAAAGTTTTACTTAGACATTTTTAACTTTTCATTTATATTTCTTAATCCTTTATTAGCAAATTTGATAAAATGGAAGGAAAGTGTGAAAAGGAAACATTTTAAAAGGCAAGTTCTTGTTGCCCGAAAAATTGAGAGACACTTATTTTTGTACGTATTTTTATCAGTGAATTTGATTAATCTCTGTATGGTTTTTATGAATAACTTATAAAATCCTTACAAAAGTTTTTTTAAAAATAAATAACTTATTTAAGTAAAAAGTATCTCAAAATCTAAAAGATACACAATTCTTTTTCAGTTGATTACAAAATTTTACATTATTGATACTTCATTCGAAGTATCCTCCATATTTGTGTAAGTTGTCAGAAATAAATACTAAGATATCTGAACCGAGAATTCACTTTTATTGTTGAAAACACAGCTTTTTACGATGATTGTCTATGTGATAGGCTGCCAAATCTTAGCCAATAATTGAAATGTCTCATCAATTTTTGAGGCGCAATAAATTTCCTATAGATCAATGTTTACTTTCTGTATCCATATCTGCATTCTTTGCATGCTGAATTTGAGTTCGTGTACAAAAGTTAATTACACAGATACAACAAGTATAACAAGTAATGTAACTCAAACTTTGATTAATGTATATGAATTTTTTTTACAATATATACTATTTGTTACTTATTTTAAATATATGAGCGAAGTATATAGTTTCATAATACTTGCCGGATTTTGACATATTTCATTCCAAGTTCCATGAATGGAGGTTTCTTTGCACCAAGACATAACAGCATCTTGATCTGGAACTATTACAGCAACTAAAAAGTGCTGTAAGTCAAAAATTAAATTATTTATTTACATGTAACACTTCAAATATAGGAAATGATATAATTCAGATTTACTTATAATATCGATTATTTCGTAAAAAAAAAACTTTTAAGTGAATTCTAATAAAAAATTTATATTAATGTCACTTATAAATTTCATACGTAATGACTGATGGTTTTTTTTCCATTTATAAGCATAAATTGCGTGCAAGCCTTAATATGTTCAATAAAAAATATTTATTTATTTAGAAAACTTAATTTATATATATATATATGTATATATATATATATATATATATATATATATATATATATATATATATATATATATATACAGTAAACTCTCGCTACAACGATACCCGATACAACAATATCTCCCTCTACTACAATAATGTTTTGTGGTTCCGGTGATTTTGCATATAAAGTAATATTAATCTCCCCTCAATATTGCGATATTCTCTAGAACAATAAACCTCTGTAAAACGATTTTTTCAATCCTTTGCCAGATGGGCTGAGAAGGGAAATGCCATTTCCGTAACTTATTAAAAGCGTGAGAAAGGGATCACTACAGTTTTTAACGATTTTGAACGGTTTCTACGTGAAACATTTGTTTTAAACTTTTCTTTCTTTCACGCAATATTGTTCCCTAAGATGGCAGGGTTAAAGCAACTATCTTTTCGAGATAAACTGAACGTTATCAATGATATTGGTGAGGGAATGAAGCAGATTGATGCGGCTAAGAAACATGGATTATCGCAATCTACAGTTGCAACGTTCCTAAAGAAGAGAAAGCAAATCGAGGATGCTGTAACTTCAAATGAAATTAACCCAGAGCGAAAACGACTGAAAGTTGCGACAAATGAATACATTGATGCTGCTGTTTTAAAATGGTTTCAAGAGATGAGAGCGACAAATGTCCCAATAAATGGACCGAATCGCTTTTATATGTGCAAAAGCACGGAAATTTGCAGCAATGCTAGGGGACGAAACTTTCAAAACTAGCAATGGTTGGTTAATGCGTTTTCGAGATCGTCATGGAATAACTTTCCAAGAAGTTCACGGAGAGAAAAAGTCAGCCCCGATAAACGACGCAAATGAATGGCGGCAAAACAAGATGAAAGAAATCTTAGAAAAGTATGCTCCAGAAGACATCTATAATGCAGATGAAGCTGGGCTGTTTTTTCAACTCCTACCCGATCGAACATTGGCATTCAAGGGTGAAAAATGTTATGGAGGGAAGAAATCAAAGCAGAGACTCACTGTTCTTCTGTGTACAAATAGCACAGGATCGCATAGAATACAACCTCTCGTCATTGGTAAATCATTGAAGCCAAGGTGCTTTAAGAACGTGAAAAGTCTTCCCGTGGAGTATAAAGCAAATAAGAAGGCTTGGATGACGTCTAAATTTTTTCTGAATGGTTACAGAAGTTAGACAATGAAATGAAGAAGAGAAAGAAAAAAATCGTTTTGTTGATAGATAACTGCGGGGCTCACACGTCATTTCCAAAGCTACAAAATATCGAAATCGCTTTTTTCCTGCCAATTGCACTTCAATTCTACAGCCTCTTGATATGGGCATAATTAAGTGCTTCAAAGGATATTACAGAAAACGGTTGGTGGACTCCATACTTGTAAACTTTGAAAATAAAGTAGAAGACCCTTTCAAAGCTGTAAATGACAAGGAAGTGTGTGACAATATTGCTGGAAGTTGGTGAGAAGTAACAGAAAAAACCATTCGGAATTGCTGGAAAAAGGCCGGTCTTTGTGTTATGGAAAATAAGAAATCTGATAATGATGAAAATTACATAACCAATGATCTCTTAGATGATCAAGAATGTGTTTTTCACATCAAAAAATCCGTATCCCAACTTGAGGAAACTAGTGGTAAAAAGTTTGGAATTAGTATAGAAGACTATTTAACAGCAGATGATGATCTTATGGTTTTCGCAGGAGTAACTGATGAAAATATTCTTTCTGAAATTACTGATGAGATAGGAAACAATGATGAAGATGATGATGATATTGATGATGATGATAATACAGGTCCATCGCAGTCCTTATTGTCATCCCATGAAGCTCTTCAATCTGTCAATTCTCTACGGACATTTTTTTCAAGCCTTCCGTCAATAAATGAAGAACATTTTCGTGCACTAGACTCAATGCATACAGTATTGGTTAACTTAACAGTTAAAAAAATGAATAAACAAACAAAAATATTGGATTATTTTCAATAAAAAGTGTTTTCAGGTATGTGAATATTTCTGTACTTATTTTCTGAATTTATCTTATTTATTTATTTATTTTTTAGTATTTAAATCACTATTATTAGTATTTTACAAATTAATTTCTTCTAAATATAGACTTAAAAGTAGTATGTTATGCACCTTGAACTAATAATAATAAAAAAAAACTTATTAAATGCTCAAAATATGTGGACCCTCAATATAATAATATGCCTCTCTACAACAATATATTTATTTTGTCCCTAAAATATTGTTGTAACGAGGTTTCACTGTATATATATATATATATATATATATATATATATATATATATATATATATATATTATTAAATATAAGCCGACTGATGGCTGAGTTGTTAACGCTCCTGACTCCTGAGCTGTGGGTCCTGAGTTCGAATTCCGATTCGGACATGATATTACTTTCTTTCTCTGTTCTTTCTGTGTTTCTCTGTTCTTTCTTCTGTGATGATGTATGAATGTGGCCCACCCTATAAACAGGTTTGTGGTGGTATGGTGCGGGTAACGCTACTCGCCACCGTGCCTTGGTTCACAGGTGCCCGCTGGATAACGACAAATGAGTAGCAGTTTCTGGCCTTGTTGTGGCATAGGGTGCGTCACCCAAGTACCCGTCGTTGGGGAAAAAATTTAAATATGCAAATGGATTAAGTTTGTTAAAAAAATTCTTAACATTCTTAAGAATTTTTTGAAAATGTTATTATTGTTAGTGAAGAGTGAAATTATTATTCAAAATTAACAATCACTTTGAATTAATTATGACGTAATTATTTGAATTCCTGGAACTAGGAGGTACGCGTACCTTCCTGGGGCTTGTGCAACCACCAGGTACGTCGGCAGGTGGTGGATAGCCGAATGTCCTTTAGGAATGATAGGATAGCCTTGAATATAGAATCAGAGGCCGTGAACCAGCACCCGTAAACCCTGGTGTTATGCGACCCGTGCCTAGGGTTATTTGGCACCGCGGTATTGGTGTCTTAACGGAGCCTCTTGTTGCCTAGCGAACTTCTAGAGTAATTTGCCTTGCCCAGTAACTCAGGCAATGCTGGGTGGACTATCATATTACCTGAGCTTATTAATTGTTATCTTGTGGCTGAAAAGACACAAGAAATAACAAACCTCTCTGCATTTGCAGGTGAAGCCTCTGAAGTAGACCTTCCTGAAAAAGACAAGGGAACTCATAGGCAATCTAGTGAAAGGGCAGCAATGAATCCTTCACAGGAGATAGAAGTGACCTCCAAACCATATTCTTCTGGTGAAAGTCAGGAAGCTATCGCTAGCATGACTGACTCTCTGACTAGAATCATCTGTGGATCATCAGTGGGGATTGCCTCTGAAATTCTAAGATACTCTAGGTAGAAGATACGTTTAATCGTAGGCTTCATAACTGGGCACTACTATTTCAGAAAACACCTCCATAAAATGGGACTTTCAGCAAGACTCTATCTGCAGGAAATGTCATATGCAAGAGAAAACGGCAAAGCATATCATTTATGAATGCGAGGCTCTTGCCCCTCCCTAGATTAACTTCTTTAGGCATCATCCATACTAGAGAGTTACACCTAGACTCCATTAAAGGGTTATCGGACTTTATTAATAAAGTAGGTGACCCGAGCAACTGGAACTAGGAAACATTGGGTTTGGAGTTAATAGTACAAAATGCTGATTAAAGCAGAAGTGCTAATGACATACAGACCCAACCTTAAGAAGAAGAAGAAGAAGAATTATTTGAATTAATTCAATGTAATTGAACAGATAGTAAAAATGTATTAGTTTTGTAAAAAATTGCTACATTTTGTGTTAGTTTACAAAAAAATTCTTAAAACTGAAGAATTGCAGTTTTTAAGAGAAGAGTATTTCAACTTATTGTAATATTAGTAATACAATTCCGTTACTGATGCAATACCACTGTAACGGTACTGTAACGGATGATATGGTGAAATAGAAGTTATAGAAATATAATTTGAAATTAGTGATTCTAAATAAAACGGCAAAAAATGTAACAAGCAAAAGGTAAAGAAAAAAAATATTTTTGTATTGTGTAGTTTGATTTGCATTGTTGGCTTACAATGGAGAACTTCGATGGGAAAATTTGCTTTTATATTTATTTGTATCACAATATACATTTCTGAAATATGCCTTCCGTTGTCTGCTGTGGATAATACAAAAGCTATATATCATTAGTAAGATTTGAATTAAGTGATGTCAAAATGAAACTTAGTACCACATACTTTAAAAATGAAAGTTAATTTCACTTTGCTCTTTAATTATACTTCATTAAATAACATTTTGGACATACTTGAGAAAATTATCAATTATTTAAATTTAATAAATTGATGTATATTTTCCCTTGATATTATTCCTATTCACTTCTTAAGTTAAATTAAATACTTTTCAATAAATATAATAAATAACATTCAATAAACATAAAATAAATCGATAAATTTGTTGTAAGTTTATTTTTAATTTAAAGTTAAAAATCTCATGTGAATAAACAGAGGGTATATCTGCACAAATAAATACCTGTAAGCTGTCACCATGTACTAGTATCTGTGATACATATGGACTTGACAAATATACATTTTCAATCTTCTCTGGTACTATGTACTCTCCTTGAGCTAATTTGAAGATGTGCTTTTTTCTGTCCACAATTTTGAGAATACCGTTCTAAATAGTACAAAGGAAAACTGTTAAAAGCTATGAAATTGTAAGTTACTATGACAGCCAATTGAAAATCAATTTATTTACCCAGATTCTGCTGTGGAGTTACATTTGCGGGTAAATAATATTTTAGTCTTTGAAGCTTACTATATATACATTTTTACAATCAAATTATTCACGAAAATGATACAATATGTTTTTTTATAAAAATATCCAATTTAAAGCAAATTGTTGAAACACATGATGATTAAGTAGATAACCAATGAGGCTGTGTTTAATATTTGTCGTTGATTTAAAGTACTAATGCGGTATTCAAAATACAAATTGTCATACTATATTAGTGACCAAAGCCGCTGAACACAAGCAAACAACTAATATATGAATTAAAGTCTGTACTTGAACTAGTATCATCATTTTAAAACATCACATAAGTTGAGAGTGATTAGAACTTAGAATATTTGAGCAACACAGACCTTTATTGTATGACTGTCTTCAGGTGCACTAGTTATCAATCATCTGATAACTAGTGATACATTCCAGACATAATTAGAACCCTGGTTTCTTAATCTTAGCTGTCTCTATTTGTCAAATAAATATTTTGATAGAGAAAGACATCATTAGATCGGAGACATTCATAATTTCCGAATTTAGAGATTATTGAGCAACTTGTCAGAAAGAGGATCGAATCAAAAATTAACAATTTTTACTACACACAAAACTAATTTCGATTTCAGACATTAATATTTCTTCTCAAATTGTTTTCTGCCACTTTAATTGAATATCTGTACTCGGATTTTAATCAAAACATACCTAAAGTGTATCACTTATTGATTGTGCTAAACTACTTTAATCTTAACGATTATGTAGGAAGTAATAAAAATAAGCCACCACAGATTGAAGTAAGACTACATAAATTATCATAATTTTGTATATATTATGCTTTACATAATCAATTGTGACTCATGGTAAAGGAGAAAATTTGACAGCTTCTGTTGATCCGGAAAACCTATAGCACCTTGTCCTATGTTAGAACCTAAGGTAGAAGTCTGATTTCACTCCTATGCCTGCAGACATTAGCTGAACATAAATTGGAGACCAGTGCAATTGACAGCGGGGTATATATTGAACTCCCCAACCATTCCATCAATCTTGGAAAAAGAACTGCTGATCACACATCCGTCTTCAGAATGGAACTCATCGCCATCATGAGTGGACATTCTTTGTTAGATAACAATACACAAAATGATTTCTCAGATATATGGATACTTGCAGACAGTCGATCCTCGATCCAGCACATTTTCAATTGGCAATCTATCGGCGACAGTACTAGTAGAACTTCTACTCTTCTTGAAAAACCTTTCAGTTCAACACCCAATCCACCTCCAATGGGTCAA
Source organism: Latrodectus hesperus (assembly GCA_037975125.1). Taxonomy (NCBI): domain Eukaryota; kingdom Metazoa; phylum Arthropoda; class Arachnida; order Araneae; family Theridiidae; genus Latrodectus; species Latrodectus hesperus. Next base: position 116,664,571 of record CM075851.1, read on the forward strand.
CTCACATGTTGGTCTGCCTGGGAATGAAGTAGCCGACGACCTTGCAAAGGCTGCCACCAGAACCCGGAAGATCGCATGGCACTAACACCATCAGAGATCTCTTCCATTACTTAACAACTTACTACTAAAACTTGGGCTGACCCTCCTGTTCACCCTTGGTACTTCCAAAGACATCCTGGAGCCGCGACAACATTTAAGGGCTCCAGAGTACATCAGACGACACTGTCTCAACTTTCTATTGGCCACTTGAAGTGTATGATCTTTGAAGACGGTGGAAGAAAATACCCATCATGCCCCAAGTGCGACATTGCTCCGTTTTGCCGCAACACATCTTGAAGTGCTTGGGGTTTTCTCGTGAAGAGGCTGTGAAAAGTCCACATCTGCTTTTGGACATTTTGGCTATCTATGATCTCATGGATCTGGTCTAGTTCCACTAGACCAGATGGGGATTAGTCCCACCACCCACCCACCATATAATCAATTTTACAAATTTTATGAAACAGCTACAATGTAGTTAAAAACAAATAGTCAAGCTTCGAATCATGTCACTTAAGAGAGTATATACGAGTATAACAAGCAAGTTTCACTGCAAACTATTAACTGGTTTTATTTCATGACAAAATTTAATTTTTTTCTATAAACAGGTAAAATTTACTATATATAATAACTTGCGATAGTGTTTACTTCAGAAATTAAAGGTCTTTATGCGAATGTTTGTAATAATATGATAAGTCATAACTTATGCAATTTTTAAATGATAATTTGAAATTAGTCATATTAATTTAACTAACAACCAGTTAATCGTATGTTGCAAATCCTTCAACAGTTGTGCATTGAACCGAAGATACAGCGTTCTTTATAAAAATTCAATTTTATATGATTTCCTTTTTCTATTAAAACGTCATGCAACCTTTCATTTTTCTATTAAACTTGGAAGATTACCAACTAATATATAGGAAATAAAATGGATTCTTAATATACATACAAATATCCAACTGATTTAATTTATTCTTGCAAATATTTTAATCACAGCAAATAATAAGTGAAATTCAAGAAAGGCATAAGAAATTAGTAGCAAAGAAACAAAATAATTTTACAAATAACAGCTGCAGAGATTGGCAATATCAATACAAATGATCTTCACATAGTTTATATAAATTAGTAATGTTTGTGAATAAAGATGTAAATAGTAACATAAAAAAAACTTTCGATATTTAAAAAATAAATATTAAAAATTACACATAGAGATAACGACATTTATTATAAAATTAAGAACATGCTGTAGACATTCGATTTTAAGAATTTCTAATTTGCGAATACTAGGGATTTTAGGCACCACAGAGGCTTATCCCTTATATTGTTCCCTAAACGCAACGATAAATTAAATTCCCTTTTTCATGAACGAAAATTTTTAAAAATCTATTTTTTGCGAACTCATTTTTATGCGGATATCATTAATTTGTACATCTGATTTTTCTAATTATTTTATATAATTTTGGCTCATAAACATGATTAATATTTTTATTGGAGAGTTGTAAAACTGTGGAAATGTGGATAACTGTTTTAGCATTTAATTTTGTCCAAAAATAAAGATTTTCTGCATTCTAATATGAAAAGTAATTGTATAGTTTGTGCATTTTTATGTTATTCTAATGGGAAAACTTATTGATTTGCTTACTTTAATTAACTAATGGTTTAATTATTTTGATAAATATAATTATTAATTAAAATATAAATTTAATAAATAATTTCTATACAATGCAAAAATTTAAAAAAAAGTTTTCAAGTAATACAGAATTATAAACAACAGAAAAAATATATAAGAGTTATAATTTTAAAACAAAAATAAAATAAAAAATTATAAGAATATTACTAGTTTTTAAAAATAAATAATTTTATTTTTGGTCCATATTCACTTTTACATATTGCACTTACAACTAAAATTCCTTAAAATTTATGTAGACAAATTCAGAGAAATATTTTTAAGCAACAATTATATATAATTTAAATGCTATTATAAATTTATTATAATTATCTTTACTCTCTTGTGAAATTTCAAACTGTAATCTTTTTCTAACGTGAAACGTTAAGCTTACTACTGATATCAATAATAATATGCTTATGCAATTATATATTTGTATATGATTTTACAAATTTAGTCATACAATAAAAGAGTCAGACAACATTTTATAAATTTAATATTGCCTTACAGATATTTTAGATAAAAATTATAGAAACGTGTCTGAAGTTTATTTGTTGTTGTTGTCATGTGCCAGCTAGGCTGGCAATATGGGGTGCACTGCTCAATTTTTCCAACTGAACCATATTTGGTGTGGAGTCTGACTTCTTCAGTACACACATGCCATAGGAACCCGTTTATAGGGTAGGCAACCATTCACATTTCATTCACACAATGAAAGGACAAAGACAGGATAGATTGATAGAGAGAGAAAGTACATCCATGCCCGAACCGGGATTCGAAACCAGGACTTCTTTACCCGCAGTCAGGTACACTGACCACTAGACAAGACGGACGGCTGAAGTTAATTTAAAAATAACAAATCACTTACCGGTAGCCACATCCCAATATCTCCTGTGTGTAACCATCCATCTTTATCAAGGACTTCTTCTGTTTTTTCTGGATCATTGTAATAGCTTTGAAATACATTGGGTCCTTTTACGCACACCTGAAATATCATTCAATAAAATTATAATACAGAAATGCTCTTAAACTAATATTTAGAACGTCCATTGCAGGAGTATAAACCAACAACCGTGAAACCCATTACATTTAAATAATAGACTAAGTAAATGTCTGGGCAACTTTAATACCTTTTCAAGGCATTATAAGTTTTTTTAAGATAATAATGTGCCTATTGTTTTAAACTATATCTAATTTATATTGAAATATTTATGCAATGCTTTAAAAAAATAAATACTTTAAAGGCTTAGTTCTTCACTTCATATATATGTTGCTTCAGATTTTTTTAATGAAAGAAAATTTCTTATGAACATTAAAAGTATTGAGAATAATTATTGAAAGTTATCAAGTAAGGATTCTTTAGAATTTAAAAATTATGCACGAGAAATGTAGCTAACAATCAAGTTGAGATAGGAGAAGTGCAACAAAATGAAAGAAATTTATGTAGAATCGTCAAATGTCGAATAATTTGATTTATTAATAATCCAATGCTTTAAAAAAAACTTACTATTGGAGTATTTTAGTAGTATAATTTGTGTGATTTGTCACATCATACCATGCAACGGCTATAATCTGTCGCAAGGACTTTTCTACCCACAATGACTTGTCTGGAGGGAAGATTTTTAGACGTCATTAGGTTTTGTTCATATTTCACCAAATAAGAGATTCCATGCGTGCAGGAACTAACACTTCTTTCGTTTTTATTAGTGGCTAGGATCGATTTTTGCTAAAGAGATTTCATGCGTGCAGGAAATAACACTTCTTTAGTTTTTATTAGTGACTAGGATTGATTTTGCTAAAGAGATTTCATGCGTGCAAGAAATAACACTTCTTTCGTTTTTATTAGTGGCTAGGATCGATTTTGGTAAGGACATTCCATGCGTGCAGGAACTAACACTTCTTTCGTTTTTATTAGTGGCTAGGATCGATTTTGGTAAGGACATTCCATGCGTGCAGGAACTAACACTTCTTTCGTTTTAATGAGTGGCTAGGATAGATTTTGGTAAGGACATTCCATGAGTGCAGGAACTAACACTTCTTTCGTTTTTATTAGTGGCTAGGATCGATTTTGGTACTTTCGCTTTCAAAGAGGAAACATAATTTGATAATTTTCAATTTTAATAATTTTCTGTTATCTGATAATAATCTGATTTTGTTATAAAACTTTCTATATGAAGGAATTTGAATCTTGGTAATTTGTTTCATCGGAAATATCTGGATAATTTACATTTTTATCAAACCATTAAAGTTATTTCAGCTTCTTTTTTCTTGTGGTTTTCTCCTCACAGTTTGCCATTTTTTCTAAATGAAACCTGTTTCTTCAAACTGTAAATTAATCTTATAATTGCTACAAAACTTACAATTCGGTTAATTTTTTTTTTCTAATTTCACTAATAACTACAATTCAAATGCTAAAAACATACTTTTTTTAAAAAACCTTCTTATTTTAAAAACATTTATCTTATTTAATAAAAATCGACATGCCAATAATACTTTTGCCAACTCGAAAAAAAATTTTTAAAGCATGATTTTTCCAATATTATCATTTTTAAGGAATATTTCTATCCTCTTTTAGTAATTTTGGTGATTATTAAATTTTGAAATTTGGTATGAATGTCTTCTTGATCATCTAAAGCAATGGTGGTATGTTTTTGTTTTCTAAAACTCTGTCTGAAAATTAATAAATATAAGATTTCCGGCGGCTCTTTTGACATATTTTAGATAGATGCTCATTTTTCTTGCCTGTTAATATTGTTTCAGTCCATAAAATTTGGCCAAGATATTTTTGATCTGCATATTTTGTACTTCTACAACAGATTCCTCTCTTATAGGTTTATTTTTTTGGAAATTTAGACCGGAGCTACATTTTATTCGTTGTCATTTTAGGAATTGTGACACATTCTATAAATCTATTTTTTCATCTCTATATGTTTCATTTATTAAGTAGTTCATGCAATAATTCCTGATATTTTCAAAAATCTTGTAATCTTATTTCAGTTTTGAATTGAATTGAAGGCGCATAATCACCTTTTCGAAATTTCATGTTACAAGTATTGATAAATAAAAGCACATGAACTCGCTGAATAAAGATTATTTAGAAAGTGATCAAAGACTCGAATTTGTAATATTCAAGGCAGCAGAATGATGATTTTCTCAACCACACAATCACTTTCTCATGAAATATTATAACTCATCTTTTCGATGAGTATATTAATTAAATGTTTTACTTAACTATTTTAAGTAATTTTATATTCTTTATTATTAATTTGTATTATACTCTACTTGTATATGGAGAATAAATGAAAATTGTGTGAATCAATATTAGCAGTGGTAGTTTTTTAGTAAAATTACAATTTGTGTACAGCTTTAAAACGACTTTAATACAACTCTAAGATAATGAAAGAGATAATAGTTTACCTCATAAAAGGATAATAAAACAATATGAAAAATAATAAAATATAAAAATTCGCTAATAATAAGCATGTTGTTGCTGTTCGTGTACCAGCTAGGCTGGCAATATGGGGTGCGCTGCTCCACTTTTTCAACTAAACCATATTTTGGTGTGGAGTCCAACTTCCTCAGTACACCCATGCCATAGGGACCCGTTTATAGGGTAGGCAACCATTCCCACTTAATTCATACAAGGAAAAGACAAAGACTCGATATATAGAGAGAAAGTACATCCATGTCCGAACAGGGATTCGAACCCAGGATCTCCTTATCCGCAGTCAGGCACGCTGACCACTAGACAAATTGGGTGGCAATAATAAGTCAAATATGATAAATTAATGGAAAGCACACAAAATCTTTTTTGAATAACTATATTTTCTATGCAACAGTATCCGTAAAACTGTGATAACAGTTTCCATTATTTTATAAAACTTATCTTTTCTTAATGATGCATCAAAATGTTGAAAATATAAAGAAATGTAAATATATTGCGATTAATGTTAAGCCAGTAAGAGTGTGTAATCCTTATTAAAACAGTTTAACCCAGAAATATTAAGCTTTAAATATAGTATCAGGTAACCAAATTCAAAGAAAATTTTAAACAACCTAGGAATAATTTTGCAACTACTTAATTTTTACTTTAAAATATCTGTATAAGTAATAAATCGTATATGAATAATGTTCTCCCCTTTGAGTTTCAATTAATATCATCAAAAGTAAGTAAATAAATTTTACCTCTCCGATGGAATTTTCTGTAAAGTAATCTAATTCTGGGACATCCACTAACTTCACCATGCAGCAGGCGAGAGGGGCTCCAATGGAACCTAAGATATTAGTAAATTCGTGTTTAAAATGCTTTTCTCGATATGTTATGAAAATATTAATAAGAAATGCTTTTATTTGTCATCATTTATAATCATTTCCAAGAAGTATATAATACGCAAATAAGAGACATCTAAAGGATGTTTTCTAGAATTGCTTATATCCTATTCATAAATCATTTCATTCTTCCTTTATATTAATTAATTCAAAAAATCAGACTAATAATGCTGCATTTTTTATAATTTAATATGTTTATCAATTTCAATTAATATTTTTAGAAACTAAACATTGCAGTTTATTTTAATGAGTACTTTTAATACATATGAAAACATTTTCCTAACCATTTAGTGTAAGCTTTTGACATTTTAAATATAAATTTTGGCAGTAATAATGTAATTAAAATTTTTATATTGATGAATAGTTTCACTTATATAAATTGTGGATACCTAAAATTTCAGATATTGAAACATTATCTGTAATAATTTATATTTTCAAATTTTCTGATATAATTACATATCTAGATAGTTTATTTTGAAAAAATTATGATTTCATCAATGTTTTAACTATATCAAATTAAATATTTAAAAAATATTTGATCAATATGTATAATAATATAAAATAGGATTCCAACTATACGAATAATGTCTAATCGAATCGCTGATTATCCGAATCGCTTTCAAAATTTCAGAGAAATAAATTAGACTGAAAAGGAAAGAAGGAAAATGAGAAAAAGATAAAACTAAAAAGAAAAAATATAAGTAATACTTACGGTTTTACAAAATTGTAAACATTTATTATTACAAACAATCAACAATTGACAAAAAGTTAACAATGAACTCTGAAATGTAAATCAACAATAAAAAATAATCATACTTTTAATGAGACGGATGTACTTGATGAATAGACAGTAAATTATCAATATTTGGCATCGGTTTTGTAAGAATTAATCTCAAATCTTCCCGTTTTGTTATATTCAATCTACTTCTATTTTTGTTAACAGGTTGGTAACGGCACTAAAACATCTTTCGAAAAGATATGACGAGAGAAACCCTATCGAAAATTTCCTTGCAATTTCCCACAACCCAGGATATTTTTCGGGGATTTCTGCCTGCAGTCAAAATGTTTGATAGCCTTTTTTTTTAATTCCACCTTCAGTTCCTCGTTGGTGCTGAGCTCAAGTAGCTCCTCTTTAAATACCACATTCGCCTCTTCCATTTCACCAAATGGGGTTATGATCCATGGTGGTATTTCCATCGGATTGATCTTCAAATTTATTTTTGAAGTCACCATGCAGGATGTTTAAATGTTGAGCGTAAGTCTGAATGTCCTCAAGACATTCTATCTGTAACGAGTGCAGAAACTGGGAGAATTTGTGCTGACTACTATTTTACTTCATTAATTTCAATTTACCAAATACACTTGTAATATTATTCTATTCAATTCTATGTTTGAACTGAATCTCGAATATTTTTGAGTATCTACCTAGTGAATGATGCAACCTGCCTACGTTGATAGGTAAATCCAAGCCAAAAGTTTTGTTCTTTATTATGAAAACCAGAAAATGTTTTGTGGACCCCCACTTACAACTTGTGAACCCCTGTTTTCTGTTCACATCTACGTGGACCCCCGTGTGATCTCCTATGGACCTCTGGGGGTCCACCTGGACCAATTTGGGAATCCATGATTTAGATCATTGTACATACATACTGGAAGTACAGCACATGTAATTAAAAATACGAAACATTAAAAAATGTTACCTTTCCATTCAATTGATGGAAAACTCTTTTCCTTTAAGAGCATGTAGTCTCTTTTTCATTTTCAAAATACAAGGATTAATTAAAATGGACTCTTTTTTTAAATAATACAATTAACCGAAATTTTAATTATCCAAATTCGGTCCGATCCCAATTCATTCGGATAATTGGAGTTTTACTATGCTCATTTTACAAAGTAATTTCATATGAATATAAATTTAAAATTAAGTAAAGTACGAGTCAGTTTTTACCTATAGTTTTATCTTTTATAATATTTATTAAACGAAATTTTAACTATCCAAATTCGGTCCGATCCCCATTCATTCGGATAAGTGGAGTTTTACTATGCTCATTTTACAAAGTTATTTCATATGAATATAAATTTAAAATTAAGGAAAGATGAGTGAATATTTACCAATAGTTTCATCTTTTATAATATTTATTGCACATGGTCCTGAGCTTTCAGTCAAGCCATAAGTTTCTATAACCTAAAAATGATGAATGCATAACAAGTAATTGATAAAGCGTAATTTTAAAACATTAAATAAAAATTGTAAGAATAAGGAGATATATAATTAGGTTTATAAATCACTTTTTTTTTGTTAACACATACACACAAATATATTTAATATTATTCTATACCTCAGTGTTTAAGACTTTTCTACAGAAATTCACAACTTTGTCAGCTATGGGGGCAGAACCATTAATTATGAGTCTAAGTTTACCGCCAAAACTCTGAAGAATAGGCTTAAAAGTTTCTCTTGCTTGGCTTCCGGCATTTCTGAAAGGAAAAATCCCCCACATACCTTAAAAAATATAAAATCTTTGATGAAAATACATATTTTTTGATATTTTCATTAGGCTACTATTTTGATAACAAATTATCAAAGCATAAAATATGTGTAATATTCATCTCTAAATTAATAATAAGTAATATTCATCTCATCATTAATAAGTAATATTCATCTCTAAATTGTTATTCCATAGAAATGAGAAAGAAATAACAATTATATATTCAACTAAAGGCTCTTTGTTTTCTTACTATAAAATAATAATTCGCTTAGACTATAAATTCTATTGTAAGAATGATTCTGGGAAGAAATATATTTTTTATAACATTAGCTTAACAAATAATCCATGTATTAATCATTGTTTAAATATAAGTTAGTAGTTACTGATCTCAAAAAAATATTACATATAATTTAAGATTCTATTTTTAATTATGATTTAGCATGCATTCAAATAATATTCAAGTTAATGTGACTCATTCGATTTACATTTGAGAAATGAGTAAAATATTTTAAAAAGCAAAATACATCTTTATGTAAATTTGTAAATCAAGACTGATTTTGAAAACCTCCAAAAGAAATAATTTATCTATAATCCAAACAAGCAAAGAAATCATTTTTAACCAAAAATTAAATAATAGCACAATTTCCATAATAATATTATCAGCAGAACAGAATGGGAAAGTACAGTATAGATGCTCATTTTACAATATCTCTAATTTATGAGCATTCATATTTTTACAAACTAGTGGCTAGTCTCTACAGTGACACATTAAACATATTATTTTAGCTCACATTTATAAAAAAATTTTGAAAAATTTTTTTGTGAACTTTCGTTTCTGATTTTTATTTTCCGTTTTTTAAGTTGCTTTTAATTTTCAAGATCTGATATTTTTTCAAAATTTTTATTTCATTTACTTTTTATATAAATCCTGAGAACTTGATTCATTCTTGAAGAACGAAACGATACGTGTAGGCAGTTCAGACATTGTGGGAACAATAGTCAAAATTATGTGCATATCAGACATTTGATGGAAAGGAACTGTGGTGCTGAATTCCATTACTAGTCTTCCCGAGCTGTTAGTCAAATAGTTAGCGCTCTTACCTTCGATTCAACAGTTCGTGAATTCGAATCCAACTTGGGGCTTGGAAGTTTATAGTGTTGTTGCTTATCCCCAACTGGCATGACAGTACCATCACACCAGCTCCATGAATCCAAAAATAGTCAGTCTCTCAAGCACCACCTCCGGTCTCAACTCCATGTCCCCTCTTTCACACCCAATGCACTGAAAAATATGAGATGGGGAGGCCTGAACCACTCGACATTTGGGACAGAGAGGGTAGACCTTGATACCAGAGACGTGTCTCTGAGCAAACAAGTGTCCACTTTGTAGTCTTATCAGAGCCGTTTGGCTGCGTCTCTTGTGTTTTCTAACCCAAGATTCCTGGAAAGTGGGGTGTAAGAGCAGCTTCTGTTGGTACAGAGTACCTGGAGCACCCAAAGCAGAACCCAAGGGTAAAAGTCAGACTTTGCTCCGTTGCCCCAGGCTTTAGCTGGACATAGTGGAGTGGCCTTCATGTCTTGGGTGACCCTTCCAGGAGATTACTCTCCCGACGTACTTCACCCACACCGCCCAGGAACACCCCTCACCGGCAACAAGTGCACACTATGAGGCAGCCTGTGGGACTTGAGGGGGATGTTTATAGTGGTTTGGTTTAATTAGCCTTCGAGTGCAAAAAATTACAATTGAGCGACAAAGCTGTTTTCCCCGCACTTAAGAACAACTAAACCTGAACTCTGCGACATGATAGACCATGTAGGGTAAGGCCTACAGAGCTCATTTCTGTTTTCTTGACCGGGAGGCCCTGGTGTGGGAAGCATATGTCCCGATTAGGTGGTCAGCCTAACGTGAAACCCCAAGTGTTTAGTTCCCAAGTATGCCTGGTACTCAGTTTATCGACCCATTGAAGGCATGAAAGTGACTGAATCGACCTTCCGCAGCCCGAGAATTGAAGCGGGGTCATGCGCATTGGGAGAGTGAAACGCTACCACTAATAAGCAACCGGGCTTGCTTAAGAACAAAGAAAGGGGAAATTCTTTTCTCTCCTTACATTAAAAATAGAAAACAGGTGAAAATCCTTAAAAGTTTGAGATTTGCTGTTCTGTATTTGGCTTCGTTTCATTTCAACACTTCAATTCATTTTCGTTTATCATGAGGAAGACGAAAGTGGCTCCGATAAGGATTTGTCGTAGTTAAAGAAATGAGCGGCTTTATCATTACAACTGTTGTCGTTGTTGCTTATGCCCGACTGGCATGAAAGTACCATCACACCAGCCCTATGAATCCAAAAATAGTCAGTCTCTCAAGCACCACCTCCGGTCTCAACTCCATATCCCCTCTCTCACACTCAATGGACTGAAAAATATGCCTGAACCACTCGACATTTGGGACAGAGTGGGTAGACCTTGGTACCAGAGACGTGTCTCTGAGCAAGCAGGTGGACACTTCGTAGTCTTGTCAGAGCCGTTTGGCTGCATCTCTTGTGTTTACCCACTAGTGTGGAACCCGGATGTTTGCATGTGTACCATTCGTGGGTAAGAATGGTATCCCTAAAAGTAGCATTGGTAGCCATCCTAACTCTAGAGGTCAGCTCTGAGGACGATAAGCAGTGTGCCCCTCAAGTCCCACAGGCTGCCTCATAGTGTGTACTAGAGGGGGTGTTCCTGGGCGGAGTGGATGAAGTACGTCGGGAGAGTAATCTCCTGGTAGGGTCACCCAAGGCGTGAAGGCCACTCCACTGTGTCCAGATAATGCCTGGGGCAACGGAGCAGTCAGACTTCTATCCTTGGGTTCTGCCTTGGTTGCTCCAGGTACTCTGTACCAACAGAAGCTGCTCTTACACCCCACTTTTCATGAATTTTGGGTTAGAAAGTTTTGAAACTGCACATTTGGCCCAGTGGTGGTGGCATGGTGGTGGTGACATACTATCTTCATTGAAACTAAAAACAAAAATTCTAAAAGGAAACGAAAAATTATTAAAGATGACAAAAATTCAAAAAATAAATATCTCAAAGAATCCAATATTTCAATAGACAGGTACTCGACCATCTTAAAAATTCTGAAAAAATCCTTGAAAAAAAGAAAGCAGTACCAACAAAAGTGCTCACTCTCAAAAATATTATAGATAAGCGAAACATCGTAAACAGGAAAAAAGCTTGGCTTAGAAAAATGAGAGGAATGAGCATTCCTGTGATGATGGTAATGAGGTGTAAGAGAAATTCAACTGCTTTTGCTGAGATGTTGAGTCTAAAAGATTTCAAAGCATCAAACCATTGGCTAGAAAAAAATTTAAAACCAGATATGCTTTGAGTTTTAGGAAATTCTTTGTCGAAAGTGGAATCAATAAAAAAAGGAAGTATTTTTTAAATATGAATCTGATTTTGCATGTATTTCTCATAGTGCATTATAAATAATTTTTTCTAATGTTTTATTTATATAAAAAAAAACTTGTTTGGTGAAAAAAAATCAGATCTTTCAGAAAATCAAATCAGAAAGAAATCAATCAGAGAATCAAATCAGAAATTTTAATAATACATTTTTTTTCTATTTTAAGAATTTTCAGTTTTATGAACTGTTTTACTAATCCCTAAGAGTTTATAAAAATGAACGTCTACTGTGTAATTAAAACATCCCATTATAAAAATTTACTATATTATATTATCCTTTAACATATTTTCATTAGAAATTTCTTGAACTCAACAACAGAAAAAGATTTACTTCAGCATATGTTATTCATTTCCAATATTTATCTTTAAAAATCAAATGTTAAACAGAAATATAAAAAACATTTTTCTCATAATATTTTTAACACATATATAATGTTAATAAACCTGACTTATTTAATATCAATGTTATTTTTAAGAAAAATTTAATTTATTTTCTTCTTTAAAATTTAGTAATAATAAAAAAATCAAAATGCAAAATTTTGTTTAAACTTTTTTTATGATATAATGTATATTGTTTTTATGGGTGTCTCTAATCAAAAATGATTACCCGGTCTCTCCATTCAGCTCTTTTCTGGTCATTTCAGCTTTCATTCTCAGCATTTTAATAGTTGTTTCTACCTAAAAGAGAATTCAGACGAATGTATGAATACAAAATTTGTAATATAATATTCATTTTGTTCAGTCCTAGAATTTTATCATTATTTTAACAAAACAATCATCCGATTTTTATATAATTTCACTTAATTATAAGTCAAACTTAACAATAATAAAATATATATTAAACATAAAAATTAAGAAATACTTCACGCTGGGAAAGTAAGTGTGAAGATATACCATGTATATTATGTACTGGATATTTATCTACAGTATCACTTGGCAAATTAAATACTCGGTACTTACGTATTATCGCAACCATATTGGCGGCATTATATATGACCGGGCCAATTCTAAAAACGGGATACGCTGACGGGATATAGAGCGCGTCGTTAAAATGTACTATGTGATAGAAGCAGTATGAAAGAAAATAATAAATAATACGTGAAGAAAAATAATAAGTAATTTTTATCTGTATAGTTCTTATACCTTTATTTGACGATATTTCAATTACGCTTTGGTGGAAAATGATGCAAAATGGTTTTTAGAATAGAATGAAAACGAGTTTTTTAATCCTTTTCTTGGTCTTGTCGCCATATGAATTCTGGCAAGTAAGACTCAAAATGGTGTCTTGCTGTACCCCGTTGTCTCTTGTTCCTCCATTTCGCGGAACCCCACATTATTTCGATTTTTTGGGTATGCACACCCATTTCAAGGTAGACAAAATTATATTGGTGATGAATTATATTTGTGACTTAAATGATTAAATCCAGTGATTGCCAATTGATCAGTTTGATACGCTCTCCAACTGTTAGAATAAAGTGTACTCCATTCCTCAATGTTTTCGACAATTTTTGAAAAGCGAGGGTGCAATTCTATCAGGAACGGTTGCTAAAAATGCTTGTTTGGTCTCTCGATAGACCCCACCGGGAATCCATTGCTCTGGAAATGATCGACCCGAATTATTTTTCCTTCTTGTGAACAAGCTTTCATCTATTTCCACAATGCGGCCCGGTTTATTTATTTTCGTTCTTTCTTTGCTTTCCATATAGAGAACACAAATCTCTCTCATATAATTATTCCAGTCTATGACTATTTTGTCTGCTAAATTATGTTTTGACTTTGTTAATTCTTTTAATTAATTTGACTGTTGTTAATTCTTTGCACCAGCAGTACATGAATCTTAGTGCTGTTAATAACGGGATACGGCTTTCCTCAAACCAATTACCACTTCTTATTCCCACGTGTTGATTACATGTTGCAACGTTGCACTTCCAAAATATCTCCAAAATATTTCCTAACATCTGGTAAAATGTTTTATTTCTGTAAATGTAACTGTATCTTTTTCAGAATTCAGTAAATCCCAGATTCGCAATTTAATATTCGAGCTTGCCATTTTCAACGAACGGTTTGGCTGAGAAAGGTGGCAAGCGGGTAAATTTGAAAAGAATCACATGGTTGCCAATACGTATGACATTGGGGTTGCCAATTTGGCAAAGTTATCCCGGAGGTTCATATGGTTGCGATAATACGTAAGTACCAAACACTCAGTTAAAGGATGCTATTAAGATCCTAATTTAACTTTAGTTAAAAGCCTCATAGTTAAAATAATTTAACATTAGGATAATGGTTAAAGGATGCCATAAAGCTTTTTTGAAAATTTTTCACGTTTTGGTGGCGTACGTTCCTTATCACGTAAATACCTTCTGCAAACATGCACTGGACTGGAAGATTCACTTGAATACTCACTTTATATGTCTCTATGAAAGAAACCCTGAAAATTCAGAATTTTTATAATTCCTAAGACATAAAGAAAATAAGTATTACTTAATCTTTATCTTTTTTATTGTAGTGAGGTTCCATCGCGAGATATCTGACAATCGAGAGCTCTTCACACTGGAATGACTCTTTTACACTCAATTAGACCATGGGTATCAGATTTATATTTACATGCAAACATAGAGATAGACATACGCAATGGAACACCTGGTCTGTACCTTAGGTTATCAGGTATAGCTCCATCACGTAATACATCTGGTGTGACAGAATTGTCATGAAATTTGATAACAAAATTGAATTTCAATAGATCTCTAATACTTGAAATTAATAATTTGACAGAAATATAACATCAATAATAAAACATTTACAAGATTTTCACTATGGGAGATGACATGAGTTACATATTGCAATAAAATTGTGAAAATAGATTATCCTAACACTCCAAGTAACCTTGGTAAAAAATACAAATTAATTATCTTGATGATGATCATAGCAGGCAATATAAGTAGTTTAAACACAAATATGCAAGCAATATAATTAAGTTTAAGTAGAAGAGTATAAAAAAGAGAAAATAACTGGGACAGATTTTCGATACGTACTATTAACTCTCGCATGCTTTAACGGTGTCCTTTAATGTAACATTGCATTATTCGCAATACCAAAGGACTGCATTGTCTACACGCAGATAGTTAAGATTACATATGCATGAATGGTATCCTATTGAACATTTAAGATTTGCTGTAGGTGATAAACTGTAGAATATTTAAAGTATAACAGATTGCAATTTGCTGATTCAGTTAATATTTTGCAGCAGCTCAGTCTGTGCACTGTAGTTACCATGATTAAGAAAATTATTGAACAAAAATATAAATACACAATATATAGTAAAACTGCTTCAAAAAGGAATAAAATATGTAGCAAAATACTTTACAGGCACTCTAACATTACTAGAAATAATTATAAAAATATATTGCACTAAAATTGCTAAATAGGGTATTTCTGAAGACTCAAAGCAAACTTGAATATAAACCCCCAGTTTTATATATAGTGGTTAGATAGAGGGAAGTGTTATATCCCATTACATATCATATGAAGATTGTATTAGAAAAAGAGCAAAAATATACTAATAGTTAAGTTTAAATATGCATGAATGGTATCCTGTTGAACACTTATCATTTGCTGTAGGTGAAAAGCAGTAGAATATTTAAAGTATTACAGTCTGCTGATTCATTTAATATTTTGCAGCAGCTCAGTCTGTGCACTGTAGTTACCACGATTAAGAAAATTATTGAATACAATATAATTACAATACAATAAAGAATAAAAAGGCTTAAAAAAGTGAATAAAATATATAGCAAAATATTTTACACACAATATGCAAACAAAAAAACATCTAATATTTTTGCTTGCATACAAATATAAAAATTCGCTTTCAATAATCGAATTGAATTTTTCTTTTGATCAGTTTGTCAGAAATAGTAAGATAATGTCAGACGGTATTTTTTATCATGAAAAAAAAATGTGTGATAATGTATAAAATTTTCTTATGTAATAAAAAGTGATTGTAGAAAAGATTACACAAATTACATACCTACTTGATTTAAAAAAAATTTGTTTTCATCAAAATAATTTTAAAATTTTTAAAATATATGATCTACGTAATTTGAATGAAATAATATTTCTCTTCAAAATAGGCATCGGAAAATATGAAAGGAAACAATACTACTGAAAATCTCATAGCATTCAGAGAGAAAAAAGTGAGTAAAAAAAGAAAATCTTTCGAAAAAAAATTCTTATTGGAAAATTTATCAATTTTTTCAATAGAAAAAAAAATTACTTACTAAACTTATAAGTGAAAACCACCATAGTGTTTTATTTCACAAATTATACAACATAAAGATACAAACTTTTATACATTAATGTTAATAAATAAAATAATTTATTTTTTATTTACATGCAAAATTAAAAAATCCCCTATTAGTGCTTCATTTCGTTCTTATAATAAAATATCGGATCTTAAAAAAGATGCAGAAATTAAAATATGACGTATTTTATGGCAGATTTCACATTCTGCAGTTTTAATACCAGTTGTTAGTGCTTAACATTCATTTTAACCTCTTAACACATTAAATAATGACTGAGGAATATTTATCAATAATAAAATCATTTTAAATCAATGTAAAATATTGATCTCTCTCTCTGAGACAATTAAATAATAATCTTTAAATAAATCAAATTATGGTTTTTCTTGTAAATGGGATAAAAACGTTTTGTAAATACCCTTTCATATATCTTGTTCAACACCCTTGGAACCGCTGGAAAGATAGTTGGTCTGAGCACTCTCATATCATCAGTTAAACGAGATAGATCACCAGAAAAATATCCTATTTTCCCTCCATGAAGAAACAAGAATACCTATCAGTAGGTAAAAATTAAATGTATAATATCTAAAAGTATTCAAAAATATTCAATTCATTCTTCAGTGAATTGTCCTTACGTGAATAACTTGTTCGAAACCATGTGCAAGTGGCAAATAAGACAGAGAAACATCTTCCTTGTTGGGGATTTTATCACCCTACAAAATAATTTGTAAATAATCATAAATATGAAGAATAAAAATTTTTATCATTAACAGATAAAAAATCTTTAATGTTACTTACATTAAAGTACTTACGATATTTAAAATATTAAAAAATTGTTATAATATACTTTTATTTTACTTTAAAAGAACTAATAACGAATTTAAATAATTTAATTATTTACTTTTAAGTTTATATATGTTAAAAATGGTTAGACTATACTTGAGGGTGCCCCTTGAATTCTCGCCAAGTTTATCGCCAAGCTGGGCAATGTTGTTCTATTTATGGTAACCCTAAACGTTATTCTGAAATCCATTCACGGTTCTGATTGGTATAGATATTGATGGGTTTTCTTCTCAGGATAAATTTAAGCAATGTCTGTAGGTGCTATTAGAGAATTCTGTGTACCTCAAAGTGAGGATATTCCAGCAAAATAAAGTGAGCACATTCTTTTCTTTTTTTTATGTGCTTACTGCATTATTTTTGAAATTTCATTGTGTTTTGACGCCATTACTGTTTGCACAGCATTCTCGTGCGAACAGGATTGGCGCCAAACAAAAATCGCCAATCTCGCCAAGGGGCACCCTCAAATATATTTTTACCGTTAAAAACTCCTACCAATAAATGTATCGCTCCATTTATACCAGCCAGCATGTTCTTGTGAGTTAACACGGCGCCTTTAGGTTTTCCAGTTGTCCCACTGGTGAAACATATTAAAGCAACATCTGAGGATTTCGGGAGCTAAAAATGTTATATAATTTTTAAAAGCTAACTTTTCAATAATATTAACAGCTTAATACTTTTATAAAAATCAAATAGATTTTAGGGATGAAATTTTATATTTACATCTAAATTTAAATGAAAAATTTTTTAAGTAATTTTTTTTCGAACTGTAAGGAGGAAATAAACTTTTCTATTCAAATGTGCTTTAATTAATACAATAAAGAATTTTTCTCGACATATTCACTACAAAAAATTCACTTTGCTACAAAATTCAACATTGAAAATGGTATAAAAATGCTCACGAAAATATTAAGTAATTGTGGTTTCATTTCTTTAACCCCATAAGTTTTTATGTTGTTGTCGTGTGCCAGCTAGGCTGGCAATATGGAATGCGCTGCTCCACTTTTCCAACTGAACCCTATTTTGGTGTGGAGTCCGACTTCCTCAGTACACACATGCCATAGGGACCCATTTATAGGGTAGGCAACCATTCACACGTCATTCATACAAGGAAAGGACAAAGACAGGATAGATAGAGAGAGAAACTACATCCATGCCCGAACCAGGATTCGAACCCAGGACCTCCTTATCCGTAGTCATTTACGCTGACCACTAGACTAGTTGGTCGGCTTATAGCCTAATAATAATGTTTTAAGATATGTTCGCTAAAATATTCAATTGGAACCCTGTTATGGATAATCTAATAGTTAAATGTTGCTATGCAATTCTAACAGGGCATTGTCTGTGTATTTGCTGCTCGGAGGAAATTTTTCATGGACAATGGATTATATGCTTGAAATCACACAAACTGACAAGTATAAAGGAAACAGGTATCTTACGCAGTAGCTATGATAAAACTTGTGACTTTTCACACCAAAATTCCTTAATCTACGACTAAGATAGGTCGAGTTACTCTTACTAAAACAAATGTGTGGATTTTGATCTTACATAGGTGATGGAATATTTGATTTAAATGTATGAATTATATATTCAGCTAACAAGAACTAAAATGATTCCAATTAAATTATTTAGGAATTTACTTTCTGCAAAAATTTTTTGACCTCTTTAAAAAAATATTTATTATATTCTTTGCTTAGGATATCGTACTATTATGGATTATTCTTATGAATATAAGCTTCCAGGTTTTAGTTGTGAATATTCTTAATTATTTACCAAGCATTTTTAATCATCGTTTGCAAAATATGCTTCACAGCATTTTGTTTCGCTGTCACACTATTAATTACAAAATAAATAAATTAAAAATTTTTTCTTTTTTTGGAAATCTCTAGATGTCAAGGAATTATCGTACTTCCTTCACAAAAAAATATTCCCTAGCTTCTCAAGGATAATTACAGAAACTCGTTTAAGTTTTCAAGGGCACTCCAAAGTTATCACTGTATAACCTAAAATTATATTCAAGTCATGGTTTCAGTTATACAAAGTGGACACACTAGAACATTTTCTGAAACAATTTAGACGTAGATAAAGCAAAATTTGTTGAAGTAGATAAAATGATGCAACTCACTTTCGTTGGTACTTTATTCAACATTCCAATATCCTAGAGATTCAAAGAAAGATAATATTAATTTATTTCCTTTCATGAGTTAATTTATCATCAAAATAGAGTTTCAGATATGTGTGCAATAGAAAATGCAAATTTAGTATGTAACAAAATAGTATATAAGAAAAATGTATCAAAATTCATGAAATTTTTTCTTTAACTTTCCAACCATCAACCTGTTATCTATTAAAGTTAATAGAACTTGATTAAAGTTTATGAAAAAATCCTATTATGATATACCATGCAAATTATTTAGTTTTGACTTAAAAATTTAACCAGTTTGATTAAAAGAAAGTATAATAATTAAGTGCTTAAAGAACTGAAAGCACACAAGTAATTCTAGATACAGATTAGTCAATTTCTCTTAAAAAACTTAGAAATTATAGAATTTACACGTATTTCTAGTTAATTTATTGTATGATGGATTAATCAGTATAATGATGAAAAAATACAATGATTAAACTCTTGCAGAATCAAATGAACAATATTGATTCTAGACAAATTTTATTAAATTTTACTTTTAGAACATAGTAATAAAATGTTTACATATTAGTAGTTAATATTCATATTTAATTAATTATTAGCAAAAGTAGCTTTGTTTATTTTTCAGTCAAATTTCATTATATAATTATAACTAAACAAGGGAATGAAACTATTAGAAATTTAAATTTATAAAAATGTATTTGATAAAATTCTTAAATTCATAACAAATTTATTTCATGTATTATTTTCATAGTAGGAAAAAACTTGTCATGTTTTGTTTATAATAAGCAAATATAGATTAATGCAATATTGTATGAAGTTTAATATAGTTACTAAAATCTATTATGTTAAATATATTTTGTTTTTCATTATCATTAATTTTTTTTTAATTAATTAAATGAAATACTTATAAATATAATTCTCTATTTATTTGTTTACTTTTCGCATAATCTAGTAATATTTTAAAATACATTAGGAGAATGACTAAATAAAAAATTGTTTAAGGATTCTTTTCTAAATTCTTTAAACGTCTTCCCCGAGTTAATATAATATTTTGAAATATTATGGGCAAGAAAATAAATTTTAGAAAATAAAATAAATATCTTTATTGGTATAATACTGCATCGAACTTTAAGCATGTGAAGTAATCAAGCAAAAAATTATTTCATAAGCATATCAATTAAAAAAAAGAAAATCCCAAATCAATTTAAATAAGTGCAAATTTTTAGCTGTAGCAACGAAGTTTAGTTTGAAGGAATAATGAAAATAATCTTTTAACAATTTTATTGTTGTTTATGGGTCAATAACTCCTAGATGCACTTATAACCATCTATGTTATGTGAAACGTATATTACTACATAAAATACTATTATTTTAAGCGAAAGAATTAAAATAAGAAAAGTTCAGCACACTCTTTAAATAGGAAATTTTCAATATACTAAAATGTGTGGGCATAAATCCTTTCACATTTTTTTATTAGAATTTTGTGGAGAGTGTTTTATAAAAATTTGTTTTTTTATGATTGGATATAAATTCCTGAAATTTTTTCAACATGTAAATAACCTTAAAATATTTTCATATACAGTAAAAGTTTAATTATTTGCGAAAGAATTATTCGCAATGCTTACATTTCAAAAATTCTTTAATCCTAAATAAAGAAGAAATGTTATAATGTTTAAGAAAATTTTAATAAAATTCTGAAAACTAATATGTGAATAAATTTAAAAATATTGATTAACTTTATTGTTCCTCGAGAAATAAGAATGCATATATTAACTGTCGAATATTGAATATGTTCAAATGGATAATTGTGTTCATTATTTCTCTTTTTACAAAATTGCATCGATAAACGGAGAAATTGGCGTATGGTCACTCCGCTCAATTTTGCGAATATTCGTAAGTTTACATAATAAAATAAATAAGAGTTTTACATCACTTTAGTAAAGA
The DNA here is from genome assembly GCA_037975125.1 of Latrodectus hesperus. Classification (NCBI taxonomy): domain Eukaryota; kingdom Metazoa; phylum Arthropoda; class Arachnida; order Araneae; family Theridiidae; genus Latrodectus; species Latrodectus hesperus. The sequence continues at coordinate 116,685,760 of CM075851.1, forward strand.
GCCTTGTTTTCAGTTAGTTGGGAAAGATAATTTCACTTACTATAAAAGTTCTCTAACCACAAATTTATTTCATATGAAACAAAATATTTGCGTTTAAAAATAAAATCGCATTAATAAATATGCATTTAAAAATAAAAAATAAAATATTTTGAATGTTAAATTTCAGAACACAAAACTGTTACGAAGTCTAATAAATTATGTTCATTCATTCAATACATTTTTTTTAAAAATTTAATAAGCATATTACCTTTTCTTTTTAAATTTCCTTTTATTGGAAACAAATTTTATTAAAATTAATATATATTATTAGCTTTAATAATTAATGGCACAGATGCCGTTTAATCCAGGATGCCAAATTCAGAATTTTTTTTGGCGATGATATGTTTCCAAGATTACATATTATGACGTGTGCGACGATGTAAATGCCAAGATGGAATTTTTTGCCTGATTCTTATAGGTCTCTATATCTATGACGTAATAAAAACTAGGTTAAAAGATACATAACAAAATCCGCCAAAAAATCACCAAACTCAGAATTTGGCACCCTGGAATATACGGCATCTGTGCCTAATTAATTTAACCCTATAGTAAAATATACTTCTTAACTCTTCTTAAATAGAAAATAATTAAAAATTTTATCTTACTTCAACTTCTTTAAATGAATAAAGAGAAATTCCTTTTTTCTTGCTAAGTTGCTTAGTTTCGTCACTGATACAGTTAATGAAAATCACATGCTTCAGGCTCGGCGTTTCCTCCGCACTCTTTAAGAGAGCCTTCACTTTAAGTTCGCTGTCGCAAATCACTGCTTGACTTTCAACTGAAACAGAATTTGATAGGGATATTTATGAAGACTTTGACAACCTAAATACAATTAATATTCTTTAAGGTTATCTTTGAGAATCCATTCTATTTTACAAACAAAGTTTGACAAAGAGAATTGCAAATCTAATCTGCTGTTGTTACTAATGACACTTGGACAAGCCGAGCTTGCTATGCCTTGGCTATGCGAATTTAAGTCAATAGGGGTTTTTCGTTTAATCAGAGCACCATGAAGGTAAAAGTACGACTTTTGCTCTTCAAATCCTCCTATAGATGGCAGCACCAGAGGATCTACTCCCTCAATTTTAGCATCGATCTAAAGAGGGAGTAAATTTCTCCAGACCATTGCACCCATGGTAACTGCTCAACGACCGACTACAGGACTTTCGATTCCACAGATTTAACGAGCACGTATATCGCATGTACTCGGTGGGTCTTTGGCGGCATTGGGAATCGAACTCCACCCTTCCGGATGGAAGGCCGATGCCCTAACCACTAAGCTATCACAGCCCCTAAAATCGTATCTAAATGCAATATTTTTTCGACATTCCTCAGAAAAAGGAAAAGAAAAATCATTATGTAATGAGTATTTAATACATTACATCAAGATTTTGAGCTCCAGTGGCTCAGCAGCTTCACGCCGCTTCCCGTAAGCTTAGCAAAGTGCGGCATCATTTGCCGCGGACAGTGGTTGGGAGGGTGACCACGGTGTACTCTCCTTCACTGGGTTGCTGGAGCTCCGTGGGTTGGGGACGTGTCCACGTTAATCTGTGACGTCCAAAGTCCTTCCGCTGGTGTGGCGTGGATGTGGAGAGGAGGGTGCCAGCTCAGGTGTGGCCTCGTCACCTGACCGTGGTTCAAAATTATGAGGCACCTTAAAAAGAGCAAAGTCGTACTTTCACCTTCGTGGTGCTCTGATCCAAACGAAAGACGCTCTCTATTGACTTAATTCGCTCAGCCAAAGGCATAGCGAGCTTGGCTTGTCCAAGTGTCATAAGTAACAACAACAACACATCAAGATTTTCTACCAATAACATTGTTTTACTTTTTTTTAAAATAATAACCTTCATTACATTGTTACCTTTATTAATCATGTATGTTCGAGCATCAGGGCCAATGGTGTCATATAAAGGAACCACAGGTGATGACTGATAAAAGCTTCCATATTGAGCTACTGTCCACTTAAAACGGAAAATTTCAGTTAGAATTAAAAGAACTACAAATTTAAATAATAATATAAAAAATAAATGGAATATGAAACATGATATGATATGAATATCAATTCTTACTTCCACAGAATTTTGAGCATAAATACTAATACAATTTGCTTGACCTAGCTGGATCCCTAAATTAATCATGCCGGAGCTAAAGTTCATGCATCGATTCATGAACTGAAAGAAAGAAATTGTTTAATGGGGAAAAAAAAAACTCAAAAAATACAAATCATTGCAAAAATATTTTTGTATTAGAGTTTTGATACATGTAATATATCTCTATATATAATCAGTGTAAGTAATTTCTATATTAATTAATATATTCTGATAGTTAATATTAATGCATAGAAAATTACCTCTTTGTAAGTATGCCAAGAATATTCTGATTCTGAACTTCTCCATCCAACACATGCTCCATTACCTGAAAATTATTTCGTGTATTACTGTTTTAAAATTTTTTAGTTATAGTTAATACAATATTTTTTGTTGTTGCTGTTGTCGCGTGTGCCAGCTAGATAAAAATCGGTTTCTTGAAGTATTCCCTACCTCTCCACAAAATTTGTACGATAAGTTTTGAATCACCCTTTATATATAAATGACTTTATTCTCCATTCATTCATCGTGCTAGGCTGGCAACATGGGGTGCGCTGCTTCACTTTTCCAATTGAACCATATTTTGGTGTGGAGTCTGACTTCCTCAGTACACACATGCCATAGGGACCCGTTTATAGGGTAGGCAACCATTTACAATACATTCATACAAGTAACGGACAAAGACAGGATAGATAGGAAGAGAAAGTACATCCATGCCCGAACCGGGATTCGAACCCTGGACCTTCCTATCCGCAGTCAGACACGCTGACCAATTAAGAATATTTAAATCACACAATCTGTTTAAAACAATTATTCAAGAATTTAACATTCTTCTTTTATCGTTGAGCTGCTTTACAGTTTTTGTTATGCAACTTCTCACACATCATAGCATCAAAAAATCAAAATATGACATCTAACAACTAATGTGAGTAAAAGTATTTTAACCAGCGCAACTGTGTTGAACAACGGAACATGGATTTTGCTGTGTTGCTCTAAGCTGGCACGTCTGACAGGGTGGTGCTTGGGAATCTTCCTCCTTTGCGACGCTTGAATACAGTGTTTTGTCTATGAGGTAAATAAGGTGAATATTAAAATGCCTTACAATGGTATACGGCAATTAGGCTGTCCACTATGTTGTATCAAAAATGAGAATATTTAGCTAATATTATCAGCTAAAAATTATTAGTAAAAGTTTGCAAAAGGGTACACCCCTTTATTCTTCGGCAATTTTTTTACGCCAATATAGGTCCCAAGCTGTGATTCACAAGATGGCAACTACACAAAGGCTATATAAATATAGGGTTACCCGGAATACTAGAAATTAATGTTTATCGCCATTAATCCAAGTTGTACCTGATTCTACACCAGCCTTAACTATTATATGAAACTAATATTATATTGCCGCCTACCCTGTGTAATGGTCAGAGTGCCTGACTGCAGATAGGGAGGTCCTGAGTTCGAATCCCAGTTCGGGCATGGATGTATTTCTTTTCTCTATCTATTCTGTCTTTGTCCTTTCCTTGTATGAATGTGGAGTGAATGGTTGCCTACCCTATAAACGGGTTCCTATGGCATGTGTGTACTGAGGAAGTCGGATTTCACACCAAAATATGGTTCAGTTGGAAAAGTGAAGCAGTTTACCCCATATTGTCAGCTTGGCTGGCACAAAAGAGACAACAACAACAATATTATATTACCTCATTTTAAATTTATTATGGCTTTAGCTGCTTATTTTAAAATTGAATAATGAGTAAACCTTCTAATTAGGACATACATAGTCTGTGATGCATTTCTCATGTCGTGCTTTTCTACAACAAACACTATGTGGTGTTTGTTGTAGCTGCGGCACTGTATCCATCCCTGAGTTTGGACCTATCAGTCAGGTAGAAATACCCGGGTGAAGTCTTCATCATTTAGAAGCAGCGACCAAGCAGAAAATCCTGATTAGTTGGCCTGTCAACCCCGAGGAAACATTTCATTTGGAAGATGTTTCGACCACGGCCTATTTAACGTGCCCCATCCGCTTTTAGCGACCTCAACGGATCTTTGGTTAAGCAGGGATTCGAACTCAATATCTTTAGATGGTAAGAACGAAGCCCTAACAAACCAGGCCACAGCTGCCCAAGTGATCTTCGTGTATCATAAATCAGCATTTGAAATTTTATTTATTGTTGAATAAGATAGACAGAAGTTTTGTAAATATGTTCCTTTAAAGTTAAAATGCGCATAACTTTTAAATTGAAATATAAATTAATGAGACTTTTCTAAATGTATCATTCTCCACTCAAGAAACTCATTTAGTGTAGTCTTTACATTAAATTTAAAGATATAAGTTTATATCAAATATGTTTAATGAGGAAAAGTAAATTACGTTTTTATGAAACAAATTCATGAAAAATTCTATGAATATTTGATAAATAATAAATAAAATTGATAAAATATTTATGCTAATACTGAGATTTTTAAGAAATAAATTGAATATTACATTGTTGTTGTCGTGTGCCAGCTAGGCTGACAATGTGAGGTGCGCTGCTCCACTTTTTCATCTGAACCCTATTTTGGTGTGGAGTCCGACTTTCTCAGTACACACATGCCATAGGGACCCGTTTATAGGGTAGGCAACCATTCACATCTCATTCATACAAGGAAAGGACAAAGACAGGATAGATAGAGAGAGAAAGTACATCCATGCCCGAGATTCGAACCCAGGACCTCCCTGTTCGCAGTCAGACACGCTAATCACGGTCAAGTTGGGCGGCGATTGTTATATTACTTAGCATACATATCATGCATATTAGTAAATTAATATTTTGTTAATTCATTCATTGTTGTGTGCCAGCTAGGCTGGCAACATGGAGTACGCTGCTCCACTTTTCCAACTGAACCCTATTTTGGTGTGGAGTCCGACTTCCTCAGTACACACATGGCATAGGGACTCGTTTATAGGGTAGGCAACCATTTATACCTCATTTATACAAAGAAAGGACAAAGACAGGATAGATAAAGAGAGAAAGTACATCCATGCCCGAACTGGGATTCGAACCCAGGACCTCCCTATCCACAATCAGGCACTCTGACCACTATCTCTGGATAGGCGGTTATCTGTGTGTTAAACACAGTACTGATTTCTGTTTTCTTTCGATTTAAGTATTTTTATTTATAACAAATTTCTATATTGAATGGAATAAAATATATGCTTTTTTATCGTTCACTTTTAAGGAAAAATCTTAAAAATGGACTATTCCTTTCTGCGTATTTCTGAAACTAAGTATGAAAAGTTTTGCACAATGAATGTAGCCAGATGAATCTTGAGTTTCTACTTTATATGTAGCATTCAGATTGATTGTTTAATAAAATTATATTTGTCATATATTAAATAGTATAATATTCTGTTCATTTCTCAATGTCTGAGAACTTGAAAAATATTCATTCAAATAGTACATTCCAAAACATACTCGTATTAGTCTCAGAAAATATTGTTATAAAATTCTTATCAGAACATTAGTAAGAAAACATTAGCTTTATATTAGTTGTATATTGGTAATTGGTTATTAATAAATTCTTATCTTCAGTGTTTTAAGCTTTTATAAAACTATGCTCATTAAATTATTTTTAAAAACCAAAACCGTGGTTAATTAAATTTTATACAGAAATTAAAATTACATAGAAGAAAGACTGACACAACTATAAGGTAACTTTTTTAAATGTCTACCACATCTCAATTTGATTGGAAGTATTTTCCTTTTTATTTTTATTTCATTTCTACTTGCATGTTTTTGTTGTGAGATTTAAAAAATACAATGTAGTCCTGGAATATTTTCCATAAACAATACGTCGAAAGGAAGAAACCAAGAACTATTCCGATATTTGTGTACGTAAGAAAAAAAAAGTGACGTTTAGTATTCATCTCTCTCTCATTCATTAGTGAGAAACATCGAATAAAATATGTTCCACTTTGAAGAGCGAATTTCTAACACTAGATCAAAATTGGTTCTTTGTGAAAAATTTATTTAATAAGTTCATCCTAAAATCCAGAATATGAAAAAAGCTCTCATATTAAATGAATGCCGTTTCTTAATGAAAATGTTTCGAAGAAAAAAGAAACAAATTCTCAAATGCAGAAATATAATTAATGATTATAAATTGCTGCATAAGTTAAACATGAAATTAAACAATTTTGTTAAAACAACGAAAACATAAGTGTGAACAGAGTTCATCAAATAAAAATCTTCTTTCTTTTTACAAATGTTATTGCCGACCAACTTGTCTAGTGGGCAGCGTGCCTGAATGTATATAGATAAAGAGGTCCTGAGTTCGAATCCCGATTCGGGCATGGATGTACTTTCGCTCTATCTATCCTGTCTTTGTCCTTTCCTTGTATGAATGAGGTATGAATGGTTGCCTACCCTATAAACGGGTACCTATGGCATGTGTGTAGAGCAAAATCATACTTTCACCTTCATGGTGCTCTGATTAAAACGAAAGACGCTCCCAATTGACTTAATTCACATAGCAGAGCGAGCTTGGTTTGTCCAAGTGTCATTAGTAAACAACAACAAATATAATTTCCTAATTGTTTGTTTTCTAATATTACAAATATAAGTGAAAAACGACACATTGTTAAATCTTTGAATTGGAACTTTTCTCTAACACATTTTTTCTTGCGTAAATTATTATGAGAAACTTTTAATGTTACATTAAGGGTTCCATATTTTAACTGATAAAATATCAATCTCAAAACCAGCAATTTTAATCAGGATTAGACCAAGAATAGTCATCTTTATAGGTATTATAACTGTCAAAAATGTAAGGACACTAATGCTCCTTTTTTAGGTTATTATGTAATTTAGAAAGAGTAGACCAAAAAAAATGCAGGAACCAGCTTACCAATTTACTCCTAGTTAAAATTCGCAAAATACAATATTTATAGTCTCATAAATATGAAATTGCGTAGTTAAAAGGACAGCCATTAATACAATTAAAAATAAAAATATTCTCTATATAACTCTGTATATATATATATATATATATATATATATATATATATATATATATATATATATATATATATATATATATATATATATATATATATATATACATATATATATATATATATATATTAACGTAAATTTTTTTTAAAATTTATCAAATGCTAAATCGACAATAATAAAGGAAATTTTTTTTCCAATGGTGGTCACTTGAGAGTTGAACCCTATGCCACAACAAGGCCAGAAACTGCAACTCATTTGTCGTTACCCAGCGGGCACCTGTGAACCAAGTCACGGAGGCGAGTAGCGTTAACCGCGTCATACCACCACAAACCAGTTTATAGGGAGGGCCACATTCATACATCATCACGGAAGAAAGGATAGAGAAACACATTGAAAGAAAGTAACATCCATGCCCGAACCAGGATTCGAACCCAGGACCCACAGCTCAGGAGCGCTAACCACTCAGCCATTGGTCGGCATAAAGTGAAAATACGATATAGTAAACAGATGGAACATATGTTCAATTGATAGTACAAAACTCAAAAGAAATATAAAATAAAAGGAAAATGAAATGAAATACCAACATGTCCAGCTTCTTCAAGGGTGTTAACCATATTGGCACAAAGTATGACTTTTCTGCAATGGTTCCAGACTTAAGCCTTAATGAAGCCAATACACATGTAATAACAAGAATCACTCTCTAGCAAAATTTTCTTCTCTTCAAATTCTTTCAATAATTTTTTAATTTCTTCATCAGTCGACCCTTTACGACGTGAAACCATCAAAAATATTTTTTTAGTGACAAAAAAGTAACTGATTACAATAAAAAAATTTGCTAAAGTGAGGATGAATATGTTGTATTTTAAAAAGAGGAGCCAATAAATCCGTTTTTTGCCAAAATTCTCCGTTCAGACAAGTCCCCAATTTTTACGACTTTCCCAGCAAAAGAGCAGCAATTAAATCGCCCTCAATTTGCCTGAAGAAATTTGAGCGGGAAAAAATCAATCACTTGAAAGGGGTAAAAAATCCATGGTACAACTGCTGTACCACAGCTGTCTTCTGCGACACTCACTTTCATGGTACGACAGTTGTACCGCCGGGGCGAAAAGTTTTCTATCATCAATAACGTAGATTCTAAATGTAAATTTTAGAAAATGTATTTGCTGTCAGAAAATAGAAAACAGGTTGTTGAACTACAGCAAGAAATTCATCATCAAATTATTGAATTATTAAAGTAAAAATTCCTTGTTTGTTATTCAAACTTTATGACATAGTTTTAGATTTTTTAAAAATTTATACAAAACTATATATATATATATATATATATATATATATATATATATATATATATATATATATATATATATATATATATATATATATATATATATGATAATTTGAAATATTGCAGACATATAAAATCATTTTAAACTAATTGTTTTCTTTAACATGGGCATGTTATTAATGAAGAACCGAGAAAAATAAAAAAAAATGTTTAATAATATAATAAATTTTAAATAACTTCTTTACATAGCATTTTAAGCTGTAATAGCTGAAACTCCCCAGCAAAAATTGACTAAATTTGTTGCAGCATAATCTGTAAAAATAATAAAAATTTGATTATATTAACTAGATACCTACAGAGCACTTCTCATCACATTACAGAATAGCATTCTTGATTTATAGATTCAATAATTTCGTTTTTCACTGTTAGAAAATTTCTAGATTTCTACAATTACGTTAATTTAGAACCAATGCTTCTCATTACTTGTTTCAAGAAGTATGGTGCCAAGGTTATAAATTAATTAATTTTAAAAAACTAAACTCAGTTGGGCACGAAGCCAAGGCTACTGTGCTCATATCTGTTTTCTTGACCGAGGACCCAGGGGTTAAAAGCAAAGCATATGTCCCGGTTATGTTAGTTGGTCAGCCTAACGGGATATTTCTAATGTTTAGTTCCCAAACATGCTTGGTACTCAGTTTTATAGACCCACTGAAGAATCATTAATGAAAGACTGAGGCGACCTTGACCAGCCAGTTAATCGAACCTCAAACCTGAATACAAATTGCATCCATCGTAATATTGTATTCTGTTATGAAGTTCCTTTTTAAATTTCTGTTATATTAGGAATTTTATAGTAATAATCATAAAACAATTTTATGCTAGTATTATTTTTAAGTACTTGAAGAACTCTCGAAATTATTCAAAATTTTCATAAGATGTCATATCCATTTTTTTACATGCGTTTAAAAATTTTTTTATCGAAATAAAAATATACATGTATGAAATAAGTTAAACAGATCCTGGAAAACCATGGGAATGATATTAAAATGGTCTTTAAACTTCAAATAAATTTATGTAAAATCATAGCCATGGAGAAATATTTTGTATAACAATTTAAATGAATAAATTATTGTATTAAATCAATGATGTCTCTCATAAAATGTAGTTTTCACTGTTGATATTTTCAAAATTATGTTTTTATTTATTGATAGGATAATAACTTAAGTAAGCGTACTGAATTGGTTGAAACATAAAAATTGTTTTATATATATATATATATATATGTATACAGGGTTAGCAAGAAATAAGTTTCCCACTTCAGAGGGCTGTAGAATACGTTCTATTTGTCCAAATGAGTTAAAATTTGAACTACAGATAATTCAATTGATGCGCTTGACATTTATTTAAAAATAATAATAATACAAAATTTCTCCGATAGATGGCGCTGTAACACTAATGGTATTTATTTGCATACACTGAAAATATGAAAAGTCATTTGCTTTACAGCGCATGCCTATTAGCATTATCTTTGGGTAAAAAGAAGTCGGATTCTGAACGAGCATTAGTTACTTCTCTGCACATCATGCCTTCTTTGCAAGAAAAAGCGCTACTTGTAAAATTGTTCTACTAGAATCAGCAGAACTCCGTTGCAGCTGTAAAAGAATTTCGCCGTATCAAGCAGATACGAAGAGGTCCAATGTCTCCATGTGCGTTACGCAAGATGATGCAAAAATTTGAAAGAACTGGACAACATGCAATTCTTTCCGGTAGAGGACGAAAGCCAATCCAGTCTTCTAGCGTCGAAAATGTGGCTACCGCGGTCGTTGAAACCAGCAATCAGTCGCCGGATGGTAGTGTGAGTGTACCAGTTGTTTCCCGTGTATTGGATATGCCGTATTCCACTGTACGAAAAATCTTACGGCGGATTTTGCATTTTTATCCCTACCAAATCAAGCCTCGGCACTTGTTGCAGGACGGGGACTCAGAGGTTCCTAAAACTTTTGCACTTCAGTTCCTTGCTCGAATGGTGGTGGACGTCACTTGGCCATGGAATATTCTGTGGACTGATGAAGCCCACTTTCAACTTAATGGGCAAGTCAACACCCACAATTGTCGAATTTGAGCAGCGGAAAACCCTCGCTCTATCCAGGAAAAACCCTTGCATCCTGAAAAAGTGTCAGTATGGTGTGGGTTTGCGGCTTCTTTTGTGATAGGACCGTATTTTTTTTGAAGAGATAACTGCAAAAGGAATCAAAACCTGTTCGATCACAGAACAATGGTACCAAGATATGCGGAGGGATTTTGTAATCCCACAACTTCAGCAGCGTGGATGCCTTCAGGACATCATTTTCATGCAGGATGGCGCACCTCTTCATATTGATCGTCGTTTAAAGCAACTGCTAAGACAGCATTTTGCTGAGGCACGGGTTATCAGCCGATATTTCCCTACGGCATGGCCTCCTCGTTCGCCGGATATTAGCCCCTGCGACTTTTGGTTGTGGGGTTTTTTGAAGGACAATGTCTACCGCAAAAGGCCAGCATCTGTACCAGATCTGAAGGACAGTATTCGGCGCCATATCCTTGATATTCCGACAGACTCACTCCGGTCTGCTGTCGAAAATATGGTTTTGCGATTAGAGCACATTGTTGAAAATGAAGGGGGCATATTGAACAGTTGTAATGTTACTATTTTATTATTATTATTTAATATTTATAAAACATGTCAAATATTTATATATGTATATACAGCGCCATCTATCAGCGAAATTTTGTACAATTTATTTTTTAAATAAATGTCAAGCGCATCAATTGAATTATCTGTAGTTCAAATTTTAACTCATTTGGACAAATAGAACGTATTCTACAGCCCTCTGAAGTGGGAAACTTATTTCTTGCTAACCCTGTACATATATATATATATAAATATAAATTTCAATGTTAGTATTTTAAAACTTGTACTTTAATTTACTGAAACATTAAATAATTTAAAAAAGGGTACTAAATCGGTAAAAACATAAAAATTGCTTTATAAATTTCTTTCAAAGTTATAAATTTGATATATTACCTCAATAAAAAGCCTTGTATTTATTTGCATAGCAGTAAACTTAGAAAGATTTAATTGAGTATGTGCAAAACAGTAAATATGCGTGAAAACAAAATGAATAAAATTAATAAATGATTATTAGTAAAGGATAAAAAAGAATAAAATTAATAATGTTATATGAGAAAATTTAATAAAATTTAATGTGATTTAGATTACGGAGGCATAGTTTACAAACAAATACTAACGAACAAGATTGCCACTTATTAAAACAGTAAGAGAAAATGAACAAATTACACATAGTTACAAGTGATGCAATCTATAAGTGCAATTAAGCATATAAACACTTATAAAGATTTGTTACTGATGTTAGATTTTTGATGGATGAAAAATATGTAACAACTGGAGAATTTCTTCTGAATTACAGTTGTATTCAAAGATTTTAGTCTTTATTAAGGATTAAAATTAGAATGGGGAAAAGAAATTATTTTTTCTGTAGATAACAGTTAGTGATTGATATCTCGTAAAGTATCCATTCAACAATTTCTGATTTATGCTCGTTGGAAGGGTGATATTTTTCACTAAAAAATCCTTTTGTTGCTTTTTGTTTGGTCTATTCAATTATATTATATTAAATATGGAAACCAACAAAGAAAATTTGGGTACATTTTATACAATTTTTCTTTGATAAAAATAAAAATACAAACCAAGCAGCTGAAATTAGGAAAGATGTTTACAGTTCCGATACTGTAACATCCAACTACAAGAAATTTTGGTTTCTTTGATTCTATTCAGGTACTTTTGAAGTTAGAAATGTGTAACTTGTATAAATCAACCACAGCCAACTAGTGTTTAGTTAGCCATGGGTAAACTCGTCGACCAAAATATCGATAAAAATCACAGAATTGATATAATTTGACCAGTACGTTAGAAATCGTACTATTGCCCAGAAGCTGAAAATCAAGCCCAAAACAGTTTTAAGCCATTCACATGCTAAACGAATTGAAAACATATAAAGTTTTGAAGATCACGTAAAAATAACGGATTTCTTTTTCCCCAGACAAATATATATGTAACATCGAGCGTATCAAAGAAATGTATAAAATTTAAAAAAGTTATTAAATCATTTTCATAAACACTCTTAACTTGCTAACTTGTATTAAAATTTTCAAAAATCATGATAACAGAATTCAATAAAATGACAACAACTTTATACTTAACGATCAACAAGCACACCAAGTATAAAAGATAAAATATTTTTATCTTTTATATATTAATTAATAAACTATAAATTTTATACATTATCTTTTTTATTGTTGCTTTATCTTTTTTTCCAACGGCGGGCACAAGAGGGTTGAACCCTATGCCACGCCAAGATCAGAGACTGCTACTCATTTGTCGTTACCCAGCGAGCACCTGTGAACCAAGTCACGGAGGCGAGTAGCGTTACCCACGCCATACCACCACAAACCAATTTATAGGGAGGGCCATATTCATACAACATCACAGAAGAAAGGACAAAGAGAACAGAGAAAGCAAGTAACATCCATGCCCGAACTGGAATTCGAACCCGGGACCCACAGCTCAGGAGTGTGGAACGCTAACCACTCAGCCAATCGTTAGACTGTTGCTTACTCTTATGATATTTAAAAACGATGAAAAAGCAAATAATTTATGGACAAGTATTTTAAATTTCAATAGCTTTCAGTTAGATTAAGATTATTTATGTTTTATAATAAAGCATTAAAGCAAAATCATTTAAGTTAAAAAAGAGCGTTTAAAAATATTGAATACGGTTTCTAAATTTCACCCCATCTTGAATTATTGATAATTATTACGTTTTTGCGTGTATGGTTTTGGCAGTGTGTGCTTTAGAGTTTTCCTTTTACCACCATTGTGATATGTGAATATAACTTTCTATATATGCAATGTCTTTTGAGAGATGACAGAAATAAGGAATTTAAATAAGAATAAAGCATTATAACAGTTTTAAATAGTAAAGATAATCCATCACGATGTCAACAGCTTTATACTAACTAGTTCATATAACAATTTATACTCATAGAATAGAGAAAGTTAATTAAAGAAAATTATAAAAATATTAATTTTTTTAATATAAGAATTAGATAAGGATAAAACAAATGAACAGAAATGCATAATAATAATAAGTAAATATTCTATATAATAATAGAACCTGATACTCGGCATCCTCTTTCTATCATTTCTATCATCGTTGTGACATCATCGTAACGAGACCAAATCATTTTACCTGGGGGAGCTTCTTTCGATATTCTGGCTCCATCATAACCCTTTCAAAAAGAAGGAAAATGGTTAATTTGGCTGATGTTCATACTATTTTAAATTATCATATATGAAGGTTCAATTTATAATCTAGCAATTATGTGATTTTCGAAGAGAATGGTTGTGCATTCGATACCAGCTTTTGTTGAACAATGGGATAGGGATATTTTGTTTCCGATTTCGAGTTTTCTGACTATTGTTTCTAGTTCATTAAATAAGGGTGAGCATAAGGTCGTTTGCTGTAGAGTCACTGGAGTGTGAGTTTAGTGGTAGATTGTATATTGAAATAATATTAAATGGTTTGGAATCCACAGTGTTTTTAATTGTAACTGTTGTCTCAGTGGTAGAAACTAAGACTGGTTTGAAGTCCCAAGTTGTTATACTACTTGGTGTCAAAAGATATATGCTCTAGGCAGAAGATACGTTTAATCGTAGGCTTCATAACTGGGCACTACTATTTCAGAAAACACCTCCATAAAATGGGACTGTTTCAGCAAGACCCTTTCTGCAGGAAATGTCATGCAAGAGGAAACGGCCAAGCATATCATTTACGAATGCGAGGCCCTTGCCCTCCCTAGATGAACTTCTTTAGGCATCATCCATACTAGAGAGTTACACCTAGACTCCATTAAAGGGTTATCGGACTTTATTAATAAAGTGGGTGACCCGAGCCACTGGAACTAGGAAATATTGGATATGGAGTTAATAGTACAAAATGCTGATAAAAGCAGAGGTGCCCAATGACATACAAACCCAACTCTAAGAAGAAGAAGGTCAAAAGATATGATCTAGATTCGATTTCAGGAGTTTTAAATCAAACAGTTTTGGATTATTTATTCACACCTTGCAGTTTGAGAGTTTTGAAACTTTTCATGTTTTCCTTCTTGTGATATGTGAATACGGTTCATAATGCATGAAAAATTCTTCAGGAAAAAACCAATTTGCAGTGTATTCTTAGGAGCCCTTATAACAACACCCAACTGGACCGACTCTTACATGGGATTGGAATAACTATTTATTAATTGCACCCTAAAATTTATCCTTAAGGAAATTTTTGTGTAAATAATAAGTATTTTTAGAGATGAAAAAGATTTCTCGTCTTAGTTTCATTTTCAAATTCCTTTGAGAAATAATTCTGTTTTAAACGTTTTACATGTTTTACAGATGCTTAATTTAATTGTTATTCACTAAACCAAGAATGACTCCCAAAATTGTTGCTGATATTTTGCTAGCACTTAAAGAGAATGATAAGAAAAAATAAGAGAAGTGAAAAATTTTAAAAGAAATTCAAAACATTTAAATTGATAAGCCATTACATCCGTCAAAATACTGCTGACGCAATTTTAACATAAGATGAATATTTTATAACTAATATAAAATAAAGGTTTATTAAGTATTTCTGGTATTGTTATTCCACTAAAATATTAAAAATTGCATCCCGCGTCGAAAAATTTAAATACTGAATGAAATTCAAACAATTTCATTTTACAAATATTCAAATTGATTTTACATATTAAGTTTTTTGCTAATCTTTAAAATATAAATGAATTGATTAAATAAGAAAAAAATTGCATACTCACATATAGTCATGTGCACTTACATGCTCTCCCAATATACTGATAAAAAAATTGCTTAAAAAAGAAACAGTCATACACTCATATCTATAAGAAATAACATGCTCTCACGCATACATACACATGTTAATGAATGTATAATACTTAAATTAATGGAATTTGATTTTAATTTTAGATTTTAAGTAAATGCATATTATTTAATTACATGCAATCATTACTTACTGGTATTTCGTAAGACTCGTCATTAGGAAAAATCTTTACGTCTTCAATATTACAAGGATAAATATCATACAGCATAGTTATTATTTTTTTGTCTCCGGACTTGCACACTATATTTAAAAAAGATAATGAAAAATAACAACATAAAATAAACAAATAAATATAAAAAAGAAATGCCATAATCTAGATAATTAATCTAGAAATAATTTTTTTTAAATACAGTTTTTACGTTCATCACCAAAGTGAACCAAATTTAAAGTTAGCGTACAGCGAAAGCGAAAGTGAACCAAATTTAAAGGAGCGTTTCTCAAACTTTCGGCATTCGTGGCCCAATTTTTAATTATGATCTTCATCTTGCCCCAACCCCATATAAAATAAAATGTATATGATAATTTATACGAGTATTTTAGCGTTTAAACTACACTATGACCTTAATTTTCAAATTTAAAAATTATTTAGAATATGAATATTCATTGGTATTTGGCAACATCAATATTGTCAGCATTGACAAAACAAAAATATGGTACATTTTTATTGCTCTTGTGTCCACCATGCCTGAAGTTCTAGAGGTTTCGCTAAAAGTTCTGATTTATCTCGAACATTCTACAATGTTGGCCAGGTGTCGTCTCGAGATTGCGCAAATGTGAGCAAAAGTTTTCTTATACGCAGAAAGAGAATGAATGTTCGATAACACTAGTTTCAAAGTCGATCTTTCGATTGATATGGAATCCATCTGAATGTGTATTTATATAAGTTTTCTTGCTAATTGCAATTCACCGTATTAAATATTCACGGCAGCAGATTTATGTAGAATCATGGATAACTTTTAAGCACACATAAGCGAGTATTAGACGATAGGAAAGCATCAATAAGTATTCAGACGAATGTGCTTCCAAAAATAATACCAAGAAAATACTGTCAAGAATACTTAAATTTTGGTTTGCTAGTACTGAAGTAAAAGAAGAATGGCCATTTGTATATCATTAGTTAAAAATGTTGCCTGCAGACAGCATGAAACCTAATAAATTTAAATGAAATGTTTCATAGTGGCAATCCCAATCGTCAACAATTCCAGAGAACTGAACGGTACAGAACTTACCTTTCTTGCTGTCTGAACATAGGTATATATGTGATGCTGACTTACAGTCTAGTGACTACAAAGCTCTCAAGCAATATGAGTTTATTTTAAACTTATGCCACATTTAATGATAAAATAACTTGAAAGTGAGAAAAAAATATTTATAAACATTAAAAAAAATAGTATCTTTAAACTAAAAGGCAACAAAAAATCTTTATAAAACATTGCTTAGTATTTACCATGTTATGTGTGTGTTCTCCACATTTTCAAAATTAAAGTGGTATAACTGCACTACTTAGAAAAAATGTTATTCTTTTAAAGTAACTCTTAATTAATAAAATGCTTCATAGTAAGCTCAGTGTTAAGAAAAATTTAACCATGTCAGGAACAATGTGCTACGTAGAGCAATAGTATCTTTTTAATTCTGACAAAGCTTAAAACAGATTGATAAACACTAAAAAGATTTCTTTTAGGAATAATAAAAAAAAGTGAAATTAAATCATCAACATACAATGGTTACTAAACTTGAAATTGTCGAAGACAAAAAATCACATATCTTTAGAAGGAAATTCAGAACATAAATTTTACTGATTAATGTCAAGAAAATTGCAAGTTAAACTTATAAATTTTTCGGTAAAATATTGATGAAAAATGTATGTGTGTGTGATATGTGTATGTTTTCTACATTTTAATACATCTTTAGGGAATAAGACAAGACTAATTTGAATGGCAGACGTTTTAATAATTACAGGCATTATGAAATAATCAATTTTTGTATATTAATACAATGGTCACACGTTTTAGTATGGAAAGATCCCAAGTTAGATCCAAACTGAAGGTTTAATTGTCAGTAATTTTATCTTCATAAAATTATGGCTTTCAATTTGTAAGAAATATGTGTAAAATATAATTTTGTGTGAATGTTAAATGAATTTAGATCTCTCATTAATGAAAATTTGAAGCTTGCAAAGGTACTTATCAGATATCCAAGTACATGAGTAAATTCTAAAAGAGTTAATATTCGATGAAGTGGTAACAATGGATGACGGTGTAAAATGAATGAAGCATATTATCATATTATATCAAGATGATAGCATTAGAATCCAGAAATTTATGATTAATTTTGCTACACTCGAGTTTCAGGAATGATTTTAAACACGATTACATTTTCTTCTTTGATTTTGTTCCTTTATCGCTTAAGTTCATATTCGATCATTACCAACAATTTTATTTTATATTAGTTTTAGCAAACATTCATAACTTAAGTGGTTAATGCATTGTTGAATTCTAAACCAGTGAGTTAAATATGCAGCACCAGTTCGGTTAAATAATATTCGAACTAGATTATATTCGAATAATATAGATGAATATGTTCGAATAATATTCGAACTTAAGTTCATATTCGACCATTACCAGCAATTTTAATTTATATTAATTTCAGCAAACATTCATAACTTAAGTGGTTAATGCATTGTTGAATTCTAAGCCAGTGAGTTAAATATGAAGCACCAGTTCGGTTAAATAATATTCGAATAATATATATGAATATGTTCGAATAATATTCGAACTTAAGTTCATATTCGACCATTACCAAAAATTTTAATTTATATTAATTTCAGCAAACATTCATAACTTAAGTGGTTAATGCATTGTTGAATTCTAAGCCAGTGAGTTAAATATGAAGCACCAGTTCGGTTAAATAATATTCGAATTATATATATGAATATGTTCGAATAATATTCGAACTTAAGTTCATATTCGACCATTACCAAAAATTTTAATTTATATTAATTTCAGCAAACATTCATAACTTAAGTGGTTAATGCATTGTTGAATTCTAAGCCAGTGAGTTAAATATGAAGCACCAGTTCGGTTAAATAATATTCGAATAATATATATGAATATGTTCGAATAATATTCGAACTTAAGTTCATATTCGACCATTACCAAAAATTTTAATTTATATTAATTTCAGCAAACATTCATAACTTAAGTGGTTAATGCATTGTTGAATTCTAAGCCAGTGAGTTAAATATGAAGCACCAGTTCGGTTAAATAACATTCGAATTATATATATGAATATGTTCGAATAATATTCGAACTTAAGTTCATATTCGACCATTACCAAAAATTTTAATTTATATTAATTTCAGCAAACATTCATAACTTAAGTGGTTAATGCATTGTTGAATTCTAAGCCAGTGAGTTAAATATGAAGCACCAGTTCGGTTAAATAATATTCGAATAATATATATGAATATGTTCGAATAATATTCGAACTTAAGTTCATATTCGACCATTACCAAAAATTTTAATTTATATAAATTTCAGCAAACATTCATAACTTAAGTGGTTAATGCATTGTTGAATTCTAAGCCAGTGAGTTAAATATGAAGCACCAGTTCGGTTAAATAATATTCGAATTATATATATGAATATGTTCGAATAATATTCGAACTTAAGTTCATATTCGACCATTACCAAAAATTTTAATTTATATTAATTTCAGCAAACATTCATAACTTAAGTGGTTAATGCATTGTTGAATTCTAAGCCAGCGAGTTAAATATGAAGCACCAGTTCGGTTAAATAATATTCGAATTATATATATGAATATGTTCGAATAATATTCGAACTTAAGTTCATATTCGACCATTACCAAAAATTTTAATTTATATTAATTTCAGCAAACATTCATAACTTAAGTGGTTAATGCATTGTTGAATTCTAAGCCAGTGAGTTAAATATGAAGCACCAGTTCGGTTAAATAATATTCGAATTATATATATGAATATGTTCGAATAATATTCGAACTTAAGTTCATATTCGACCATTACCAAAAATTTTAATTTATATTAATTTCAGCAAACATTCATAACTTAAGTGGTTAATGCATTGTTGAATTCTAAGCCAGTGAGTTAAATATGAAGCACCAATTCGGTTAAATAATATTCGAATTATATATATGAATATGTTCGAATAATATTCGAACTTAAGTTCATATTCGACCATTACCAAAAATTTTAATTTATATTAATTTCAGCAAACACTCATAACTTAAGTGGTTAATGCATTGTTGCATTCTAAGCCAGTGAGTTAAATATGCAGCACCAGTACGGTTAAATAATATTCGAACAGGAATATATTCGAATAATATTGGAACTTAAGTTCATATTCGATCATTACCAACAATTTTAATTTATATTAGTTTCAGCAAACATTCATTACTTAAATGGTTAATGCATTGTTGAATTCTAAGCCAGTGAGTTAAATATGCAGCACCAGTTCAGTTGAACAATTACCTCAGAAATATATGATGTAATAAAGTACCGTTGCATTATATATATAATATAAATATCTTTTTACACAATGTTACGCAAATCAGTTCACTTTTGTAAGTCTTATATCTTGGAAACTGAAAACATATGTCATTCAAATATTAATTCTCGTGTAAACTATGGAAAATGATACTAAGTTGTAATAAAATATTTTTATTATAAAAAAAAAGTTTCATTACTAGTCCCATCTAGAGCATGCTTGCTGTCATAACATAAAAGTGAATGATTGTTTTTATTTTATAAAAATTACCAATGAATTCGAAATACTTATAGTTTCTTCACATTAAACAGCATTTATCAATGACTAAAGAGAACAAATGACATCATTAATATCATATGACAAATTAATTTGAATGTGAAAAGAAAGGCTAGATATTTTTCAATGCCCGTCGGTCTTTTAGAATGAAATCAGATTCAACTCTGAAAAGAGAGAGGGGCGATGACAATATTTTACAGGGGGGGGGCATCCGGTGGGCGTGTCACCTTGGCCCGGAAAGTGAGAGTATAGAGAAATACTCACAGGGAAAGAAACATCCATCCTCGAACCAGAATTCCAGCCCGGGACAGAATGGCACGCTAACCGCTATCGGTCGGCAAAATGCTGGATATGAAGTAGTTTATAATACCATCTCAATTTGGTTTGTTTGTCACTCAACGGTCATTTTTTACACACGAGGGCTAATTAGACCGAGACCTACGGTTTAAAGTGGATTCCGAACCATACAAACATCCATGTCCAAGGTGAGATTTGAACCCACGAACTGTTGAACCGAAGGCAAGAGCGCTAACCATTCTGCTGCCAGCTCGGCTAATACCATCTCAGATAACGGCGTATTCATTTTTAAAGTTATTGAAAAATGAAGCATGTTTTAATGTACTTTTAAAACAATCATAGACAACTTATAAGTAGTTTTCACAACCAATATTCACCTTTTAAACAAAAATAGGGAATATTAATTTATCATAAGAAAATTATTATAACTTTAAATAATTACATATTTTTGTTTGCATACGTATAATCACAACGTTTAAAGATATGACTCTTAAACTTACCGAACAGGAGCCTCTGCTGCCAACTTTAATGATGAAGCAACACAGATACGTGTGCCTTCAAATATATAAATATCATTTTACACGTAAGCACATTCCAAAAAGAAAAATAACTACGTGTTAAGAAATAAAATTAATTTATTGAAAGAGATATAAACATCAAGGTCTAGGGTGACCTTTCAGATTTTTAGGGCCTTTGTAACTCATTAGTATTTCGGAGACAACTCAGTGGAAAGAAAAATTTTACACATTTTGAAAAATAAATAAAGAATCATACTCATTTAAAATTATTTATCAAACAAAATACTCCTTTCACAGTATTATTAAATACAGTGTCATTTATAGCGTCTCATATGAAATTCTTATGTAAATTATTATTAAAAGTTTTGTTTATAAAAAGAAACTGTATTCTTTATTTTTATATTAACTCTTATTCAAATATTCGATTCTTCAAGGCTTTCTTTAATTTATATTTTGTTCAGATGAAAGGAAAGGACGATTTCGTTTTTAATTCATCGAGGATAGCATACTAATTTATATCAATATTTTTAAATTTTGAGTTAACAGTTTTATATTTATTTTATCTTGTTTTCCTATTTCCGTATTTTATTTATGATGTTAATTTATATGGTAGATTGACAGCAAATTGAAAAATTTCGCATCCAAAAGTTTGTAAATTTTTTCGAAACGTTATTTTTTGAGTAATATAAATAGTTTTTTTGTATACTATCTACTACACAGATTATATTTCTTTGTAATTGATAATTTATTAAATATTTTATTCTATAATTTACTTTATTAAATTTCATTGCAGTTTAGATATTTCATTTGATTTCACACCGAAGCCTAGAAAGCAACATATAATATATTAAAATATAGAAACGAAATTTAAAATCTCTATTGTAAAATATTTGTAATAAATATTTTATATATATTAAATCTAAACTAAAATGATCTAAAAAGCCATGAGAAATTCTTTCCAAATTATGAAGATGTAAAATTTCCAAAATCTTCCGTTTCTCTCAATGTTATTTATAGAAATATGTGGGGAAATTAAATATTGATTTAAACATGTATACATTGTTGCGTACTCCAAATGGAGTTGCAATCATGCACATGACTGACTAATCGGTAAAAAAAAAAAACTTGAATTTCCTTTTATGAAATACCTATATATAATATGCCGATAAGGTCTGAATTATTGGGTTCATGTTTGCAGAATACAATGGCCATTTCATTCTCCTGCTTTCTTCTTCTGAAAGAAAATCATTCACCAAATAACACGAAGTGCAATTGTCCTCCATTAACACGTCTAATTAGTGCATTTTAAGAGACAAGAATATTTCTAAGGATCTCATACCTGTATGAGAAACAAGTCAGAGATTTATTTCAAATGATATAGTGATGATTGCGCCATCAATGGAGAAGCCCACATAGACCAAGACTCCCACACTGCCGAATATGACGCTTTCGTGGACAAACGCAGGATTGTTGCTAGTGCTACGTTTCTTGCAGATGAAAATACGTCTATTATCAGAATAAAGATAAAAATAGGACTCAAATAAAATTATATTGCGTCTGTCATGTCTCTTCCAGTTCACATGCTCTGTTGCCCACTGCTTGCGGGAGAGACAGTGCCATGCTGTCCAACAATGTGATGGTGGTTTGGACACAAAATGTCGAAACTGTGGTATCAGTAGCAAAGCAAAGGTGTTGTTGAAGAGGAGTGGCATTAATATTATGGAGTCTCAGAGCAGTTAGCGTTAAATAACGGTCTACGTTGGACATAGTTGCATGTCAACGACTTGCCCAAATTTTCAGCCTGCATTTCCAGTCTCCATAATTTCCAGTCTCCAGATCTTGAAAATCGTATGACTTTCAAGATCTGGAACTGCAGTGGCTTTTCTGTAACTTTGCATTGTGCATAGCCTCTCTCTAACTGTACAACTACTCTCTAAGTTTCTGATTCGGTTAGATGACTTCTTAGCGATATCACACTCATCACAATTACGCTTTTACTGAATGAATACATTTTTTCCAGTTTTTCTTTAATTATGTTGAAAGCCAAATCTCATTTGCTGCTGATTTTGATGTCAAACGCAAAATTTTATTTCAGCGAAATTTGAATAGTATAAAAATTTGTATCTGTGACTTCCATTTTGTACAATAAATATTCGCTTATACCTTTATTTAAAAAAAAAAAGAGAATATCCTTTAATTGTTTCGAACAGTGTATTTTTATAATAACTTTATATTTTCTTTCGAATTAGTTATGATAACAAAAATTCTCCGAGCAAATAAACCAGAAATTACCTTTTATTCAAAGGATATGCGAGAAATATATTTATGAAATATTCTCAATGTTTATTTCACTTTTCTATTAAAAATTTTGAAAAATAATTATACTTTGTAGTGTTTTTTTAGCTTGTTTTAACATTTGACTTTCCTCTTAAATACATGACCTTCTGATAATGAAAGCTTTTACGAGTGATAGCTCAGTTCTTTAATTTCTGGATTTTTTATCATTTCAAGGAAAACGATTCTAGGAATAACAGTAAATATCTTTAGGCTATTCACAATACTCTCACGTCAAGTAAAAACTGGTTGTGAAGATAGATATTTGTTCGTTCAAGTTGGGCAAATGTCAAGGATTGATAGTTTATGTCATTCCGATGGAAGTACGTCAACTAAAATCGCTGTCAGGTGTAATAAAGCATGTAAACTGTGCAACGCAAAGTTTTAGTTAAACAGGTTCTTAAACTTTACTATCTTTTTTTTTATCCATTTTAGAACTCCTTACTGATAATACGATTTTTCATTTCATTTATTTAAAAATATAAAAAATCAGGAAAGCAGTTATGAAAAGGAAAAATTTTTTTTGTTTGTAATTTCTTTCCGAGTTGCAAATATAATTTCCGTTTATTAGTTTTGCTCTTCTGCTTTCGCAAAAATTATTCAATTGTCGAATATATAATGATTTGAGATGCGAATTAAGGGTAACAAATGCAAGCATACAATGGATAAAGTTTTTTCTCATAACATAGTTTGGATCACTCAGTTTTTTTTTTATGTTTTTTTTTTTTTTTTTTTTTTTTTTATAATTGGAAAAAATCTTATTCGCGTCAAAATTGGCGAAAGTTTTTATTTTTATTCCACAAATTTCAAGAACATTCTCGGAAGTGTTTATTATCCAAATATTTTGCTGTTTTCGATTAGTAGAACAGCCTCCAGGACCCTTTGAGTAGCTGAAATTTAATTTCACGATAATCTCTAATCTAATATTCATAATTTTTTATTTCTTGTTAAATTTTTACTGGAGAGCAGGTGGCTAAGCTTAAGTAAATGAAAAATCTTTGAAGTGAAATTTGCGTTTGCCTCTTTCTTTAAATTATGTCTGAAGATTATGTTTGAGAGTTATTGTAGTTGTCGTGTGCCAGCTAGGCTGGCAACATGGAGTGCGCTGCTCCACTTTTCCAAATGAACCCTATTTTGGTGTGGAGTCCGTCTTCCTCAGTACACACATGCCATAGATACCCGTTTATAGGGTAGGCAACCATTCACAGCCCATTCATACAAGGAAAGGACAAAGACAGGATAGATAGAGAGAGAAATTACATCCATGCCCAAACCGGAATTCGAACCCAGGACCTCCTTATCCGCAGTCAGGTACGCTGACCACTAGAAGAGTTGGGCGGCATGCTTGTGTGTGTTATGATTATATGTTTGTTACACTTTTATATAAGTTTGGCAGTATACTAAATATAGCTTCATTCCGTAAGCAATATTAATATATACACTCTTCAAAAATGTTGTTTCCTGTTCCAGGTTACAAGAATTTTCACCTTTCAGCACACTAAAGGGCGAAAGTAATGACATCTTTAGTTGGGCAGTTAGTGGACGTGCTATAACGGCCCCAAAAGTAGGTCCTTGTAATTTAGCGCAGGTAACAAGTTGAAAACTCTGAGACTTGGCTTGCCACCCTAGAGGCATCATTTCACTTAGAGGGCATCGTATTGCGTTGACCTAGTTAGTTAAGGTGTCGTTCTCATCAACGGAAGGTACTGAGTTTGAATCCCATCTTAAATGAACATTCGTTGTTCCCTATAGGAGGCTTGTTAAATATGACTGAGTGACAATGTCTTCCAAGTGAAATGATATTTTTGTGGATTGTCAGGTCAAGTATTAGGGGTCGCCTGCTTGATCCCTGTATCTAAATTACGAAGACTCCCACTTGGTTATTTCCACTAACTGATAGAGCCCAAGTTTGGGCTAGATTAGAAAAAGTATGCTTGTGCAACAACAACATAGAGGGTGTTGCGACCATGAATATTTCACGTGCCCCAGCGGTTACTAATGAACACGAATGGCCTTCGCTTAAGTTAGATTTCGAAATGTATACGTTCCGATAATGAGAACAACGTCCTAACCAACCAATTGGAAAAATGTAGGTTAACATTCGACCTCCGATTATAATACATCTTTTCAAATATATTTGATCTTTAGAATTCATTCATTCATTGTCGTGTGCCAGCTAGGCTGGCAACATGGGATGCGCTGCTCCACTTTTCCAACTGAACCATATTTGGTGTGGAGTCCGACTTCCTCAGTACACACATGCCATAGGGACCCGTTTATAGGGTTGGCAACCATTCACACCTCATTCATACAAGGAAGGGACAAAGACAGGATAGATAGAGAGAGAAAGTACATCCATGCCCAAACCGGGATTCGAACCCAGGACCTCCTTGTCCACAGTCAGACACGCTGACCATTTGGCAAGTTGGGCGGCATAATTTTTTGTTTATAGTGAAATAAGGAACATGTCGAATGTAAACTGCTTTCCTCTTTTTCAGGATTTTCGGGAAGTAATTAGTAGCATTGTCGTTGTAAAGTGAATTATGACATTATTGTTGCCTTCTGGAATACGCAATTCAAGACTACGTATGAGACACTGGAAAAGCAAAGGAAGGGGGAGACACTCGAATCGAAATCAGTTTCGTTTTGGAATGAAATGAAAACCGAAACTATAGGTCTACTTTGGTTATAAATTTTCTATTGGGGAAAAATTTTTTTCCCAATATAGAACTTTGAATTTCAATAGGCCAGCGGCATAATTTAAGAGAGATGAAAAACGAATTTTATTCCCTTGGGTATTGCAACCCTGCGCCGACCAACATGTCTGGTGGTTAGCGTGCCTGACTACGGACAAGGAGCTCCTGGGTTTGAATCCCAGTTTTGGCATGGATGTACTTTCTCTCTCATCATATTGTCAGCCTACCTGGCACATGACAACAAAAAATAGAAAAACACGTAATTAGCGAGTTAAATAGTATATTTATATTTCTATTAATATTTTTTCATACTTATTAACAGGTGCATATTTCACTTTAGATCATATATGTCGCAAAAAATACTTTGTTTTTAAATTAATTTTATATATAATTTTATTATTTATAAAAATAATTTCTAATGCAATAATTTTTTCTTGCTTTTAGTGCTGCAGAGGTAAGTTCGCTATATTCATAGTGATGTAACTGAACCCCGTATTCTACCTTTAGGTTAACGAGTTTGGAATACTCTGCCGAGTGGCCTACCCTATAAACGGGTACCTATGGCATGTGTGTTCTGAGGAAGTCAGACTCCACACCAAAATATGGTTCAGTTGGAAAAGTGGAGCAGCGCACCCCAAGTTGCCAACCTAGCTGGCACACGACAATGAATGAATGAATGAATGAATATCTCTCTACCTATCCTGTCTTTGTCCTGTCCTTGTATGAATGATTTGTGAATGGTTGCCCACCCTATAAACGGGTACCTATGGCATGTGTGTTCTGAGGAAGTCGGACTTCACACCAAAATAGGGTTCAGTTGGAAAAGTGGAGCAGCGCACCCCATGTTGCCAACCTAGCTGGCACACGACAATGAATGAATGAATGAATGAATGAATATCCCTCTATCTATCCTGTCTTTGTCCTGTCCTTGTATGAATGATTTGTGAATGGTTGCCCACCCTATAAACGGGTACCTATGGCATATGTGTTCTGAGGAAGTCGGACTCCACACCAAAATAGGGTTCAGTTGGAAAAGTGGAGCAGCGCACCCCATGTTGCCAACCTAGCTGGCACACGACAATGAATGAATGAATGAATGAATATCCCTCTATCTATCCTGTCTTTGTCCTGTCCTTGTATGAATGATTTGTGAATGGTTGCCCACCCTATAAACGGGTACCTATGGCATGTGTGTTCTGAGGAAGTCGGACTCAACACCAAAATAGGGTTCAGTTGGAAAAGTGGAGCAGCGCACCTCATGTTGCCAACCTAGCTGGCACACGACAATGAATGAATGAATATCCCTCTATCTATCCTGTCTTTGTCCTGCCTTTGTATGAATGATTTGTGAATGGTTGCCCACCCTATAAACGGGTACCTATGGCATGTGTGTTCTGAGGAAGTCAGACTCCACATCAAAACATGGTTCAGTTGGAAAAGTATAGCAGCGCACCTCATGTTGCCAACCTAGCTGGCACACGACAATGAATGAATGAATGAATGAATATCTCTCTATCTATCCTGTCTTTGTCCTGTCCTTGTATGAATGATTTGTTAATGGTTGCCCACCCTATAAACGGGTACCTATGGCATGTGTGTTCTGAGGAAGTCGGACTCCACACCAAAATAGGGTTCAGTTATGTGCTTTAACCCAATGGAAGGTAAATTTCGTACTATTATAGTACGTTAAATTTAGTATTTTAGCTATGTTTTGCTACCTTGTTTATTATATTTTATTGTGTCCAAGACAGAGCGAGAATCAGAATGGATATGACAAATGCTGGATTTATTAACTGTTTGGTAAATGAAAAATCAATTGCAAATTAGTTAAATGAAAGTCTTAAGCTACAAACAGTTGGTTTGTTAATTTTTCCAAATGTTTAAAACGCTTAATTTTTTATCAGTAATCAACAAAAAAATATTCTAATGGTTACTTTTGCTATTTGTCAGTCCGTTTTCTTTCCACTAGTAAAATATTTGTCATTCATTGTTTGCAGCAGCGCCATCTATGAATGATTTTTTAAAAATGTTTATTTTGCCAGATAATAATGGTAAAGAAATTATTTGCAATTTTAAAATGTTTTGCAATTTATGTTACTTTATAATAAAAAGCATAATAAAATGGAGATTTGTAATTGAGTAATTTTAAAGAGATTTTTAATAAAAATTTAGATCTCTAAATATATTCATAATTTAGACTTAGGGAGGACATCTATTTACATATTTTAGAAGCTGGGTGTTTAACTTAGAAAATAAATTAAGGAATGACTCCTAGAATAGAATCAGAAAATAAAAATTTTCAACATTTGCATGAATTCTACTTACTAAGATTTTAAAGGAATCTTTTATTACAAATTAAACTTATAATTCATGACAGAAAACATATAACTAAAAAAAAAAAATAATAATCTTCAGTACGTTTGAGGTCAGAAATTTTTTTAATATTTCCTTATATTTAACTTAATATTATTACCTATAAAATAGATTTTTTTCTGAAAATAAATAACAATATTACATTATTTCATAAAAATTTACATTTCTTCACCTAATCAATTATATAGTTAAACGTGTAGTATTTTTTAATTTAAATCTATTATAACAAAATTAAAATTATTTCATTAATTTTGTGCAATATAATTCTTTAATATCATGTACAGTTCTGTTTAATTTTTTCAATAAATAATTTAATTTAAATATTACAAGTATGAAAAAAATTTCCTCAAATTGCAAATACTTAAAAAATTAATAAAATAATAATTATTTTAATATAATAAAAAATTATTATTCTATTTTATATTAATTTTCTTATCAATAAAACAAAGTTTTGTCTTATTGTAAAAAGCTAAAATTGAAAAATTTAAATAAAGAAATTTAATTAAGCTGATCGAAAATAAACGTAGAGTTAAAAAAAATATATAATATAAAATAATACAAAAATAAAATAAGATAAAAAATAAAATAATATTTTGAAATACCTATATAATTGAATTTTATTCTATAAAAAAATTCTTTAGATTATAGAAATTATTTAAAAAGAATTCTATTAACGAGAATTGTAATCATTAATTACATTAATAGAAATTCTTTTTAATTTGTCGTAAAATTTCTTTTCTTTTCATAATTATTATCATTATGCATGGGCATATTTCTTAATTAATTAATGAACAATAAGAATTATAGTGGTGAATTAATATAAGGACAAAAATATTAATAATAAATTCCCAGTATTAATGTATCGAAAAAGCAAATGTTTAATTTACTGTCATAAGTTTTTTTTAAAAAAATTTTTGAACTTAAAGTTATATCTGCATAATGACTTCCTTCTCATGACTAAGTTGAGAACTTTTCAAAATTAATTTCTACTAGCTTCAAATAAACATATTTAATTTAACATTTAAATGAGAATTATTGTATAGAAATCTACTGAATAATTCTATTGTTTTTACATTATTCTGAGAAAATCAAGATGTTACACACGGTAATTACTATTTGTATAAAAGCTAATTCTTTAAACTTAATACCTTGATAAAAGGCTTAGTTTATTAAAAATACATATTTATTATTTTTAGTAAATAATAGATGGCGCCACAATCTCAAAACTTTCTAAATGCTTTTTTAAAAGCAAAACTATTATATGTTTATATTTTGAATAAATATTTTGTTATCGAGAAAACTTTAAAGCTGGTTACAGCATTAGATTATCTTAAATACTTCAACCGATTATATATTCGACATAGTGTGCTCCATTTACCATATAGAAGGTATATCTTACACAATAACTATCCATAAATTTGAGATTTATGGAATTGGTAATTATCTCGGTAAAAGTTTACCGATAAGCCTAATAAAGCCTTATTAACATTCATTTCAAATTAAATTTAACTTGAAATTCGTAGAAAATTAAAATAAATAATTTATGTAAAATGAATATAAATACTTTCAACAGACCGTGAGGAATTGCTTATGAAAAAAGTTTATAATAGTGCAAATAATAAAGTATTGAAGAATTTTCAAACCTATATTTATTAAAAGAAACATGAAATTAGTTATTTTTCGTATATCACTTAACAGAAGATATGGAAAAAAATTAATTGCTGAAAAATTATTTTTGTAAAAATATACAGGGTGATTATAAAAAAACTTTGCCAACATCTGCACTTCTAGCGTCCATTCTATTTAACCGATCAAGATGATATTTCAAATATAGTTCTCTTGAGATATGCGCTCGAGATTCTGTGAATGGCAACACAGTGGCCCTCGCGGTTACAGTTATAGTGACAGAAACTCGAAATTTTCGAATGGCAACGTCTACTTTTTACCATCGCAAAATGTTCAGCACATGCGAAAACCCTAAATAGCGTTGAACGGTACCGATATGTCTAAAAACGGACGTGTTCTGCAAACACAAAAAAGAGTTCTGAAAACCGGCCAATAAAACACGATCTGGGCGCACGCAATAAATTTGCATGTGACAGAGTCAAGAAACCAATCACAGAACGCCGGTCGCCAGATATTCAGCGTAGGAAACCTATAAAATACCAAGCGGGTATGCGAAGTCGTCATTCGGGAACTCGCACATGCCGACGATATGAGTCTTCCTAGGAAAGTTCGCGGTGAATTGATCAAACTCTATTACCAAAATGGGATGAACGCTGCGGAAGCTTTGCGTGTGTATCGCCGCAATCATCGACAACGACGCGGCCCATGTACTCTGCAAGCTCTGCGTGATTTAGTGCGGAAATTCGAAGATACAGGCTGCACCTGTGACAAACAGCGCTCCGGACGGCCAACTGTTTCTGAGGACGTTGTCATGGAAGTGCACCATACAGTGACTGCAGGACACACAGAAACCGCAAGAGGCATAGCGCGCGTGTTGGATATTCCGAACTCAACGGTCCGCAAGCTCTTGCGCTCGGTACTTCACATGTTTCCCTATCGGTTCCAGCGCGTCCAGATGTTGGAGCCGGGTGACCCACAACAACGTCTGGACTTCGCAAATGCATTTTTGTTACGATATGATGCGGATAACGACTGGCCACTTCGCATACTATGGACGGACGAGGCGCATTTCACCTTAAATGGCAGCATTAACACAAAGAATTGTGTGCACTGGGGAGAGACGAATCCTCGTGCTGTGGCGCCAGTACCATTATTTGACGCCAAAGTGACTGCGTGGTGCGGCATTACAGCTACATTTGTTCTGGGCCCGTTCTTCTTTGAGGAAACGACCCCGACTGGCTCTGCAACATGTTCTGTAACGGGACCTCGGTATGCAGCCATGCTGAAAAATTATGTCTTACCGGAGTTGCGTCGGCTGAATGCACTCAATGACATTGTTTGGATGCAAGATGGCGCACCTCCACATATAGCGAGGTCAGTTAAAAGGCTCCTGGATCAGCATTTTGGTGATCGCATCATCTCACGCTATTATCCTTTTCCGTGGCCTGCGCGATCCCCAGATCTGACGCCTATGGATTTCTGGTTTTGGGGCTATCTCAAATCCAGAGTTTATCTGTGCAATCCTCAAACATTGTCGGACTTAAAGGATTCTATACGGCGTGAGATTGGAAACATCCCTCGTGCCATGTTGCGTGTAGCGACATTGTCCACCGTCTCCCGCATGCAATGCGTAATTGCCTGTGATGGCACTCATGTGGAAAATGTTTGAAATTAATAAAGATTTTTTTCTCTATGTGTTCTCATCATTGAGCAGTGTCTTGTCTCTGTGTTGTATTCACTGGCTGGATAATTTTTATAAATTAAACTACCCATTTTTTTCTGGCTGGAATTCCTTTTTTTTATTATTTAATTCTATACCCCATTTCCCCTTTTTGACGAAGTGGAATGCCCTAACGTGGGACTTGGAGAAAACCGGTCCTGCAAGGGAAAAGCGAGGAGGAAGAAGAGAAGTGAAGAGGAGAGGAAAAAAGACAGAGGGCTGCAGGACATCGCCGGAACAAGAGACCCGGTTGGTTTGGGAGTTCGACGCTTTATTGGAGACTTTGAAAAGTAAATTTAAAGTTGAAAAAAAAAAAAGAAAAGCTGATTGAAAGAAGATGAGCCCTCTCAAATTGTGAAATTAGGAGATGCCTGAATATCAGCATTGACATCCAAGTTGTCGTCGATCCAAGGCGTTTGCCATACTATTAAAGAAGAACGCTGGACTATTGTGATCAACCAGGTTTTTGAACTAAATAGGCCGGCCTATACCATCGACTGTTTATATATGTAAGTGAATGTTTTTTTATTTATTTAATTATCCAGCCAGATTTTTTTTGTGTGGTACCACCATTTACGTAACTTTATTTAATAATTAATCTCACTAGAACAGGCAATCTAGGGTAACTTAATCACTCCACGTGAGTGAATTATCATTTTAATAGCAAAGTTGTAATAAAAGAAATAATACAAATAATTGAATTCATATTATTGTAAATAGATGTGTTATTTTCTTTTGTGAATTAAACGAAGTTTTGATTACTAAAACAAAGCCAGTTTCTGCTTCTGTTCTTTCAGGTTCGAATCTGGGTAGAAATAAAGACTTGAATAAATATACAACGCAATATTAAAAAAAATAATGCCTTATTTTAATATAAATTATCATATGTGATCGTTTTATAATAATTGTAATTTTCTACACAACAAAAATGGTGCCGTGACCAGGCAGGGATATCCAGTTACCCATTTTGTTGTGTAGAAAATTACAATTATTATAAAACGATCACATATGATAATTTATATTAAAATAAGGCATTATTTTTTTTTTAATATTGCGTTGTGTATTTATTCAAGTCTTTATTTCTACCCAGATTCGAACCTGAAAGAACAGAAGCAGAAACTGGCTTTGTTTTAGTAATCAAAACTTCTTTTAATTCACAAAAGAAAATAACACATCTATTTACAATAATATGAATTCAATTATTTGTATTATTTCTTTTATTACAACTTTGCTATTAAAATGATAATTCACTCACGTGGAGTGATTAAGTTACCCTAGATTGCCTGTTCTAGTGAGATTAATTATTAAATAAAGTTACGTAAATGGTGGTACCACACAAAAAAAATCTGGCTGGATAATTAAATAAATAAAAAAAACATTCACTTACATATATAAACAGTCGATGGTATAGGCCGGCCTATTTAGTTCAAAAACCTGGTTGATCACAATAGTCCAGCGTTCTTCTTTAATAGTATGGCAAACGCCTTGGATCGACGACAACTTGGATGTCAATGCTGATATTCAGGCATCTCCTAATTTCACAATTTGAGAGGGCTCATCTTCTTTCAATCAGCTTTTCTTTTTTTTTTATCAACTTTAAATTTACTTTTCAAAGTCTCCAATAAAGCGTCGAACTCCCCAAACCAACCGGGTCTCTTGTTCCGGCGATGTCCTGCAGCCCCTCTGTCTTTTTTCCTCTCCTCTTCACTTCTCTTCTTCCTCCCCTCGCTTTTCCCTTGCAGGACCGGTTTTCTCCAAGTCCCACGTTAGGGCATTCCACTTCGTCAAAATGGGGGAAATGGGGTATAGAATTAAATAATAAAAAAAGGAATTCCAGCCAGAAAAAAATGGGTAGTTTAATTTATAAAAATTATCCAGCCAGTGAATACAACACCAATAATCTACCTGAAAAAAAAAATCGAAGATTTTTTTTTCCACATATTTGCACATTCACACATTTGCACTTATTTTGCATGGCTCTGATTTGTTCAATACATTTTTTTTCTACTTAAAATCATACATAAAGTGATAATTAATAAGATTTCCAATTAGAAATAGCACATAAAGTATACATTTGTTTACCACACAATGTAGTCTTGGCTAATTTAAAATATAAACTTCTTACAGACTGCTAGAATTAAGAACTTTAGTCAGCAGTTACATAAGTAATTCAAGATATAAAAACATATACATATATATTTACAAAACTATTTATTGCTATACATACACTCTACACAATCATTTGTTAATGTTTGTATTACTCATTTAATCAGTCAATTATGTGCTACAGTTCTTTCGAGCGAAACGAGTATTATAATTATGTTTTATTGTTCGAGATATTCCACCATCACATTTTGGGACAGATGAGTCTCCTTTATTTGGAATTGACGTTGAGCTTTTGCTCTGAGGATTAATTACAGGACTAAGAACAAACGCCTTTTTACCTTTTCTTTTCACGCTATCGTTAACCCCGAAGTAACTATTTTTACTTTCCTTATTCGAGTCAGTAGATTGCTGAGGTGTAGAATTAATTTCGTGTAAAGTCGGGAATATAATTCTATCATTAATTTTTGAAAGTCGATCTACATGAACTATTTGGGTTTTTGAAGGTTCTTTTACGCAAGCTATCTCGTAATTTACTGGTGATTGTTTATTCAGAACTCTAAAAGGGCCTACATTTGGTCTCATTAATTTCCTTGAAATCCCTGCTCTTGTTTCGGGAAGATATAGATATACGACATCTCCTATATCTATTTGTTTATCAACTGCGGTCTTACGGCGATACGTCTCCTGTTTTTCTGCTGCAGCTATTAAATTATTTTTGACAATTTGAAAAGCATTTTGTAAACGTACAACTAGATCTCCAGCGTACTCTCGGACATCCGCATAGTTATGAGCTATAGGTTGAGACATAACAGAATACGGTAACTGGATATCCCTGCCATACAAGAGATATGATGGTGTTTCGCTTGTTGTACAATGTCGTGCCGATCTATGAGCTAGCAAGGCGAAAGGTACATGCCGGTCCCAATCTGTTTGAGTAGAATTTACTAAATGACTTAATGAATTAATTAAAGTCGAGTTAAGTTTTTCTACCATTCCATCACTCTGAGGGTGATATGAAGTAGTAGTGTGTTTTTCAATACCTAATTTCGAATACACCTCAGAGATGGATTTTGAGATAAAGTTAGAGCCTCTATCGGAAATTAGACGAGAAGGTACACCATGTCGACTAATAAAATCTTCTAATACTCTAGCAACGGTTTCACTTTTTATATCGGGTGTCGGATATGCTTCCGGCCAGCGTGTAAAATAATCAGAAATCACCAAGATATATTTATTTCCTGAATAAGTTAGAGGAAGTGGACCCAGGGCATCCATAGCTATGCATTCCATTGGTCGTTGTGTGACTGGAACGCGCTGTAATGGAGCTAGTTTTTCGGGCTTATGACCTCTCTTTTCAACACAAGAAGTACACGATTTAACGTAGTTTAAAACATGTTTATACATATTACCCCAATAGAAGTTTTCTCTAATTCTGTTCAGAGTCTTTTGAAATCCCTGATGGGTTGCTACTGGGGAATCATGACACTGACGCATTATTTCTGATACTAAAGTTAGGGGTACCACTAATTTATCTTTGGTGTCACCACGATGTTTGGGGGCATTTTTTGGTATACAGTAAAGAAGATCATTTTTTTCAAAAAATAACATATGAGTAGGTGATGGTGTCTCCTTATTTTTTAGATAATTAATAATTTGTTGGCATTTTGGGTCCTGTTCCTGATGAATTTTAATTCGATGTTTCATTGTGGAATCAGAATCGTAGTTGGAAGCTATTACTTCTACTGCGTTTACACCCCTAGACAAGTAATCAGCTGTTATATTTAATTTTCCCGGTTTATGTACAATGGTATAATCATATTGTTGCAGAGTCATTACCCATCGGGCTATTCTAGAAGTTGGATCTCGCACTTTGAGTGCGAAGGAAAGACTTGCTTGATCGCAATAGATGACAAATTTTTTTCCGTACAAATATTGTTTAAAATGGGTAACGCCGAATACCGCTCCGAGCATTTCTTTTTCTACTGTACTATATCGAATTTCTGCATCTTTTAGTTTTTTACTGGCGTATGCAACAGGATGTGGGAAGCCATTTTCATCGTTTTGGCAAAGAACAGCTCCTAAAGCGTATTTTGAAGCGTCAGTACTTAATGTAAATTCCTTTGAAAAATCTGGTAGTTTCAAACAAGGTTCAGAAACCAAGCAGTTTTTCAAAGTGTCAAAAGCATGCTGAGCTGAATCATCCCAACTGAATCTAACATCATTTTTCGTCAAGTTTGTTAGAGGTAATGCTATTTCAGCATAATTTTCTATAAACCTTCGGTAAAACCCTGTCAATCCAAGAAATCCTCTAACTTGTTTACGAGTGGTTGGGACCTTGAAATCTAACACAGCTTGTATGTTTTTCTTATCGGGATAAACTGTCCCCTTTGAAACAGTGAAACCCAAATAGTTTATAGTTTCCTTTAAAAAACAGCATTTAGAAGGTTTAACTTTCAATTTATGTTCTTCTAATCTCTTAAAAACTAACCGTAATTTATTTAAATGTTCATCTATTGAGTCAGAAGAAGCAATTATGATATCATCTAAATATACTGCTATTTGAAGAGGTTTTAATCCAGACAGTACTATTTCCATTAATCTTTGAAAACTATTTGGCGAATTGCGCATACCAAATGGTACTCTATTCCATTCATATAAACCATGCTCAGTTGCAAACGCTGCTTTATAGGTGTCCTTAGGATCAATTTTCATTTGGAAAAACCCGCTACATAAATCCATACAAGAAAATAGAGTAGCATTTCCTAAATTGTCCACTAAGTCCGTTATATTAGGAATAGGAAAAGAGTCTGGTACAGTTTTTTCATTTAGTTTCCTGAAGTCGGTACAAAGTCTGAAAGAACCATCTTTCTTTTTGACAAGAAGTACTGGTGCGCTATAAGGGGAACTGCTTTCTTTAATAATCCCTATGTCTAGTAATTCGTTGACCTGTCTATTTAATTCCTCTTTTAGGTGATGAGGAGGCCTATAAAATTTTTGCCTAACTGGAATATCATCTGTCAAATTAACTTCATGTTGTATAGTATTACAACCCTCCAAATCTTGAATAGAATGGGCAAACACATGTTTAAATTCTTCAAGCAGGGGAAGTAATTTTCTTTTCTTATCTTCGGATAGGTGCGATAAATCTAGTTTTCCTCCCCAAGCTTCAAAATCATCACCTATTTCTTCAGTGGAAAATGTATTACACTCTTTAGTATCAATTTTTGTTACTTGTAAAGGTTCAATGGAAACTAATTTTGAACCTTTGTTTATGTGTATAGTATTTTTTGATGTATTTGCAACCCTTATTTTATAATTTCCCTCCTTAGATACTGGGTTTACGGAGCGAGCAACCCATACTCTATCACCCGCATGATCATTTGCAGGCTCTATTAAAACCGAATCTAAATTTGAATTTAATTTTTCTTTTGTTTTGATTTCTATAATTTTTTCGGTTCCAGGAAAAATAGTTATTTTGGTAACGGAAAATCCAAAAATACGACTATTGTTATCTTCTATGTTCACGACATTAGTTTTTAATTCGTCACAGTCAGGATTTTGGTAATTCCATTTAATTGAAGTAGTTGTATTATGTAATAGTTTTTGCCTATAATCAATTATCATTTTATGTTGTACAAAAAAATCACTACTTAGTATTAATTTATATTTTTTTGAAATACTATCTTTAGTAATATAGAAATCGCTTTGAAATTCAATATTATTTATTTTAATTTTTAAAGTTACTTTTTCTTCAATTTCTAGCACATGGTCTGAAATACCTTTAATTTGGAGTTTACATTGTGAGAGCATTACACTGCTTTGATCAGCTATAGTTTCAAAAAATTTCGTTCGATTAGGTTACAAGATGCGCCTGTATCTAAGAGAGCATTTACTTTTACATTATTTATTGTGATTTGAATTACTGGCAATTTATCATTTATTGTGGATGTAACAAATAAAGGCACCTGTATGGGTTTATTTTCGGAGTAGCGGGGTGCAGCCGTCTCTCCCCTATTGCTAGTTTAAATGATTTCTTCTATTATCTCTACCTTTATGGAAATTGTTATGCTTGTTGGAATACCAACATCTTTGCGTTTCGTGTCCAATTTTACGGCAGAAGGAACAAAATGGTATTCTGCATGTAGCTTCTTCATGCCCATGTTTTTTACACCTGACGCAAAACAAATTAGGTATTCTTTGGTTTCTATCTTGTGTTGGTATTTGGCTTACTTTTAATTCAGCTATTTGAGCTTGTAGGTCACTAATTTGTTTTATGAACATGCCCTGCATTTCTGAGTTTTTTTCTGTGTTATGTTTGATTAATGATTTTAGTTCACTTATCTCATTTATTTGAGTCACAGCGTGAACTGTTTCAAACTGTGTAGTTGGCGGTCTATTCAATGGAATGCATTCCTCTAAGAGAATGACTTGTTTCTTAAATTCACTATAGTCCGTGAGAGCCCGATGGGTAATGACCCATTTTGTTGTGTAGAAAATTACAATTATTATAAAACGATCACATATGATAATTTATATTAAAATAAGGCATTATTTTTTTTTTAATATTGCGTTGTATATTTATTCAAGTCTTTATTTCTACCCAGATTCGAACCTGAAAGAACAGAAGCAGAAACTGGCTTTGTTTTAGTAATCAAAACTTCTTTTAATTCACAAAAGAAAATAACACATCTATTTACAATAATATGAATTCAATTATTTGTATTATTTCTTTTATTACAACTTTGCTATTAAAATGATAATTCACTCACGTGGAGTGATTAAGTTACCCTAGATTGCCTGTTCTAGTGAGATTAATTATTAAATAAAGTTACGTAAATGGTGGTACCACACAAAAAAAATCTGGCTGGATAATTAAATAAATAAAAAAAAACATTCACTTACATATATAAACAGTCGATGGTATAGGCCGGCCTATTTAGTTCAAAAACCTGGTTGATCACAATAGTCCAGCGTTCTTCTTTAATAGTATGGCAAACGCCTTGGATCGACGACAACTTGGATGTCAATGCTGATATTCAGGCATCTCCTAATTTCACAATTTGAGAGGGCTCATCTTCTTTCAATCAGCTTTTCTTTTTTTTTTTTTCAACTTTAAATTTACTTTTCAAAGTCTCCAATAAAGCGTCGAACTCCCCAAACCAACCGGGTCTCTTGTTCCGGCGATGTCCTGCAGCCCCTCTGTCTTTTTTCCTCTCCTCTTCACTTCTCTTCTTCCTCCCCTCGCTTTTCCCTTGCAGGACCGGTTTTCTCCAAGTCCCACGTTAGGGCATTCCACTTCGTCAAAAAGGGGGAAATGGGGTATAGAATTAAATAATAAAAAAAAGGAATTCCAGCCAGAAAAAAATGGGTAGTTTAATTTATAAAAATTATCCAGCCAGTGAATACAACATCTGTCGTATGCATTATTCCTCCGTGCGCCTTTAAGAACTGTTTGTATGTGTATAACACGTCGGTTTTCGGACATATCGGTACCGTTTCAACGCTATTTAGGGTTTTCGCATGTGCTGAACATTTTGCGATGGTAAAAAGTAGGCGTTGCCATTTGAAAATTTCGAGTTTCTGTCACTATAACTGTAACCGCGAGGGCCACTGTGTTGCCATTCACAGAATCTCGAGCGCATATCTCAAAAGAACTATATTTGAAGTATCATCTTGATCGGTTAAATAGAATGGACGCTAGAAGTGCAGATGTTGGCAAAGTTTTTTTATAATCACCCTGTATTTGTACGCACATAACAGAGATTCAAGCCAATGTGTATTCATCATTTCTCATGACATTAAAATAAATCTTTGAAAATTAAAAAAAAACTTTAAAATATGCGTAGAAAATTGAATAAATATTCATCATTAGTCTACAAGGGAAATATAAACCAGAAATGAATATTCATGCAGAATTGGTGCTGATGACAAAAATTTACGAAAGCTAGGGATTAACCATTTTTCTTCGTCAGTTTCAAAATGAGCTTTTATAGAAATAATAATAATAAATAATAATTATAATTTTAATGAGTAGTTTTCAAAATTTATCTAAGTATTTGATTTATATTTTTTATATTAAATAAATACAATAAACGAAAAATGTAATTTATGCACAATTATTTTTATTTGTATAACTTATGTACCTATTATAAAAATAATAGTTTATAAACTAAAATTATTTTAAATTAAAGTAACCTGAAATAAATTATAAAATATATCACATATTCTTAAAAACGAAATCTTATAAAGATAAATACCGCGAAAGATTAATCCCATGAGTATTTTACAATTAATTTAAAATTTAAAGCGAAAAAATTAAAAAAACGGCACACGTCTTTCCTTAAATTTTACGTGTGATACTGTTGGATGATACCCACACTTAATGATAAAAAAAATCTACACAAATCGGATAATTAAAATTGTAATCTAATATATTTTTCTAATAATTATGATTTCTTTAACACATAATTCAATATATTAGGGAATATCAACCAAAATATAAAAATGCAGTATATTTACAAATATTTATTAAAATTATTTAACTTCATATTTCAATGCAATTTTCAGCTTTGAAATTAAGATCATGTATACCTAAATTTCCCAATAGTACTCTGAATACAAATCTCGAAAATTTTATTTAATCCAGATAACAATTTGTACTTCAAAATCTTCAACTCCTATGAATTGGAAAAATCGGAACTCATTTTCTATGAATTAAATGTGAATTGGCCTTTTCCCCAATAAATGTTCCCCAATAAACTAGTAAATCATTTTTATAAAAAAATGAAATATAACCGCAAATAAAGAGCAACCACAAGTACATTCACTTTCAATATATATATATATATATATATATATATATATATATATATATATATATATATATATATATATAATATTATGAATGAAAATTGCTTCTCAACTTTATGCATTCTAAGAATGGACACAATTTTTTGTAAACAATGTGCACAAATTTAATTTACAAAAATTGTGTATCATTAAAGGGTAATCTGAAGATTATTTAAAATATTTGAATTATTTATTTCATTATTAGAAATTATTATTGATTTTAGGAAATGGTATTTGTTGAAAAATTTATCTTTTTATGCAAGTAAAATTTGTATTAATACTTAATTGATTTTTTTTAATAAAAATGCTGTAGAAGATACTTTAATTTTAAAATTTATTTTGTAAATTCTTTTTGTACATGAGAGATACTAACAAATTCAAAATGTGATACCTTGCCATTTCTTAAAATTTTTTCTGTCTTTAGGATGTTCCTATTCACCTCTATAATGGGCGTAGTGATGGCATCTCATATTGGGGGCACCCAGTGGGTGTACTATCTTCACCTTGAAAATGAAGGGATAAGGAAATACAAACCCAGAGAGAGGAAGGAACATCCATGCTCGAACCAGGATTTGAATCCGGGATCTACTGCTTCGAAGTTAGTGATGCTAACCATTACGCCATTGGTCGGCGCCATATTTTATATGTCTATGTATTAATAAGGAATAAAGCTTATTAACTTACCTCAAAATCTAATTTGGAATTGAGCAAATGTGCGAAGTTTCGTGCCTCCTCCATGTCCCAGTTGCCTGAACAATCCTTGATCAGAGTCATCTGTTTCCTGACAGCGCTTGTCAATTTCTCACTGTTAGCGTCTTAAGAATATGTCACGCGGTTTGATGTAATTGATTCCAAATTAGGTTAAAGATCTTGTCAAATTAGGTGTCGACTGTATTTATATTGTTTTAGTATTATATGTTATTTTAAACCAAGTAGTTGATTTAAAATTATGAGACTGGTAGTGGTGTTTTTTTTGTTGTTGTTTCTTATCCTCGTTGTCCCGTTGACTGTAAGGAAGTCGAAGACTAGGAGAGGATTGCCAAAGAGATCCTCCTTAGAGAGACCCATGCAATCCAAAAGGTGCTCAAGGAGAGGCCTGATGACTTTGGCACTTGGTGCAGGTGAAGAAGGTTTTCCTGCCCTCGTTGTAAGTGAGGCACTTCGTTGGTGTTTTTTTTTTTACAAATATAATTAACATTATAGATTAAATTCTAACTCTTCAAAACATCCAAACTATATATTCATTGAACAGCTTGAAGTTTGGACAAATAAATAAATATTTTAGAAAAACGAAAATATTTGTATATTGTTGTACGTAATATTATTGGTTATTTTTCTGAACTAATTAAACTTCTGTGTGTATTTCTGAATAAAAATAATTTTTATCTATTATATCATGAAATGTTTTTATGTGAATTTGGTTAGTGGCATATCCAAAGTGATAACCCAAAGTTAAAACAATGTGTTACAAAATGATTTCTCAGAGATATGGATCTTTACAGACAGTCGATCCTCGATCCAGCACCTTATCAATTGTCAATCCATCGGCGACAGTACTAGTAGAAGTATCCCACTCTTGTTGAAAAGCCTTTCAGTTCAACACCCAATCCACCTAAAGTGGGTCTTCTCGCACGTTGGTCTGCCTGAGAATGAAGTAGCCGACGACCTTGCAAAGGCTGCCACCAGTAATCCTTTGAACCCGGAAGTTCGCATGACACCATCAGAGATCTCTTCCATTGCTAAACAACCTACTTCTAAAACCTGGGCTTAACCTCCTGCTCACCCTTGGTACTTCAAAAGACATCCTGGAGCCGCCACAACATTTAAGGGCTCCAGAGTACATCAGACGACACTCTCTCGACTTTCTACTGGCCACTTGAAGTGTATGATCTTTGAAGACGGTGAAAGAAAATAACCTTCATGCCCCAAGTGCGACAATGCTCCGTTTTGCCTGCAACACATCTTGAAGTGCTTGGAGGTTTTCTCGTGAAGAGGCTGTGAAAAGTCCACATCTGCTTTTGGACTTTTTGGCTATCTATGATCTCATGGATTTGGTCTGGTGGATGGTTTCTTGGTTTCTTTGTCACTCAACGGTCATTTTTTGCACACGAGTGCTAATTAGACCGGTACTTACGGTTTAAAGTGGATTCCGAAGCACTACAAACATCCATGTCCAAGGTGGGATTCGAACCCACGAACTGTTGAGCCGAAGGCAAGAGCGCTAACCATTCGGCTGCCAGCTCGGCCTGGTCTGGTGGAACTAGACCAGATAGGGATTAGTCCCACCACCACCATCACCACCAAAAACAATGTGTTAAAAATTCTAAATAGACATATTCTGTAAAATATTTTGATTCCAATTCAAAGAAACAATATATTAGTAAATTTCTATGTCTGGGAATATTATTTTACTTCTCGTAAGTAGCGTACAGAAAATTACTATAATAAATACTAAAAGAATGAAAATTGAATTTTGTATCGTATAAGCTTAAAAATGTCTAAAGGACGTGTTAATCTACAACCACATTGTAGCACAATGTTTTCAAAACGTGTTTAATTACAATAAGGAAAGTAATAGCCTTTGACATTGTATTCTCTTCTTTTAACCGACTCAGCGCCCGCGACGTATCTGTTACGTCGCAATAAACTGGTAGAAAAGCGGTTCATGACGGCATGGATACGTCGAAACTTTCCTGCTCGAAAGCGGCCTGCGACGGCATAGATACGTCGCAGAGTTTGCACCGAAAGCGGCCGCGACGTATATTTTCGCATAGTAGAAACCACTTACTTTTGCTTTCCCCCTAATCGGTGGTTTGATTGATCGGTCTTAATCACTCAAACCACACTCCTTGGAGACTTTTCTTTGAAAACTACTACTCAGCCTGAGTTTTACGCCAAATATCTAAAATACTGATTATTTTTTCGCCAAGATTCAACTTTAAAATTTAATAATCTATAAATTTGTTGCTTTAGAAATAAAATGCATGTTTATACATTATTATTTTTCATTTTAGTTCCTAAGTTCTAAAGTTAGTTCCTAATTGAATTAGACGATTTTATTACACAAAAATTTTAAATCCATATGTACTTTTAAATTACTAACGAGCTTGCTTTCTTTTCTAAGTTAAATTTTAATAATTTTCCTGCTTATGCTAATTATTTCTTACATCTTACTTAATTTAATTCAGTTTTTATTGTTTTTGACGGCATTTTTTATCGACTAGTTATGACTGAAATAAACAAATAAATTTCGTAAATGGAAATGCTGCCATCTAAACAATTAAATTTTTAACCTACAGAAAATAATTATTTTATTACAAAATTTATTTTTAAAATAAGCAAATTATTAATACGTTAGTTTTACAAATAATTATCTTTTAGCGTGGTCCATATTAGGTATAAAAGAAATTTTTAAATATAATAATCTTAACCAGAAAATTTCTTATTGTAAAATGTGGTTATATATTTACTTTACTCTTCTTATTTGAATTAAAAATTAATTTTTCTGGTTTATCTTTGAAACATAAAATGGTATATTCCATATACGATTGATTGTGTTATTTAAATTTAAAAATATAATAAACGCATTATGTATTTCAAATAAACTTCTTTTTTAAAAAATTAAAGTTTTGAAAA
Organism: Latrodectus hesperus; assembly: GCA_037975125.1. Lineage (NCBI taxonomy): Eukaryota > Metazoa > Arthropoda > Arachnida > Araneae > Theridiidae > Latrodectus > Latrodectus hesperus. Next base: position 116,730,126 of record CM075851.1, read on the forward strand.
CAAAGAAAATTCACTTTGAAAAATCTAAATGAAATAGTATGCTAAAGTTATATGACTATAGAAATCATAGAATGTTTAAATTTAGTTGTGTTGTTATAATCTGAATTAACGATAACAAGATATAGATGACATAAATACGATTAATTATATTAAAGGGACAAAATTGATTACAGAAATAAAATGAAGTTCAAAATGAGATATTGTGGCTTAGAAATAAATTAATTAGCTGTTCAAATTATGAAAAAAAATATTTATTTTCTTAAAATACATGTGAATTTTAGCTCGCAAAAAAATCATTGTTTATTATAAAATATAATATATTAATACAATATTTAAATTGCTAGCTCTTTTTTATAGGAATATGGTGTTATTTATTTGAGTAAAAATAAACCATATTAAAGAAAGTTAACAAATTCAGGGCAAACTTATAGTACATTAGTTATATGATGATCTAAAATATATAATTATAAAAAAAGATTCATTATTGAATATTCATTAACGTTCATAAAACTGATAAATTTAGAATTAAATGCTTGCTATGAATTTATAAAATAAATAATTAAATAAAAAAGTAATCTTTCGATACCAAACATAACTTTTTCGCCTTAAGTAAATTTGTGATAATCTAAAACATTAATGTTTTTCTAAACTAGTAATAGATAAATATTAAGAATAGAAAAATAAATGCTTATAAAAATTTTTGTTGTTTACCTTTTCAAGTCTTAAGAATATATCCTCTGTCAATTTAAATAATGATTACTTTTTCAATTTTGATAATATTTTTCGATTTTTATTCTTGATATATAACTTTGTAATATTCATTATATTGAAAGCATAATACTGTTTTAGCACATTTTATATAATTTTTTTTGTACGCCTGCTCCCATTTCAACTACCTTACAATATAAAAAAGAATGCTAGCATTTTTTATACGTAAAAATTCATTTGAATTTTGAAAACATTTGAGATAATTTTTTAAAAAGGAACTATATGATTAAATTCAAATTTTCAGACTTTTTTAGGTATTTATCTGTTAAGTCATTAAATCGTTTATTAATGTTAATGTTAACAATACAAAATAACAAAAACTAAAATAAAATTATTCTTTCAAAAAATAAAATGTAGTTGAAATGAAATCAAGGATATTAAATTTGAATTATTAACGCAATTTTTGAAATTTTCTGTTTTCAGAGTTTTTAAAATTTAAAATAAGTTGCTGTTTGGAAATTTTCTATCCAAAATTCTACCTTACTTATATAAAAAAAGAGAATATAAAGTTGAAAATTTTTATAGGATTCCTGTAATCTTTCATGATTTGATAAGCAAAATTTGTTTTGTATCATTTTGTTTCTATCATATTAATACTACTATATTTTTTGTTATGCAGCAGTAGTTATAAATAGCTCCTATAGTATTCAAACATTTTTCACTTAATTATTTCCTTTCCTTAAAACCTTGCGTAGTTTTTTATCACAGATAGTTGAATACTAAAGGATGAGGTGTTAAATTTATTTTCTCTACAATTTTTACAAGTATTCGACTATTAACAGTATTGTTTCAAACGGCTTCTCCCATATATCCCCTGTATATACGTCAAGACTTCGTTTCAAGGAAGATAATTCAGTGCACATGTGGCTTCCTGTGTGGTTAAAGATGTTTCCATTTAGTTACAGATGGAATGAAAGGGAATTTTATCGATTACTCTAGTTGAAGTAGACATATGAGAAACTGGTTTTTCTCACCTTGTTTCATTCCTCTCAATCTTAACAATTCTCAATTATAGATAAAGTCTCTTTTATTAGAAAACTTTATATAGTAGAGATATATGATAATTATATAAAGGTTTTGCAACTTGTAATGCAATAAAATATTACCAATGCAAGAACTTTTCATAAAAATATTTTTATAATGGAGTAATAATAGCCTCTTAGCATTTTATTACATATTATATTATGTAAAGTTAAATATAAGCCAATAGAAACTCGTTATAAAATTTTAAGTTTCTTTCGTACAGTAATTTTGCCAAATTAAGTTGTAAAGATTCTTTTGTTTTTATTTATAATTATACATAAAGTTCAGTTCATAAACGCTAGATTAATATTTAAAAAAATAACTCGAGTAAGCACTTGTGAAACCAAATATTCCATTTACATTGAAATAAATTAAATGTAACAGTTTAAGCTTCTTATTAGTACATGCACTGATATATATTTCAATTCAGATTTACAAATGAAGCTAATTTTCATGTATTGTTACAAGTGATATTTTATCTAAGTTTGTTCAGTTACGAGTAGAAAAAATTAATTTAGCTAATAAATTTGGGCTTTAACGCTTTTAAATAAAAAAACAAAATTTATCTATGAAAAAAAGAGCATAAGTAATATATATTTTTAGTTCTGCTAAAAAATTAAGTAAATTAATAATTTTAATATATTTCTAATTCATTTAGACTGTTGAATTATAGAAACGTATAAATAATCTAAATCAGCCTTGCTATGTGTGCTGAAAGTATTATAATATTATGAAAGGGTTTGAAAAATATTTATTTACTTGCATTAAATAATTATAAAGTTTCTACTTCTGTAACTTTTAAAATGGAATAAATGAGACTTCATAACGTTGCTTGAAGTACATTGCTAACTTTTTTTATCGTTCAATGATATCAATTGTTCGCCTTCATGTTACATATCCTCTGAGCTTATAGGCAACTTATCAACTCTTCTATTAGTATAAATTACTAAATAGCAGTATATATATTTCAAATCACTATGAGGTCTATCAAAGTGCTTAACTTCAAGAATTGAGAAAAATGTATTTCCAGATGAAAGTAAATATATAATAAGGACGGCACACAATAATCTCTCTCTTTTCCTCTCTCAAATAAGTGCTTAGGAAAAGCTTTCTTAAAAAAAGGTTGTCACATATATTGAAAAAAATTAATTTAAATTCTTTTGAGTTTCAAATTCATTTTCTATTTCACCAGATTGATTCATAGTAATTGAATATTATTTTGAGTTAATGAGAATAAGTACATTGAATACTTAACAAATGTGATTTAAGCAATTTATTTTTCGTCCATCACTTGGAATTCTTTTCGATTAAAATACAACTTTAATTTAGAGTAAGTATCTTGTTAAAAATATCTAAATAATGTTTTTTTAATATGAAAGAAAAAAATTGTAAAAGTTATAAATGATTTTATAATATTGTTTTAGAATGTAAATATATAAGAAATATCATAATTAAGAAAGTACACAATCAGCAAATATAATGTGTTAAAATTTCTTATACAGAACAATTTTAATGCAAGTTTATCTACATGTATTTTGCATTAAATAGTTTTATTTTCATATACAATAATGCAGAAATGAAAACTAATCCTTTTTTTGTAAATATTTAATTTTTTTGGGCTAAAAAACTTTTCCAAATATTTAAATATAAAGTGAAAGTAATTTTTCAGATATAGTATAAACCAAGAACATTACACACATTTATTCACAATGTTTTGCAAATTTTCTAATGTTATGTTTAATTGTTTAAACTCAAAACATTTATAGATGAATAAATTGAAAAGCTTTTATTAATGTTTTTTAAAATAACATTATAAAAATTGAAAAATAATTAAGCCTTTTATTTTCATATAAACACTACACTAATTACTACATAGATGTATTCATATAAAGTAAAAATTTGTTTGTGTTAAGAAAAATATAATGTGAGAAAATGTATTTTTACTAACATTATTTTATCTTACTGTAATAAAAATTTGAAAAGCTTCTGTGTCTCATTCAAAAAGAGAAATTTCCATTATACAGAAAATAATAAATATACAAGCTAATGTGACGAGCAACTTTCTAAATTAAACTGCGTAAGAAATCCAAAACATCATAATTTGTGGATACCGTTTTTCTTTGAATTTCATATTATTTACCAAGTCAACCTAAAAATACTGAGGAATATCTTCAATCATTTTCAATTACACAAAAAATAGTTACTTATTAATAATTTTTGCTTTTTAAGTTTTATACAAAAAAAGATATACGTTTTCGTTTTAACCACTTTTATTGGGATGTACAATTCTTTCTGGCAAATGCATACAACCCTAGATAGGGTAGTTAGTAGTAAGTGACATCCCCTCCCTCTAAATTGAGCGATGTGACAGTTTTCAGGGGGTAGGAAATGTTCCCAATGAGAATGGGAAACAGTCGACGATTTTTGTATAGTTTAGGGACGTGGGTAAAAGTAGTACATCTGGTTTTAAAGAGGAAACATTTTTCGCAGATTCTTGAAATTTTCTGCGCCGCTGAGTCGGTTAAGAAGGTGCAACATTAGCTAATAGTAAAAATTTATTCCCCAAAATTTTTTTAATTTGTTGTAGTTGAAAGAAATAGTTAAATTCAATTTGTATTCAGAATCTTTTTCTTTTCACAGAACTTTTTCAAAATAGAATTTTAGTTATGGGGCTAATTATTGTACTTTATAAGAAAATAAATACACTTTAAGTATAACAAGTTTGTGAATTATGTAATGGGTTTTATGAATGAATGAATGAAATAATGCTCATTATTACATTTTATTGATAAAATGATGATTATACATTTTCTTTTAATTTACATGCATTAAATTTTGTGTATGATTTATTATATTAATAAAGGAGTTTGCATTATAGTAAATATATAATAATTATGATATATTTAGGAAAAAATAAACGAGTCTTTAATTAAATCCCTTTCAATTGCAATGAAAAATTATTTTTCTCGTAATGGTAAGAAAATATTAATTCTCCATGTATGTATGATGATGAAAGAAAGTTTATAAAATATATGTTCATTTGTAATTTAGAATCAAATTAATCTTTTCACTAAAATTATTTTGCTTATGATTTCTAAGTCAGAAATAATGTTTAGACATAATTTTCAATATTTCGGAAATAAATTTACAAAATTTGAATTGTTAGCATACAAAGCAGAATTTCTGAATAATTAGTGTCTGTATTTTTTGTCAAAAATGATGTTTTTTCAGTCTTCGCTTCTATCCTAATTCTTACTGAGCTGTACATGCAATTAACTAAAGTAAAAATGAGCAAGTGCAAAAATTAGCAGATATATAAAAATAGATAGAAATATCATTATATGGATGCTAAAATTATATAATCTATCAAATTTATAACAAATTTCAAAGATGGCTTTATCTCAACCAAAGCAACCCCTGACTATCAAACAACAAAGAGAATATAAATAATTTTAATGGTGGAGAGTAAAAAATAAATAGTCCACATATGGCCATTTTGACATTGCTATCAATCCAGATCATTACTGTGAGAGATCCTCCATCTAAAGCGGTGGTTAAATTATTGATGAAGATAATTCGCCAAATAGTTAAAGTCATTTAATGTTTTATAAGACATTGATTAAACCAGTTCTAACCTACGCCTCAGAGACATGGACCTTGACGATGAAGGAAGAGAAAACATTGGCGATTTTTGAGAGAAAGGTCATAAAAACTATTTTTAGTGCTGTCCTGGAAAATAACACCTGGAGAAAAAGGTAAAACTTTGAACTGTACAAAATCTATGGAGAAGAAGACATCGTTAAATCAATAAAACTATCTAGAATGAGCTGGGCAGGCCACCTCATGAGAATGAGTACAGAGAGAACACCAATAAAGGTCTTCAACACCACCCCTTTCTGTAGTAGACCAAGAGGAAGACCCAAAAAGAGATGGAAGGACTGCCTGGAAGAAGATTTTAACATACTTAAAGTCAAGAACTGGAGGTCGATTTCTAGAAAAGGGGTGGAATGGCAAATACTTCTGAAGAAGTCCAAGGCCCACAAAGGGCTGTCGGGCCAATGCTGATGAGTTAAAGGCATTGCTCACCAAAATTTGCAATCGACAACGGCCTGATTGATAGCCATCATGCTTGTATTTGCTTAGTTCCAATTTTGGCACTCCGGCAAACATCCGCATCTAAAAGTGTGGTTACATTATTTACAATGTCAATTCACCAAATATCTGGTGAAGGCGTGCAGCCAACAACCAACAGCTCGATTGATACCAATCTTACTTTTGTTTGTTGGGTTCCAATTTATCTAGAGAAAAATTGTTAACAATAGAATTTCTTTATTTACTTATTTATAAACAGAACTTGTGTTGCAAAGTTTTATGGTAAAATTCTTTACCCGACTCAGCGGCTCAAAATATTTCAAGAATCTGCGAAAAATGTTCCTCTTTAAAACCAGATGTACTACTTTTACCCACGTCCCTAAACTATACAAAAATCGTCGACTGTTTCCCATTCTCATTGGGAACATTTCCTACCCTCCTTGAAACTGTCACATCGCTCAATTTAGAGGGAGGGGATGTCACTTACTACAACCCTATCTAGGGTTGTATGTATTTGCCAGAAAGAATTGTACATCCCAATAAAAGTGGTTAAAACGAAAACGTATATCTTTTTTTGTATAAAACTTAAAAAGCAAAAATTATTAATAAGTAACTATTTTTTGTGTAATTGAAAATGATTGAAGATATTCCTCAGTATTTTTAGGTTGACTTGGTAAATAACATGAAATTCAAAGAAAAACGGTATCCACAAATTATGATGTTTTAGATTTCTTACGCAGTTTAATTAAGAAAGTTGCTCGTCACATTTTCTTGTATATTTATTATTTTCTGTATAATGGAAATTTCTCTTTTTGAATGAGACACAGAAGCTTTTCAAATTTTTATTACAGTAAGATAAAATAATGTTAGTAAAAATACATTTTCTCACATTATATTTTTTTTAACACAAACAAATTTTTACTTTATATGAATACATCTATGTAGTAATTAGTGTGGTGTTTATATGAAAATAAAAGGCTTAATTATTTTTCAATTTTTATAATGTTATTTTCAAAAACATTAATAAAAGCTTTTCAATTTATTCATCTATAAATGTTTTGAGTTTAAACAATTAAACATAACATTAGAAAATTTGCATAACATTGTGAATAAATGTGTGTAATGTTCTTGGTTTATACTATATCTGAAAAATTACTTTCACTTTATATTTAAATATTTGGAAAAGTTTTTTAGCCCAAAAAAATTAAATATTTACAAAAAAAGGATTAATTTTCATTTCTGCATTATTGTATATGAAAATAAAACCATTTAATGCTAAATACATGTAGATAAAGTTGCATTAAAATTGTTCTGTATAAGAAATTTTAACACATTATATTTGCTGATTGTGTACTTTCTTAATTATGATATTTCCTATATATTTACATTCTAAAACAATATTATAAAATCATTTATTACTTTAACAATTTTTTTCTTTCATATTAAAAAAATATTATTTAGATATTTTTAACAAGATATTTATTATAAATTAAAGTTGTATTTTAATCGAAAAGAATTTCAAGTGATGGATGAAAAATAAATTGCTTAAAACACATTTGTTAAGTATTCAATATACTTATTCTCATTAACTCAAAATAATATTCAATTATTATGAATCAATCTGGTGAAATAGAAAATGAATTTGAAACTCAAAAGAATTTAAATTAAATTTTTTCAATATATGTGACAACCTTTTTTTAAGAAAGCTTTTCCTAAGCACTTTAAATTATTTGAGAGAGGAAGAGAGAGAGATTTTTGTGTGCCATCCTTATTATATATTTACTTTCATCTGGAAATACATTTTCTCAATTCTTGAAGTTAAGCACTTTGATAGACCTCATAGTGATTTGAAATATATATACTGCTATTTAGTAATTTATACTAATAGAAGAGTTGATAAGTTGCCTGTAAGCTCAGAGGATATGTAACATGAAGGCGAACAATTGATATCATTGAACGATAAAAAAAGTTAGCAATGTACTTCAAGCAACGTTATGAAGTCTCATTTATTCCATTTTAAAAGTTACAGAAGTAGAAACTTTATAATTATTTAATGCAAGTAAATAAATATTTTTCAAACTCTTTCATAATATTATAATACTTTCAGCACACGTAGCAAGGCTGATTTAGATTATTTATACGTTTCTATAATTCAACAGTCTAAATGAATTAGAAATATATTAAAATTATTAATTTACTTAATTTTTTAGCAGAACTAAAAATATATATTACTTATGCTCTTTTTTCATAGATAAATTTTGTTTTTTTATTTAAAAGCGTTAAAGCCCAAATTTATTAGCTAAATTAATTTTTTCTACTCGTAACTGAACAACCTTAGATAAAATATCACTTGTAACAATACATGAAAATTAACTTCATTTGTAAATCTGAATTGAAATATATATCAGTGCATGTACTAATAAGAAGCTTAAACTGTTACATTTAATTTATTTCAATGTAAATGGAATATTTGGTTTCACAAGTGTTTACTCGAGTTATTTTTTAAATATTAATCTAGCGTTTATAAACTGAACTTTATGTATAATTATAAATAAAAACAAAAGAATCTTTACAACTTAATTTGGCAAAATTACTGTACGAAAGAAACTTAAAATTTTATAACGAGTTTCTATTGGCTTATATTTAACTTTACATAATATAATATGTAATAAAATGCTAAGAGGCTATTATTACTCCATTATAAAAATATTTTTATGAAAAGTTCTTGCATTGGTAATATTTTATTGTATTACAAGTTGCAAAACCTTTATATAGTTATCATATATCTCTACTATATAAAGTTTCCTAATAAAAGAGACTTTATCTATAATTGAGAATTGTTAAGATTGAGAGGAATGAAACAAGGTGAGAAAAAGCAGTTTCTCATATGTCTACTTCAACTAGAGTAATCGATAAAATTCCCTTTCATTCCATCTGTAACTAAATGGAAACATCTTTAACCACACAGGAAGCCACATGTGCAATGAATTATCTTCCTTGAAACGAAGTCTTGACGTATATACAGGGGATATATGGGATAAGCTGTTTGAAACAATACTGATTGTAACAATTCAGATTGTAACAACACACTAAATTTAAACATTCTATGATTTCTATAGTCATATAACTTTAGCATACTATTTCATTTAGATTTTTCAATGTGAATATTCTTTGTTTTCTTTAACTTTTTTGGTAACTTTAATTTTTTAAAAAAGAAGTTTATTTGAAATATATAATGCGTTTATTATATTTTTAAATTTAAATAACACAATTAATCGTATAATCGTATATGGAATATACCATTTTATGTTTCAAAGATAAACCAGAAAAATTAATTTTTAATTCAAATAAGAGTAAAGTAAATATATAATCACATTTTACAACAAGAAATTCTCTGGTTAATATTATTATATTTAAAAATTTATTTTATACCTAATATGGATCACGTTAAAAGATAATTATTTGTAAAACTAACGTATTAATAATTTGCTTATTTTAAAAATAAATTTTGTAATAAAATAATTATTTTCTGTAGGTTAAAAATTTATTTTCTTAGATGGTAGCATTTCCATTTACGAAATTTATTTATTTCAGTCATAACTAGTCGATAAAAAATGCCGTCAAAACAATAAAAACTGAATTAAATTAAGTAAGATGTAAGAAATAATTAGCATAAGCAGGAAAATTATTAAAATTTAACTTAGAAAAGAAGGCAAGCTCGTTAGTAATTTAAAAGCATATTTGGATTTAAAATTTTTGTATAATAAAATCGTCTAATTCAATTAGCTTAGGAACTAAAATTAAAAATAATAATGTATAAACTTGCATTTTATTTCTAAAGCAACAAATTTATAGATTATTAAATTTTAAAGTTGAATCTTGGCGAAAAAATAATCAGTATTTTAGATATTTGGCGTAAAACTCAGGCTGAGTTGTAGTTTTCAAAGAAAAGTCTCCAAGGAGTGTGGTTTGAGTGATTAAGACCGATCAATCAAACCACCGATTAGGGGAAAGCAAAAATGCTCGAAAGCGGTTTGTACTATGCGAAAATATACGTCGCGGCCGCTTTCGGTGTAAACTCTGCGACGTATCTATGCCGTCGCAGGCCGCTTTCGAGCAGGAAAGTTTCGACGTATCCCTGCCGTCATGAACCGCTTTTCGACCAGTTTATTGCGACGTAACAGATATGTCGCGGACGCTGAGTCGGTTACATTACATACTGTTGACTTTTATGCATTTTGGTACACTTATACATTATCTGATAATGTATATTAGCAACTGGAGAAGTTACAAGTGGCATATGATATTGATATTTCAAAAATGCACCATTAATTAGGCTTATATTTGTGATGTTCAATAAATGCATCCACAAAAATATTACGTTCATAAAATTCAGTATAATAGGAATTGTATGAATGAAGAAAGAAGTGGTTTGAATTTTATGACGCAAAATTTAGGATACAAAATTTAAAGAAAGCTTCACAGTTACTATTTGCTATGCAGATTGTCCTCTAAGTTAATGGATAAGAACTAAAATAGAATCGCCACTTAAATTTGATTTTTAAGCTTTGGTTTTTAAAATTTTTATAAGATTTTTTGGGGTGAACAAATTTATTTCAATATTTTACCGTGAACTTGACATAAAAATCTTTATTGTATTCTTACATTCACAGTTTTTTAAAAATTCATTAGAAAATGAAAATATTTAAGCTAAGGTAAATTTTATTCATAAACTCCATTACCTTTAATGAACCTAATTGTGTTATAAATAAGGGATATCTTCCATAATTACTTATAAATTTTCCAGGTGCATATTAATAAGGAAGGGTATCCACTTTATTGTGTTTCACTCTATTTTTTAGATTTTTGTTCCGGATAAACTTTAATTATATCGTTGAATATCAGCTTACAGCATGATATCTATAAATAATTCAATGAACAATAACTTCAAACTACTAATTTCTTCCTATCTGCCAGCAAATTGAGGAAAAGTATCGAGAACAAGTTAATGAGAAATAAAATATCCTTCATCCTTACTGATATCTTATATTCATTAAAAGTTAGTTTTCTAAGATATCGTAACACCAATTATCTAAACATGTGTCTCTGTCATGTGAATTCTCTTAATTATTTCAATAACATTTAGCATAAAAAGATTGTATTGTACGGGGAAAATGATTTTACAAGCTGACTAAGAAAAGTTTAGTTTATAATTTCTAAATTCATAAGCTTTAATAACATTTAGCATAAAAGGATTTCATGTGATTTTGATTGGTGATTTGAGATAAAAGGATTGATGGGAAAAATGATTTTACATGCTGAATAAGAAAAGCTTAGTTTATAATTTCTAAATTCATAAGCTTTAATAACATTTAGCATAAAAGGATTTCATTGTACGGGAATAATGATTTTACATGCTGACTAAGAAAAGTTTAGTTTATAATTTCTAAATTCATAAGCTTTTCTAAATTCATAAGCTTTAATAACATTTAGCATAAAAAGATTGTATTGTACGGAGAAAATGATTTTACATGCTGACTAAGAAAATATTAGTTTATAGTTTCTAAATTCACAAGCTTTGTTCTTAATTTTTTACACTGTACACTCATTTGATTTAGTTATGTTATTAATCTTTTAATCATTCGGAATTATAATTTAAGGTATATTTTTTTACTTTGAGATTAATAATAATAAAAATGAAACAATAATTTGAAAACATAAGTAAAAATATTTTATTATATTTAATAGTTTCATAATAAATTGACCGTTTATTTATAAAAGTATACAAGCGAAATAATTGGTCTCGCTTTAACTTACATGTAGCCATGTAATCTTCATAAAGAAGGACAACGAGTTTAATGCCAGCCATTATTTAACAATGAGTGAGTTATTTCTACATGTCTAACAGTCGGTGTGGAGAAGCCTAGTTTTTATTTCTATATGGTTATTTTCCTGAAACATTAATATATTGGCATTTTATCTGTGAAAGTCCTTATAGAATAGAGGTGTCAAACTCAACTTTGAAGAATGCTATACATTAATATTACACTGCTGGACAATTGTTAAGGACGGATAACACTGTCATCTATAGCAACCACAAAATGAAAGGAAGCAAAATGTGGGAAATTAGAATAAGTGCGGGATATAGTAAGAAGAAGTATGCGTATGCAAATATTTTTTCCACGTCTGTTCATCACGTGATAGCGTTCATAGGAGCTTTAAAGGTTTTGACGCGTGTAGACAGTTGCTGTTTCAAGTCAAAGTTTTACAGGAAAGATTTAATAGACGAACTTGAAATTTTTGGCATGTCTTTCCGACATTTTACACTGCGACATCACTTAGATGATTTTAGGCGTGACCGAATTATTGAAAAGATCGAAGAAGGGCAAAAATAACAGATGTTGCCAGGGAGTTCGACATCGCTCACAGCGTTGTTTCACGGCTGTGGAAGTCATTTAAAACTACTGAAATGTGTAGTAGGCGGCACAGGGGAGGTCGTGTTAGAAGTACGACGCCTACAGAAGATAAATATATCGTCCTATTAGCAAAAAGGAACAGGCGCACCACAGCTCAGCAAGTAGAAAATCAGTTTCTTGCTGTCTCAGGAAAGCAGATCTCCCGAAAAACTAATGCCAGACGTTTGAGGGGAGGAGGATTATACGCCCGCAGACCTGTTGTGTGTGTCCCATTGACCAGACAGCACCGTATTGCCCATTTGCAATGGTGTCGTGATCATCGCAATTGGACTGAACCGGACTGGGCATGCGTAATATTCTCAGATGAGAGTAGGTTCAGTCTGTAATCGGATTGTAGACGCCTACTGATCTGGCGCGAGAGTGGTACTGCTTATCGTCCAGAAAATATCCAGGAAAGGGACCGATATCCGACATGCAGTGTCATGGGGTGGGTCGGCATCATGATCAATGGCCGCATGCCCCTAACTATCCTGCTGGTCGAAACTATCCTCTGACAAACAAGAACACCCTCATCCGTGCACTCCCAGAGGAATGGGATAAATTGCCTCAACAGCTGCTGGATAATGTTGTGCAAAGTATGATATAACGTGTGGAATGTTGCATCACACTCCACGGTAGACATATCCCGTACTGATACCTTTCTTCAAAGTGCCTGCTGACATTTAGATGCATTGTCCCATTTTTCCGTATGCATCATCAAATAAAACTTTTTTCTTTCATATGTTCCACAGCTTTTGTACTTTCCAGAGCAATAAATGTTCTTTATTCTAATGTCTGAACAGTGTGGCAACTATATTTTATACTACTAAGCCTCATGTCCCGCTTAATGTTATGCTACATTGCAATTTGTGATCCGTCCTTAGCAATTGTCCAGCAGTGTATTTATATATTGGCATTTTATCTGTGAAAAGTCCTTCTAGAATGGAGGTGTCAAACTCAATTTTGTAGAGTGCTATATATTAATATTATATTGATCTGCGAATGTTATCAGATATTATATATATATATATATATATATATATATATATATATATATATATATATATATATATATATATATATATATATATATATATAAGGCAGTAAATACAATACCAAAAATATATATTGCAGAAAATCTAACCAGCGGAAAAGCAGCTAAAGAGAGATGAGATATACCAGTATAAATTAGATACAACATAAAGAACTATAAAAGTAATTAGACAAAATCTTAAAATCATTGACACTAAAACAATATACAATATAAAGAAGAGGATTAAAGCATAGAGACCACATCTTCATCAGCTAAGAAATTTAAGCACTTTTCTGACATGCACAAAGGACAAACGTCTAAAGATCTGCCAGCAATTCCCACGAAGAGTGTTTGTATTAAAAGAAAAAAGCATAATAAGATATTTATTTCAAAAATTAAAAAAAAGGTAAATACAGATATTTATTTCAAAAATTAAAATAAAAAAGCACATCAGAGAGAAGCAGATTAACCCAGATTAGTTTCAAAATATCAATACGAGCAAATCAGAACCTACTTTAATATTGGAATTAAGAGCAAGTTGTCGAAAAAAATTTAAAATTGGGATAAAGATATGATTGATTGTGATTACTAATGACACTTGGACAAGCCAAGCTCGCTATGCCTTGGCTATGCGAATTTAAGTCAATTGGGATTGTCTTTCGTTTAATCAGAGCACCATAAAGATGAAAGTATGACTTTTGCTCTTCAAATCCTCTGATAGATGGCAGCACAAAAGCATCTACTTCCTCAATTTTGGCATTGATCTGAAGAGGGAGTAAATTTGTCCAGACCATTACACCTATAGTAACTGCTCAACGACCGATCATAGGACTTTCGATTCCACAGATTGAACGAGCACGTATATCGCATGTACTCGGTGGGTGTTTGGCGGCATAATGAATCGAACCACACTCTTCCGAATGGAAGACCGATACCCTAACCACTAGACTACCATGGCCCCGGATAAAGATATAGTTACCAAGAATAATTAAATTCAAAATGTTAAAATAGTTTAGAATCATGCAGTAAATTTATAATTAAATTGTGTTTAATAAGGTTTTAATTTTAATTATTTTTAAATAGATTTAAAGTTAAAGTAGGTGTTTTCTGGATTCTTGTAAGAACTTCTATGCTTGAGTGGTTCTTCTGTAGTTGTAAAAACTACGCATTACTTCGATATTACTATTGATTCCGTATTTCCTACATAATTTAAAATAAAATTGATTGGAATGTTATTGTGTTTGAGAGGATCAATTATATAGACGCTTTATTTGATTTTTCGAGAATTTATGATTGTTGCAGATATTGTAAATGCGATTAATAATTATTTATATTTTTAGCTGCAGGAACTTTAAAGTTTAAATGCGTCAATGTGTAAGAGCTGACAAAAGTTCTCGGAAAAGGCTTTATGAATCTGTAAATTAGAATGACTGAAAATCATTAAGTCATAAATAAGTGTGCAGAAAATGTTTAACTTCTTTATTTTATCTATTTAAGAAATGATTATATCCAATTGTTGAAATTCTCCATTATATATTTTTTATTGATGCAAATGGAAAAATGAATTTCTTATAAGAGTAGATTTTGTAATAATAAACATATTTCAATCCAGTACCTGAGGTGCGGCAAATAAAGATGTATATTCATCATCGTTTTCAGCTGGTGATGAAATTTGTTTATGTGAAAAAAAAGAAGTTGTTTAATTTATTGCTACACAATATTTCCCACTTATTCTTGCTTATTATAAAAAGTTTATCTCAATATAAAAAAATATCTTAAATATAGCAAGGGAAAAACTGCATTTGGTAGTGATCTGCTGAAGTAAGAAAACATTCTGTCTCTAGGAATTAAATTGCCGCTCAACTCAATTAAATATTTTGAAAATTATGGAAATTGCGGATATTTTAGAATTCATGTAGTAAAATAATTTTAAATGTAGATATTGTTCTGACGCTGAATTAAATTTCCACAGTGAATTTATCACACAACATATTAGCAATCAATTTTTTTTATTATCATCTATGATTGCACATAACATAACATTAATTTACAGGAACATTTTGTAATAGGAACACCAACATTACATTCTCAACATGGCCGTTCTAAAACACTTTCGAATCCCGCCGAACAGCCCGCTATGCTGCGTAGACAGCATTTAAAAAAAATGCTGTCTACGCAGCGCCATCTCGAGTCGTCAAAATCATTACATATTTATTTCCCTCCTCAGAGTTTTCTGTTTTCGATTCAAGTCAGGAAAACCAAATAGTAGTTCATAAATGTTCAGTATGCTTAGAAATACACATATATATTTATATACGTTTATAGAAGTACTCAATATTCTCATTTTCTTAAGTAGGGATAAGTGAGTGCCATAAAAATAGTATTCCTAACCCAAAATTTAATGCAAAATATGAATTATGATTATATTTCCGTATTTTATTTTCCCAAATTTTAATACAAAAACTGAGATTAAATTAAAATACCAAAGCACTACCGATAGAAAAGATACTCACCCCTATTTTTCATCTGTTTTATTGGTAATCCTACAAGATTCCTGTTAGAATTCACAAAGCACTGGATTATTCGTAATACGAAAAGCTGCCACCAATCTTCACGTCTGTTCTGACTCTGAATTAAATTTCCACATGGAATTTATCACACAACATATTAGCAATAAATTTTTTTATCATCATCTACGATTGCACATAACATAACATTAATTTACAGGAACATTTTGTAAAAGTTGATTTAACTTTCTTTACATGCATAAGCACTGGCTGTAAAGGAGTCCACATAAATTAGTTTTTTTTTTAAATCTAGCTTAGATTTTATAAAAAAAATAACAGCTATTTTATTCATAACATGTTATATTTAAATATATTTTAAACTACTAGTTCAGTGAATATTTATATTTAATAATTTTAATAGAGATTTTGCATTTAGAGATAATTTCTTCCCAGTTTATCAAACGCTTATCAATGCATTTTATTCAAATAAAATATGAAAATTAATTCTATAATGTAAAATTATACATATATGTAATCTATACTGAAAAACATGTATATAGCGTCATGAAAAAAGGTACAAAAATTGCATTTATATAGCGAATTTTAAAAACCGTGATCACTATCAGGCATGTATTTGTAAGGAAAAATTTGAAGACACTAAAATTGCGTAAATTTTTTATGAGAAAAGTGATAAAAAATCTAAATTAACAACAAATATTTGGATAATTTACAAAGTAAAATTTAAAGAATTATAAGTTATCGAAATCCTTATTTATAGAAAAGCCAAAATCTAATAGATAAATCTTACAACAACCTTTGATTGTTATGCAGAGACAAAGTAATAAAACATGTAGTACACTACTGGCAAAGAAGAAACAGGTATCATAGCAAAATTTATTAAGAGCAAATAACACATTATATAAAGATCAAATGATCGAAGTTACTGCTCTTTGTCAAGTGTGGACAAAATCAGTTAACCCCTTAACTGTGATATATTTCAGAAAAATGGACCAAAAATGGAAAATTTTTTTGACTGTTTCATTTTATTCTTTATATTATTAAAAAAATAGAAGTTTAAATACAATAACTACTATATTCATAATATTTACATACACATAAAACATTTATTACGCATACATGTTATTCGTATTGAACAAATTAAATGAAATTTCGAAGCTAAAATAAGCCAAATATAACTAGTATAATATAAAAACACAACTCTATGATTTTCAATACATAAATTTTACAATATTTTACAGTATGGTATATCCCAAAACAAGGTACTGCTCAAAAGCCTATATATTGCACTTTTTACAATAAACTCTTGTCTCATGCCGTATTCTCTTCCCTTGTTCATCGGTTTTACGACAGCATATAAAACACTGCCTGGTTGGAGTAGATTTTTTCCCCATTGATAGGATGTGTTCTGGAAAGTGTCGACCTGTGAGGCTCAGTAAGCTTACACTAGGATGCCCTGGTAGCTGAACATTTGGTTTATTTAATTCAACAATTATCTTCAAACTCAATCATTTCGGCGGTAAGGATTGAAGAAAGCAAACAGATAACCTTTTTATCTGTCCATTTTATCGCAGTAACTTTTCCCCGTTGAAAAGCAAGAACCTCATTTTTCTTAATTTTTTTTTTTGAAATATAGGTATTTGATCTCGAGGAACCTTAACTCTACTCCTCATCGGTGTCTGAATCGGACATTTTGAAAAAAAAATTATTTCCAGAAAACTCACCAAAATGCAACCGAAACTAAATTAGAAAGCGAAACTCTGTCCTTTATCAACAGAAGCATGCCTTTGTTTATCTGAGCAGCTGACAACATCCACATTTTCCTTACCCCAACCGAACTTGGAATTGGTAAAATCTAGGATCACTTGTGTCATTTATTAGGAAATTAGGGAATTAAGTATCCTAAAGTAGAAGCGAACTCAGCTCGGACTTCACAAAATAGAAAAATTAATTTTTTTCTGCCCGAACTGAGTTCGGGCATTACAAATACTGCACGCAGTAATTGCCCGAACTGAATTCGGGCGACACAGGTAAGGGGTTAATATCGCTCGTATTTTTTTGGCAACAGCCGCCACCACATAACCCAAGAAAGAATCAAAGAGGAAGGGTTACCTGGGTTTCATCAATATGCGGAAGAAACTCTTCTTCCGCATATTGATGAAGTTGATTTGGTGTAGCAACGGGTGTTGTATCATAGACAAATTTTTATAAATGCAGGGTCAATAATGTTCAATTGGCAACAGATCAAGAGAATCAGCAGGCCAGGTAAGCAAGTCAGCCTGATGGCCAAAGGAGATATCTTGAACATTAATTTCTACATGTGGTCGAACTGTTGGAATTTCGCTGATAACCACTGCTGAAAGTATGGATAGGTTTTTAGAGATGTGTTGCTGATGTTATTGTACCACCATGCTTCGCTGTACTTCACCCAAAATTGTGCTTTACCAGTTTGCTGGAAGTAACCGGGGGAATCATTGTAATTTAGAGGCAGAGTCTTGTCGAAAGACTCTCAAAACTTGGCCTACACACGGCAAAATATTATTTCACTTGGAGGACATAGCGACCACGATATATTTAACATACCACAGTCACATTAGTGAACATGACGAATCTTTGGTTAAGTCGGAATTCAGATTCACTATATTAATATAGTTAACAATAACCTAGCAAACCAGTCCACTACGTCATCTTTTTCTGAGATGTAGCACTTTTTGTTCAATGCACACGGGTAATATGTTATAGAAAGATGCGAGAGTGATATCCAATATTCCCCAAACCATGATACCAAGAGCAAAACCAGTGTGGCGATGCATAACGCCACTCTGGTTTGTTCGCACAGCTCAGCATTCTATCACCACGATTTTTCCAGACACTTATCCGAATACTATGGTGTTACAGGCAGAAAAAGAATGGCCTGGTAAAAACAATCATGTTCTATTCCTTTGACCATGCCCATAATTCCTCGAACCATTGGCGTACAAAAAGGTTTTGGTTTTGCATGAAAGGTGAAAGGAATAATGGATGGGTTGTTAACATACATTCCACTGAGGTGTAAACAACATCGAATATTATGAGCGGAAGCAGTATACTGAGTAAAAAACCGAATCCGTTGTTTTGTGATTCGAGTCTTTATAAGCTATCCATCACTACCATGCTCATTATGTACCTGTCATCACCTGCAATGGTGCAATGAGGTGTGTTCAATCAGTCCATTATTTCCCTCTGCATCCAGCTATTACAGATACAACTTGACTTTTTTCAGCTGATAAGCATCATTTAGAAATTCAGCAATCTGTTAAACAAATAGAAAATCAAAATATTTGCCCAATGTAGTATTTCCAGTTTTTCATAATCTTTTCAAAAAATCCTCCGTATCAAATGAGCATATAGAGGTGATTATATAATCAAATTAATCTTGTATTTTATAGTCTTTATTTTTTTCTCACTTGTCCCACACAGGGATAAGTGCTATGGCAATTTTAACTTATCTTTCTTTTAAATAGATATTGAGTATTTTTTATTCAAACCAAGTTTTCGGCAAGTTGAATATTCAGTCTAGTGATATTCAATCGGACACCAACAATTTGGTTTAAATTAAATTGATAGAAAAATAGTACTGCATTTTCTACAATTTCCTTCTTATCTAAGCTTCATCTGCAATGACTTATAAATGTTATTCTGAATCACAAATTTTGCACTTTAGGAATTGTTTATTTCTGCTATTTATGTGAGTTTTGATACTCTTTTTATTTTAGAATTTTAATATCTGTTTTTTACAAGCTTGTAATCAAATAGTATAGTTCATTAAGAAAAATAAATTAAAAAACAAAACAGTTATATATGTCTTAAAGTTCATCGAAACTTACCTTTGAAAAACTGATTAATTCC
Source organism: Latrodectus hesperus (assembly GCA_037975125.1). Classification (NCBI taxonomy): domain Eukaryota; kingdom Metazoa; phylum Arthropoda; class Arachnida; order Araneae; family Theridiidae; genus Latrodectus; species Latrodectus hesperus. The sequence continues at coordinate 116,749,910 of CM075851.1, forward strand.
ACCAATCCCTCAATTTTTGAAACACTTGATGATTTTTAAAATTCTACTGAGAAAATCTATCAGCTCTTTAATCTTTTGCAGATGTTGATGGCTTGCATTCATCGATAAAAACAATTTATCGAACAAATCAAAAGTTTTACGCATTTTGCTATTGTTTACTATGTCTCCAACTAAGAAAAAATGCATAATTAATCTTACCATTCAAACTTTGGGAGATTCTACGATGTGAAGATGGTTCTAAAAATGGCTATGTATCCATTAACCTTTCAAAATTGCAAAAATCTGGAGCCCAAATAATTTCAGTTTTCAGATATATTTCAAATACAGTAACGATATCGACTAAAATATTATTAAAAAATATACCAGTGCTAAAAATAATACTGAGGGAACTTTAGAAGTTTTAATCATTGAGAAAAGGTTGCGAATAATTGAAATGGAACAAACTGATAAATATATGTCATACAATACAGTTTATTTCATTCAATATTGGATGCATATCTATTTAAGTTTTTTAGGAATATTATGATTAATTGCAAAAAGTCTAAAAATGTTAAATACATTTTTTTAATTGAATTCTAAATACTGTATAATACAGAGTTTTATAACAAATCAAATAATGTAGTAATGAGATCTAATAACGCATTATGTAAAGATAAAGAAAGTGGTAAACAAAATTGTGAAGTTTTAGGGAGGAAATCCTTAATTCACGTAATGAATGCATATTTTATATCTTTCCAATTCAAGATATTATTAGTGCATCGTTATTTTTAACTGTGTTTCTGTAGCACAGTAAACTGGCATAGAAGGATATCCCTTTTTTGTAGGTGGGTAACGTTATTCCGCTGTTAGGCCACCTGTTGAAAGAGATAATTCACCCAAACTTTCTTTGAATCTAAAATCTTACCGTGTGATATCTAAAGAAAAGTAGGTTCCAACTTAGCTGCTAACCACATTTCTTTCTTCGGTTAAAATTTTTGAGATAGTTGAATACATTAAATCTGGTTACCCTCTGTAAACTTGCCTGTATATATATATATATATATATATATATATATATATATATATATATATATATATATATATATATATATATATGTTTTGTACTGTATCTTTGTCAATTAAGGCCATCCGGCCCTCTTCCAGCCACAGTGAGTCTCAACAGAACGTCCTTTTGTTACCTCGGGGTCCCGCTTGTGGCTTGGACCATCCACCACTTAAGGAGTTCTTTTCACACGTCCTGGCCAACTGCTGATCCTGGGTTCCCTCCAGGATTACTGTCCGACGGCGTTCTCCACCGTATACCTTCGGGTGGAACGGTGCTCTTTGGTAATGTTATCACCAAAGTTATTATTATATTAAATCTGGTTGATTGGCGGAAACATGCTACCTAAAAAATTTTCAATTTAACTATTTTCAATAGTCAGATATAAAACTTTTATCATGTGACATACATTTAAGATTATTATGAAGATGACTTTTTATAACAAATATGGTTGGGAAAATATACAGCTGACAAAAATCCTATATAATAAGAAAGAAAATTCCTTAATTCCGAGGGAAATTCTATATATATATATATATATATATATATATATATATATATATGCATTTAAAAATAAATTTGGGATTAAGTATGATGTACGTCCCCAAGAGATTTCTCTAATCGCTAGATCTGCCGTCCTTTATTTTGATTATAGCGTTTCTGGTTTTCACTTTGGTGTCACCAGTTTGAATTTTTGTTGCTTTTTTATATTTTATTTATTTATTCTGCCAGGTTCTGTTTTTCCTGCATGTTTTATGCCCTTTATGAGTCATATAGAATTTATTTTAGTGACAACTGCGTTAAAATTACTTGGCTACGAAAAAAGTCGCAAAGGTCCCTACAATTACCTGTATTAGATATACCCACTAGTTTTATAAAATTGCTTTGTTTCTCATGATTTAGGAATTGAATCTCAAATATTTTATCTTGCAATAAATGAGTATGACGGATTCACAATTTTACAGTCCCTTGTATTCATTCAGGCACAGTTTGATTGCGAAATATAGCATAATTTTAGACTCCAATTCTAACAATATTTACTGTGAATTTTAAAATAATAAACTAATATTTTGAAAATTCTTATTAAGAGGAGTAGCAGTTTTTTTTTAAGATTCAACTGTATAGCGCTGATTAAATTTCCTCACTGAAAATTAAAACATATCATGTTGTTAATATTAACATGTACTTTTGTTAATTGTTATAAAGATATACATCACATGTTTAAGATTTGACTGTTTATAAACTTTATTGCATAGCCTAGCTTGTAAAATCATAATCAATATCTTAGAACGTTGCATTTTTACCTAAAAAAACTGCATCAGTTTTTTAACCACTTTTAATTCACTGCTAGCCATTGAAAATTTAACACCAGGAATGAAGCTTGCAAAATTTTGCGAAAATAACATCATGTGTTTATGGCGACGAATTTTGCTGATTATTAGTACTGCAGCTCATACGCAAGATCATGGGTGAATGTAATGCCATCTGCTAACGCAATATAAAGGGAGAAGACTACCAATTTAAAGTACGGCAAATATTTTTTTATGTTTTCTTTTGCGTAAGTTGTTTAGTTATGGTTCGCAGAAGACATTAAACTTCTTTCAAACAAGCTTTTGAGTTTAGCTGAAGAGATTTGTAACCTAAACGGATTGCAAATTACCATTCAGAGAAATCTACTACAATTGAAGCTACTTTTGCATTTGCACAAATACAGCATCAGCTTACAATTTTCAGTCAAAACATTTTGTCTACTACCAGCTTTTGACGGCAATTTCACTTTAAAGAAAGGAAAATTTATATTCTAGATAGAGCGATTCGTAACTTTTCGCAGAGAATGCGACGAATCATTTTTGCGATTACATGCGTATTTTACACCAAGGTCATTTGATCTAAGCGACTTTGATACAGGGCAGATTAGAATGGCCTTAAGTTCATTGTAAGTCATAGTGAAGTACCTGCATCAAGTAAAGGATTATCCATGAGATCAGAAACCACACAGAAGCCACAAATTTGGACGTCCACAATGTTGTGTTTTATAAGAAGTACCAGTTTTTTCTCTTTTGTTTTATTTTTACTTCTAATATTTACAATTGTTGCCATTTTATCGACTCTTCAAAAGCAAAAATAAGTGCTGTCAATGTTTGGCAAAGAAGTTCTGTATTCAAAATGTTGCTACTTTTCACCAGTTAACTTTTTGGCGAAAATGAGTTAAACAAATAAAACAAGATATCACGACTAACACACGTGCCTCATTCACAACACGGTATATCATATATTGTTTTAGTTAGCAAAATATGATAGATCACAAGCAATGGATCAGTTGGCAACCGAACATATTGCAGGCTAGAAATTCTTCCGAAGAGCACCTGATTCAGCGTTGTGTGTTACACCCTATCAACATACATAATCAAAAGTATTAGCCAGCAACATCGCGTGACAATAACGAAGTGGATGCACTTAAAATCATGACATCTGCTGATAATCAGACCATCCTGCTTCACCTAGTCATAAAATGCAAAGATAGTTAATTAATAAATGATAAGGCGTATGGTTTCAGAAATACTCGAGATAGTTAATTAATAAATGATGAGGCGTGTGGTTTCAGAAATACTCGTTCCGAGTATCTTTTAACCATCACAATCTGTGTTTGATCAGTGTCTCATATATATATATATATATATATATATATATATATATATATATATATATATATATATATATATATATATATATATATATATATATATATATATATATATATATAAGATAAAACATGAAGAAAAGTAAAATCAGAAATATAAAACTGGGAAGATACTAAAGTATATGAAGCAAAAGACAAGAAGGCATAGGGACCATGTCTTCATCAGGAGGGAGATGGTCAGCTATGCAAAAATGAACACTCTTTTCTGACATGCTCGAAGGACAAATGTCTAAAAATCTTCGAGCAATTCCCCCGAAGAGTGTTCGTATTAAAAGAACTTAATTAAAAATTAGACTAAATATATATGTAGAAAAGATAAATATATATGCAGAAAAATAAAAATACTCACTATAGATGAAAATACTCACATTAGTAGAAAAATACATACAGTAAAAAAATACTCACAATAGTAGAAAAATACATACAGTAAGAAATACATACAGTAGAAAATACAAAATACAAAAGCCAGTAAATCAGATTGAATTTATATATGAGAATAGTAAGAAGTTGCCAAAAGTAAATTTGAAATTAGAATGAAGAAATATTGCCAGAAGTAATTAAATTCAAAAAGTTAAAATGGTTTAAAAAGTTAAAGTTTATTAAAGGGGATTTAAGTTTTAGTTATGTATAAAATAAAGTGTATACATGTAGGTATTTTTCAGGATTCTTGTAAGAACTTCAATGCTTGGGTGGCCCTTCTGTAGTTATAAAAACTACGCATTACATCAATCTTACAAGCGATTCCCTACTTCCTACATATTTTAAAATTAAATTAATTGGAATATTGTTATTTTTTAGGTGAGCTATTAAGCGTTTAATTTGATTTTTAGTATATTCATTTATATTAGACAGTAAATTCATTGATTTTTAGTATATTTATTTATATTATATTAGACAATATTGTTAAATCAGAAGCCACTTGGATCATTAATAATAATAAACCTATTTTGGATTTTTTATCGAAAAATTATATATATTGTATTAATTCTTTTGACTTTAAAGACCTTTTTACTAGTATTCCCATAGATAAATTAAACGATGTACTACACCTTTATTATCAGGACTATAGAAACTTATTAAATATTAATTTTGATTACTGGAATAATTTAGTCAAAATGTGTATTTATAATAATTTTATATTTAACGGTGAAAATATTTTTATTCAAAATTGTGGAATTCCACCGGGATCCAACTTTTCTAGCACACTAGCAAATTTATTTTTACATTATTTTGAAAAAAACTTCTTTTATCAATATCCTTTTGCTTTTCGATACATAGATGATTTCATTATTTTCAACAATTTAAAATTTGAAGGTATTTCTAAAACTATTTACCCTGAAGAACTTTCTCAAATTAAAACTAATTTATGTGAAACTAAAACAGAATTTCTGGATTTATTTATCACTATTGATATAGACATTTATTGATATAGACATATATAGACATTTTCGACAAAACTAATCAGTTTAATTTTCATGTTAATAAGTTAATTTCTTGGAACTCCAATATTTCTTTAAAAATATACATAAACATTTTAATTAATGAGCTTAATCGCATTTATATAATCTGTAACAATTATGAATATACTAAAAATCAAATTAAGCGCTTAATAGCTCACCTAAAAAATAACAATATTCCAATTAATTTAATTTTAAAATATGTAGGAAGTAGGGAATCGCTTGTAAGATTGAAGTAATGCGTATTTTTTATAACTACAGAAGGGCCACCCAAGCATTGAAGTTCTTACAAGAATCCTGAAAATACCTACATATATACACTTTATTTTATACATAACTAAAACTTAAATCCCCTTTAATACATTTTAACTTTTTAAACCATTTTAACTTTTTGAATTTAATTACTTCTGGCAATATTTCTTCATTCTAATTTCAAATTTACTTTTGGCAACTTCCTACTATTCTCATATATAAATTCAATCTGATTTACTGGCTTTTGTATTTTGTATTTTCTACTGTATGTATTTTTTACTGTATGTATTTTTCTACTATTGTGAGTATTTTTTTACTGTATGTATTTTTCTACTAATGTGAGTATTTTCATCTATAGTGAGTATTTTTATTTTTCGGCATATATATTTATCTTTTCTACATATATATTTAGTCGAATTTTTAATTAAGTTCTTTTAATACGAACATTCTTCGGGGGAATGGCTCGAAGATTTTTAGACATTTGTCCTTCGAGCATGTCAGAAAAGAGTGTTCATTTTTGCATAGCTGACCATCTCCCTCCTGATGAAGACATGGTTCCTATGCCTTCTTCTTGTCTTTTGCTTCATATACTTTAGTATCTTTCCAATTTTATATTTCTGATTTTACTTTTCTTCATGTTTTATCTTATTTATATAGGCAAATCTTTCTTTAACTGCTTTTGCGCGGGCTAGATTTCCTATTATGCATGGTAGTTACAACATTATATTTTTAGCATTGTATTTATTACTTTATATTCATATATGTCTTTTCTTTATATTAATATTAATATATATATATATATATATATATATATATATATATATATATATATATATATATATATATATATATATATATATATATATATATATATATATATATATATATATATATATATATATTTATATATATACATTACAGCCATTGACATATCTTCTGACAACAAATATTAGTTAATTGTAGTTAATACTTTTTCTCCTTCTTTCTTTTACTGTTTAATTTCCTTGCCATGAAATTAAGGAAGATTATTATTTAACTCTCGTAAACTTATACAACTGAATTAAAGTTATTTTTTAGAACATTTCTCATTATTTTGTTATTATAAAAAGTTTAAAGAGCTTAAGATGTATCCTTGATAAATATAATAATTAATTTCTTTAGTAATGTATTGGTAAAAAGTAATTGCATATATGAATTGTGTATTAATGTGAGTTTGAAAATATTTCGATAATTTCAATGATCCTGTTGCATTTAAAATCCATTGAAAAGTTTGTTATTCTTCTAAATTGAAAATTTTGAATGAATGAATTTATAAACAAAAATTTATTTTATGATATTTTAAATTTTATTTTCTTAAATTAATTAAATATATTATTAAGATAGCCAACATTGTAAAATTCTCAATGAAGAATTTAAAAAAAAACTTTTGTAAAAAAATAAAAGAAAAAAACACGTTCATTTTTACAAAAAAAAAAAAATGAATATGGAGAAGTACAAAACTGAATGTAATCAATTTACTAATACTAAGGATTTAATAAAAATCCTTCTTTATACTTGAGTGCATCAAATAAATATAAGTGATGTAAAGTATATATATATATATATATATATATATATATATATATATATATATATATATATATATATATATATATATATATATATATATATATATATATATATAATATATATATATATATATATATATATATATATATATATATATATATATATATATATATATATATATATATATATATATATAATATATATATATATATATATATATATATATATATATATATATATATATATATATATATATATATATATATATATATATATATATACATATATATATATATATATATATATATATGTAATTAGTTATTTATTGGACAAATGTGCTATACTGAAAATAGCAAGGTACTTATTGTTAAAGAAAAATTTGATAACATAGATCCTAAACAACATTTATGTACAGAAAAGCACTTCAATTAGCAATAACCATATTCCTGGGCAGAGTCAAACAAAGATTAGATACTATGTACATCTGGCCATATTTAATTTCAATATAATGATTAACTTTATGTATATTTGGTGTCTAACCAGATGTCGAACTTAGCAAAAATTGATCATACGTTTTCTAATGGAGAGAAATGTTGAAAACGTGCTGGTTATGGCAGTAGAAGATTAAAATTTTTGGTATACATTCAGTAATATCCATATGCTGCCAACAGCTCCTACATATCCAACTAATATTTTAAATTTCAGCATTCTAGAACAAAGGATAAATTAACGGGCTTTAACATAGCAAAAATGTTAGGTCAGAAGTTTAAAATACTCTGCCCGACACTGAAAATGCAACATAAGAGAGGATTTGCCAGAAAGTGACGGAAGCTCTATATGAAAGTACCCTGAGTGACTTGCACATGCTGCAGCATTTTGGTAGACGTTCTTTAAAAGGCCGCCACCGCTTCCCATCCGACACGTCGATCCACGCGTGCTGACGTCACTCTGGCCACACCGGCTCCCCGCAAACGTTCCACAGTTTCTCATTCCCCACCATCTTCGCCACATTTGGTACACAGTGGTACACGTCCAGGTATCTATCATCTGCATTTTGCCGTAAGGAGACCAACCTGCTTTTCTCAGTCCAATCAACATTCCCCTCGTGAATTTGTCTGTGCTGCAGTTGACTTCGTGGACGATGGCCGGACATTCTCTATAGTTAAAGGCGTCTTTTGCTACAAGAACAAACTTTCAACGATTATGTTAAAAGCAGCAATAACGATGACGGTGGGAATCTTGTCCACTCTGCTGGTTCCTCACCTTATATCTTACGCGTCCAAATTATGCTAATGATGGGAAATACATAGCTGTGTATTTCCCATCATTAGCATAATTTGGTAAGGTGCATCTACCCTGAAATTAGCATTATTTACTGGTCACTCCTTCTTCGTGTTGTATTTACTTGCTCTTTACATCAATGTATTACAGAGTCAGAATACATTTCAGCACACAAATTATGCTTTTATTTTACTTTAGAACACCTGTTTTATTGATGATAAATCCATTAAATCTCATAAATTTTAATCGAATTTTTCTTTCATGTTTTTTTTTCATCATAAAATTCATGTAAATTGATAAAAAGTCATCGATATTCTGAAGATTAAATGGTTGAAATAATCCAGATATACTGAAATCTGTTTTTGGCGCTATACGTAAATTTCAATAGAAGGGAAACATAATTGATGAAATTATCAATCAAAAGGAAATATTTGACGAAACACACACACACACATACATACAGAGGGGATTAACACATTTTTAGAACGATTCGGTAAAGAATTAAAAAAAAGTAAATGTTTTAGAATGAAAATTTTTGAAATAAATTTTATTTATTCAGTTTAATATTTGAAATGAAAAATATCATCAGCTACTTTAAAACTTATTCTTCCTTCAAAATGTCGGATGTAAACAAGCTGTTGCTTAAAGGATATGTTTTTGCACTTTCCGAAGAAAAATATTCTGATTCCAGAATTCAAAAACGTTGTGTAATGCATGGTATTAAAATTTATAAGAGCAAAATAAGCAACATTATTAATCGTATAGGTAAAAACCGTCAATCATTATTTCTACATGGAAAGAAGACTCCAAACGAATATCCGAAAAAAGTACGTACTGTTTCAAATGTTTCTAAAACGAAATCACTGGTAACAAGAGAAAATTCGCCAACACAGAAATCAATTTCAATGTCTTTAGATATATCTGTGGCAACAATGAATAAAATAATAAACCAAGATTTTGCCAGAGAGACATGTGGCTCAACGCAAAAAACATTTTGTAGAATCCTATATCAAAACCATTTAGCAGGAGATAAATGGAAATACATTGTGACCCTTTATGAAGCATGTTTTTACCTAAATGACTGCAACAAAAAAAGGTCTATTTACTATTGAAAACTAGGCAAAAAAATGTACAAACTTGGTTCCGTCAATGTAAAGAAAGTTTCAGTAAGGACTTTATGATTGTAGCAGAGGTTTCTCCTACAGTGAGAAATTAAAAATAAGAAGAGTGGAAAAATGTTAAAATTAACTCATCATACTATCAGGAGAAGGTTTTACGTCCAATATTTACAGAAGAAATTCCATTTCTTTATCACAATGACTTTCAAAGAGTGAAACATCAATAAGACAAAGCTGCAAGTCATACTTCGAAAACCACCACTGCATTCCTTGAAAAAATGAAGACTAATACAGGTATTGCATATATATTTTTTCATTGTATGCGATATTGTGTTGTAGGATATCAAATAAAGAAATAAATGAAAAAAGGGAAAATTAATTATTTAATTCTGAAAATAGGAAACAAAACTAACAGGTAAATAAATGCTAATAAATGATAAATTTGTTCTTTCGAATAAATAATAATAAAAATCCAATTTTTTGGTTAATAAACTAAGAAACAACAATGGAGAAAAAAACCATAAATTTCAAATATTGAAGTATAAAATATATTTAATAAAAAGCGAATTCATAAATGAATGGTAAAAATGCACATCATCATATTCCTTAAATGTATGTTTTTTTAGAGAATCCTTTTAAAAATACAATTCCATAACATTAAAAATGCATCAGAATATTAAAAAAACATATATGTTTGCAAACATTTTATTATATATTCATATAAGTGAATTTATTTCAATAGGATGATTATGTGTGGCATCATTTTACATTTAACATAATTACGTGTAGTATAATTTTGTCTAAGAAAATATTCAAAACTCCTGTATTAAGCCATATTTTTCTTCCATTTGTGAAATGTTACCTCTAAATGACACCATTTAATCATGTGAGGACTACAACCGAATCAAATAATTAAAGTATTCATAATTTGTAAGGAAACATTGTTATATCTCAATAAAACTAAAAGCAAAAGATGGAGCTTGTTGCATATTAGTATATAGTAAATAAATTACTTGTCAACTGCTTTTTTTCTTAATAGGAAGGAAATTGATCTTGAAATAAACACTTACTTATATTACGTTTTTTCTTCCTCCAAAAACATAACTCTAAGTGATCAGATATTTTTAACATCCGAAACTTAAGAATTTTTCCTCCTTTCACTAAACAACTAATTTGATTTCAATTATTACGATAATTGGACTAGGATAGTATGTAAAATTAGATGTGATTCTTATTTTATTCTCTTTGGCGAATGTATATTGAATGAATAGCACTATCAGCTATAGAACAGCACTGTCTAGTTCTATTCTATGTTCTAAGTAAGTCAATCGATTATATTATTATTTAAATATGGTAAATGTTATTTTGTTATTATTAAACATATATATATATATATATATATATATATATATATATATATATATATATATATATATATATATATATATATATATATATATATATATATATATATATATATACAAATACACATATTATTATTTGTTTACATGTAACAAATTTCACTAAATTTACTAAATTAAATTATCATGATGTTTAATAATGTGTTTTTTATGATAGCATTCTGAATATAAAAACTATGTGATGAATAAAAAGGAATAAGCGCAAACTTTTCCAAAAGTGCTAATTAAGACATGTATTATAATACAAAATCACTTACTGATAATGAAGTTTTCTTGTGATTAAATTTAAATCTTTAAATTTTTTTAAGAGCGTAACATTTGATTATTTCGTTGTAAATTTAAACACAATGAAATGAAATTATTTTTGAATTTAAATAAGAAAAGAAAATTTATTTTGTCCATCAAATCATTTTTATTTCATTATTTCTCATGAAAAATATCACTAAATATATGCTTTTGTAAATTAGCCAAGTTAATTTGGAATATGTTGGGTAATCTATTAGAAAGCCAGATTTTAATTTTTGTGATTAATTTTATTTTGTGAAGACATAGTTACTTATGATAATCAACACACATAATAATGACTAAAAGTTTCATAAGTATCTACTAAATTCATTCATAAATTCTTAATGTTTTAAATTGCAATGATATGTAAGCAAAAACAAATCTCCCCGATGTGACATAGAAATATTGTAAGCATAATTTTATGTTCATAAGAAAAAAAATATAGTGAAAAATGAAGTAAAAAGCATATACAGGTTTAGAACAGATTTTTCAAAACTTTCTTACATGATTGATACAGTTAAGGTGTTTGTCAAAAGTAGCAAAAGTTAAGAAATAATTAAAATAGATTATCAAAAAACTTAGAAATTCAGGATTAATGTAGGTGTTATGAAGATTGTTTTAACAAATAACACAAATGTTTTTATATTTTCTATAAAAATATTTTCTTAATCAATTTTATGATTTTAGTTGAAAATCAAATTATTCGGTACAGCTTGTTAAATTTTGATTATATAAGAAGTTGAGCAATTTACAAATGAAAATGGATATTGATATTTTCTCATAGGTTTAATTTTTCAATTCTATCATTTATTTTGTAAATTATTGAGTACTTTGTGAATTACATATTATTCAAAAACAAATCTTAACAAATGCCAACTCTATCTCAAATTTTCTTTCTTGACGATTTAGAAAAAGCATAACCTAAGCAAAAAATATTCTTAAGGACAGAAAATACACTGCAAAATGTATAAAGCTGTCCCATAACCGGTCAAGAAGTTTCACAATCAGATTTTATGATGTCACTTAGGCTATTATATCACCGTAAAGGTGCAGGCTAAAATTCATGGGGACAGAGACGGCTCAGAGTTTTTCATTATTATCAGCAAAAGCTTCGAGAGAGCGCTGCTCATCAACATGAAAATATGTAATAAAATTATTTTCTATAGATAAAAATAAAGTTATTATTTTGGACAAATCAAAATAATTATAATTTCATTTATTTATTTATTTTTTGCTTAGAAAAATTAAAACTAATATTGATTTGAATTGACTGTGATGTTGTTATTTTAAAACTTCGCAATCAATTTCAATTCCCTACACCTATTGAAATTTGAACGATCTTACCTGAACGTTATTGATTATGATTGTATTATCATCTAGGCAGCGTAGTATTTCTAAAAAAATATTTTTATTCTCTTTTTTAATAAAAGAATTAAACTTTTTTCTTATGCTTTCTCTAGATTTTATCAAAATTTATTTTGTATTCTACAAAGTCTGACCAAGTAGGTTTTTGATAAATTAAGATTTCTTACAAACTTTGGTCATTTCATATACTTTGATATATTCTTATATATTTCCACTCTTTTTACATTTTAAATATAATTGAATTATTTTTTTCCTTAAATAAAAATTGGTGAAATACCTTAAGTTATTTTTTGTTTCATAATTGATATGTTTCCATTGAAAAAGTAAATAAATTATTAATGATATGAAACTTGTACTTTTTATGAAAATAATCCCATATTTATTGCTGAATTATGAAATATTTTTAATTTTGTTGGGGATAAAAGAAAATGGTAGAAATAGTAGAAACAGAACAGTGTCTTAAGACACTAATGTAAGTTGACATTTACAAATGAAAATATGTGAATATTTCCAGCTTCATTAAAAATTTTATATGTTATGAGAAACGTATATTGAGATATAAAATTAGGAACAAAAATTATTAACAAAATCTGTAAAATTCATTAAATAATTCATATTTTAACATTACTATAATTGATGAAACAAAAAATATATTGCTTTGTCACAGTAAATAATTTCCTAAATCAAGAAAAATCAATTTTAGAAAACTATAACAAAAGTAAATTTATGCTTAAAGGTTTGAAAATATTTAAGACTATTAATTTGAAGTTATAATTTTATTTACACGTCTTATCTGAATTTTATCGTAAAAGCAATGTATTGAAATTTATTTACCCATTTAAGAAACATTAAGGATGCAAGCAATTTTATGAATATAACGACTAATTTCCAATTATTTCACATTATTAAATGGTGAAAAAAATTAAATAAAACAATTTTAAAATAATAACTATTTATTTTAAAATTGTTTAAAATAATTTAAAATAATAATAATCATATCAGGTATTTTACTTTTTGTTTTATTTAATTGAATTTGTTTCTCCTGGAAAAAATAAGATACTGAAAAAGAAATAATAATTATCTTAGACAAAAAAATTTCAATCTAATGAAATTATATTTCATTCTTTTATAACTTTAGACTTTTAGTTATATTTTAATAAACTCATTTTTTAAAGTTTTAATTTTATGACAACAATTTTTAAGTTATTATTCAGAAATTTTAAAATAAATAAAAATATTATTAAAAATATTACATTAATATTGAAATTAATTTCTAAGTCATTACTTAGAAATATATATATAGCTTGGAAATAATTCAGAGAGGTCATTAAAACTTTTTCACTTTTTTCTTAGCCATAGTTAGAGTCAAGAGATATAATAGGACACTATTTTCGGAGATATCCTTTTTCATCAAGCGTAACACAGAATTATCCCTAAAGAACAAATACGTGAAAATTGTCTTAAACTGCAATAATAAATAACATCTTATTTTTTCTGAAGAGTAGTAAATGTAGAATAACATTTGTCATATCACGAGTTACGGTGTAGGGATTGTAGCACATTTCCAAAGTCGTCATTGATAAAAAAATTCCTTTCTATATTTCTGAACATAAAAGTTGTATTAATTCCAAAATTAAAGTGGTTTGTGTGTTTGTATAATACAGATATTTCGGTAATATAATTTTATTAGAAAATTAAATCATATCAGGTATTTTTACTTTTTTGAATCTTATACCTCTAATTTTATTCCAAAAATATTATTCAAACTATGTAAACCACAAATGTTCTATAACGTTTCCTTAATCAGTAAAAAAAGAGAAAAAATTACAATGTTGAAATTGATCAAATCAATAAAAGTGCTGATTAATACGATATTATGAATGAAATTTTAATTTAGTATACTCATTTAATGAAAATAGTTCATGAATAGAGTTAAATATTCAATAAATACAGTAGTATATATCGGGTGTCAAACTATATCTTGAAAGTAAACTGGAAGATACACCAACAATTTTAAGGTAGAGAATTAGGAAAAAAAAAAACAGTCAAGAAAATAGTTAAGTTTCGATAAGTTTAAAATGATGCATTTTGTAAACACACAATGGAATATAAAAAAACTTCTTTATGATATTTAAATTCTTTAAAAATATTTCTTATTAAAGAATTTTTCGTTATTCTAAATATATTGCTTAAAGTGTTTGAGTACGACGAGAATGAAATGTACATTGTTAATATACCTTGTATTTGAAAATTGAAATTTGCGTCTTTAAGTGTATACCACTTATAAAATATTTAAATAGTTTGTTCTACAATACATATTTTAGCTTTCTAAATTTCAGAGGGTGATTATTTTTTCCAGTTTTCTATGTGTCAAGAAACAAATACAGAGGGTATTAACACATTTTTAGAACGATTTCAATTAAGAATTTTAAAAAAGTAAATATTTTTGGCAACAGCTTATTATTTGAAATGAGAAATATCGTCTGCTACTTTTAAATTTATTCTTCTTTCAAAATGTAGCATAAAAACAAGCTATGGATTAAGGAATATGTTTTTGCGCTTTCCGAAGAGGAATATTCTTATTCCAGGAATCAAAAACGTTGTGAAATGCATGGTATTAAAAAATTCTAAGTGCAAAATAAGCAACATTATTAATCGGACAGGTAAAAACCATCAATCATTATTTCTACATGGAAAGAAGACTCCAAACGAATATCCGAAAAAAGTACATACTGTTTCAAATGTCCCTAAGGTGAAATCGTTGGTAACAAGAGAAAATCCATCAACAAGGAAATAAATTGCGAAGTCTTTAGTCTGTATCAACAATAAATAAAATAATAAATCAAGATTTACAACTTAAGAAAAATAAAAAACATGGTTTTACCTAAATGATTGCAACAAAAAAGGTCTATTTACTATAGGGAACGAGGAGAAAAAAATGCACAAACCTGGTTCCGTCAATGTAAAGAAAGTTTCAGTGAGGGGTTTATGATGATCGCTGGTTTCTCCTACAATCGGAAATTAAAAATAAAAAGAGTAGAAAAAATGTTAAAATCAACTCATCTTACTATCAGGAGAAGATTTTACGTCTAATTATTACAGAAGAAATTCCACTTCTTTATCTCAAAGACTTTCAAAGAGTGAAACATCAACAAGACAAAGCTACAAGTCATACTTCGAAAACTACCACTGCATTCCTTGAAAAAATGAAGACTATTACAGGTATTGCATATATACCTTTTCAACATATTCCTGTGAAGTCCCCTGACGTTTCACCTATGGACTATTGTGCCTTTTGTCTGTTAAAAAGAGCTCTTTCTAAACGCAAACCCACCACGATTGATGATCTCTGGAAAGTAGTGGAAGAGAAATGGAAAGCAATACCCCTGGAAATTTTACGAAAAGCTCTTCTATCATGGAAATCACGATGCGGACTTATAGTCCAGAAAAAAGCTACCAGATCGAACATTAAAAAAAATAGTCTTTACATTTTAAACATTAATTAAACGGTCCCAAAGTCGTTCTAAAAATGTGTTAATACCCTCTGTATAAAACCTGTTTTTCACTTTGTGAACATTAGCTTTACTTTTGACTATAAAATTATATCGAATTATCCATCTCATTTGTCCATATCATAATAAGAATGACCATGGCTAAAGAACAAAGATTTTACAGTGCTGCTTTGAAATATAATTTAAATATAAATTAGAAAAGCTTGTTAAAAGATATAAAAATATGAAATAATAAGCATTTTTCATAACAGGGAATACACTATCAATTGCAGTTAATTCGATCTAAAACTTAACTGAATTAAGATTTTTTGATGTTCATATAAAAATACAATTTGGAAAAAGAAACTGAGTTAATAAATGAAAATATTCGAATCATCAAAACTGAACCATTTAAAACTGATCCATAAAAAATATGCTATATCATAGAGCCTAACTATAACGTGTTGATTAATAGTTAATCTGTGATGCAAGAGAGACTTATGATGGACGTAAAATAAGTGCACTTTTGTCATGAATTTTACTAAATGGGACAGAAATATGAATGTCTAATCTTTTACAGATGTTCATATTTTATTTTCATTTAGTCTTGTGGATCATTTCCAATAAATTAAGGAAATATTCGGTATTAATCTAGTAGTTAAGTAAAATTAGGGGTGTTAAGTTTCCATTAATGCCGTTTGCAAGAATAATTGAAAATAGATTATGCTTAAATAACATATCATTAGTGTTTATGTGTTTCTTTATGTATTAATAGCAGAAAGACTTTTTTAAAAGTATTCTATAGGATATTCTAACTATATTAAAACCAAAGAAGGTGGAAATTTGGCATATACTTTTCAAATTTTCAGTGAAAAGATATCTGTTTCAAAAGATGTCATTATACATGAATATGTTTAATAATTCTTAACAAAACTGTCAACTTAACAACCAAAAGAAAAATTAAGGTATATTTAGGATCCAATTACGCAGCATTTTCAGCTCATTATATTTTCTTTGTAATTTCATAAAATTATGTAATGCATCAGAATTTTTATTTATAATTTAGTGAAATAAAAAAAGCATTATCTAATTATTAAGCTAGAAAGCATTTATAAGGATTCACTATATTTTACATTGAAATAATGGTACATTTCAGCATCAGCAATAAAATGTATGCTTAAACTTATTTAAAATGCTTTTTTAATCTATGAAATTTTATTTTTACTTTATTTGAGTGCTTTTAACGATACTTAAAGACTATTTATATTATTATCGTTGTAACAGATTTTAATTAATAATTTGTTGTATTTTACTAATAAATTTTATTTTTATAATAAATATAGTAAATATTACAGCTCTTATAGAATTTATTTTTTGGAAATTCCACAACAATAATTTGTTCAGATATGAAGTCATAAGTGTAAATAAAATAAACTACAAAAATTCTAATTTCTCTAATGGAAACAGTTACAAATTATGTTATAAAATTTTTAATAAATTACTTTTTCATTGTTTAGGACATAATTTTTTCATTTATCTCAAATATCACTAATTGTTTTTAAAAGATATTCTTTAATTTCAATTATAAATCATATATTGATAAACGACGTAATGTATACGCAATCACGTTCAATTTATAATTACAATTTTTTGCAGAGAAAAATTTATTTTAATATAGTTTTGTAATCTATATTGATACGTATAATTACATACCAGTTTCTTTGGGGAATGTCAAAATAGTAATAACTTAAATAATATCGTTATTTATACTAAATATTAAATACTGTTTATAAGAATAACGAATAAAGTTGCTGTTATTATTAAAAATGTAAGTCAAAATTATTAATTACTTTGTTAATTTGGGAAATTTAATTAAAAATAGGCACATGTGCCGTATAATCCATGGTTCCAAATTCTGAGATTGGCAATTTTTTTGCGGATTCTCTTATGTATCTGGCAACCTCGTTTTTAATACGTCATATATATGGAGGCCTATAAGAATTATGCAGAAAATTCTATTTTGGTGACTCTAGTATTTTCGTCATAGCGCACGTAACGATACGTCATCTTGGCAACATTTCTTCATCGCCAAAAAAATTCATAATTTGAAATCATTTTTTACATGGCACCTGTGCCTAAAATATTGCTAACAATAACTCTCTATTAATGTAATGCTATAAATTATTTTGAATTAATTATGTAATTATTAACTCTAAAGGTTCTTGTATTAAATAAATAATTTAGTGTGGATTGTTTAAATTACATACTTTATTGAAAACTCATTTAATTTGGGTACTCAGGGTAAAGAATCACCACTGCAAATATCAATGAAGACCGTTCCCTTTTACCTCGCAAAGAATTAAAACAACCAAAAAATTGAAAAAGGTTTCTAAATTATTTGATGTAATAATTCTTACAGTTTAAATTTTCTTGACTAGGTAGATAGATTGGCTAGATCTCATTCTTAGGTATTTAAGCTGAAAATATTTGTTGAAAGATGATGATTACAAGAAAAAGCAGTTAATAGCTATAAGAGGAATTTATTAACTACTGTGCAATATAAATTAAAGTATTTATTTTATATTTCATTTTAATTAAAGAATTCCATAATCATAGTTATTTATATTCATTTTTAGCTCATTGCTAAAAGAAAAATATACATTCGACAATGCATTGTCACAACAAATGAAAGAGAGAGAGAATCAATTGTTTTAAAGTAATACAATATAATAAAGTGATCAAGAATAACTTAGATAAAAACATTGACACAGATGCCATATATTCTAGGATGCCAAATTACTGAACTTGGGGATTTTTTGGCAGATTTTCTTGTTTAACTAGTAACCTGGATTTTATTACGTCATACAGAAGGAAACCTATAAGATTTTTGAAGAAAAGTTAATCTTGGCAACCCTAGTATTTACGCGTCATCGCGAGACGTCATAATAAGTCATCTTCTCAACAATTCTTCATCACCAAAAAAATTCGGAATTTGGCATCCTGGATTATACGGCTTCTGAGACATCATTAGTGTTTTTTAGTACATCCAGTTGATAGAGGAAATAACAGCTCTTGTCTTAGCCTTTCACGCCTTATATTCTACACGTGCTTCTGGAATAAAATACGAACACAAAACGTTTTCCTGCAACAATGTTAATTATCTTAAGAATATTTATGTGATCAAAAAGTCAAACATCACATGATATTTGGAAAAAAGAAAGGCAAAATAAACAAAATAATGATTTTTTTTCTGTCAGAATCACTATTTTATCGAGCCTTTCTTTTCCCAAATGTCATCAGGAAGAGCCAGAATAAATAACACATAAGTCTCCTTACTGCATAATGATAATTTACTTAATTTTAAGATTATTATTTTACACCATAGAGGGAAAAATTATAATCGTTAAAATTATACGAAAGCTGTTTTCATATAAATAATTATTGTTATGTTAACGTAATTTATAAATAAAATCAAGTCCTTTGCAGGCATTGAGCTCATACCTAAGACATTTCAGTCTAAAATAATGATCAAATGTTTTTAATGATTTTAAATTCAACCAATCTTAAATTATAATCTATTTTAAATTCAAGAATTATAAAGCATTATGAAAGATATTAAATTTGATTTTGTTATTACTCGCTTTTGTTTGTAACTTTGATTATGTTTTTACTCATTTTTAAGATGAACATTAATGAAAATATACTATTACAAATGTATAAAAATTACTTCATTATTATTTTTATTTCAAAAATAAATTTAACTTATTTTTGTCCTGTCAGTTACTTACTTTGTTCTATAATTTTGTTTTTATTTGCGTAGTTTAAGTAACTTAATTTCCTTTTCATTAAAAAGTATTATCTTGCAAAGTATAATAATATAGTATTTTCATCTACACAATACGATCAAAAATATTTTAAATTTGAGTTAAAGATATTTCTAAATGTT
Source organism: Latrodectus hesperus (assembly GCA_037975125.1). Classification (NCBI taxonomy): domain Eukaryota; kingdom Metazoa; phylum Arthropoda; class Arachnida; order Araneae; family Theridiidae; genus Latrodectus; species Latrodectus hesperus. The sequence goes on from CM075851.1 coordinate 116,769,838, forward strand.
TTTGTTGTTAATATTTATTAGTATTGTGGTTGTACTGTTTCAGGTATTTATAAATTTATTCACGTATTAAAAATATAATACATTTTTTTTGCTCAATATAAAATATATCTATATTAGGTTTTATCTACATTAGATGACTTGGGATTTTTATACTTGATCTAAATGTATTTATAAATTTTTCGATACAATTTCAAGCATAGTTATTTCACTTTGTATTGAATATTTGAGTCATTATTTAATTGAAAATAAGTTCTACATTGCTTATCTGACTTCAGAAATATTTTATTTATATTACTTTTAATCTATATTACATAATTATATATTTTTAATTTGTTTTGAAAAATTATTTTTAAATTTTTTAACTGTGTAATGAGAGATTTCAATGAGAGAAATGTATAGAAATAAAAAAATATTAAAAAATAAATTCGAAATAAGAGCAATTTTATCTTTTATGATTTATTTATTCTATCTTACTAATTTAACAACATTATATTTACAGATTTTACTTATTAAAATTCAAATTTATGTATTTCCTAAATTATTTGATTTTATTATTTTTCCTTCAAAATAAAAACTACTTATCAAATCGAGAGAAAATTATTTAGTTTCAGATTATAGCATTTAAATACTGATTTTGTATGGCGAAGTAAGCCAGGGAATTTTATTTCTTAGAATTAGAAGAGAAAATACAGATAATAGGTACTTTTCCATTTCACCGGCGCAGGCGATAAAGTCGCCAAAAATGATACAACCTGCGCTATAGGGAATATCTTAGCTGGTAACCTTTTACTGCTACGTTTATAAAACATGACGGCCTTTTACTGTCAAAGACTTTATTTCGACTCTATAATTTTTTTTTCCATTTCATAATTTTATGCTATGTTGCTATATATACAAATTTAATAATTTCATAAAATCTCTCTAGAAAAAATCGGATTTTAAAAAATATAGCTTAAAAAAAATTAATCGTAACAAATTCACATAAAAAATATTAAAAAAAAATAATAAGATTTTGAAATATGCATCACCCGATCAATTGTAATCTAATATAATAAGTAAATAAATTGAGGCTCTGGCACCCATCATTCCACGCATAGCCTGAACACGAAAACAACAATTAAATAAATAAGTTTAAAAATTTTTATGTAAAACAACATTATTTAAATTTTTTTATGTGTATACTGTGTGTTTTCGCGCCAATTGGCGACTTAATTTTCGCTTGGCGAGATTTACGCCGGCTAAATTGGAAAAGTACCATTATTAGTGAATGTATAAAACTGATAGTAAGAATCAAAGTTATCTGATATTCTGCGTAATAGTATTGTATTTACAAAACCAATTACTTTTTTCGATTCGAAGAAGATATTTAATTGCATTAGCCAATCGAGAAAAAATATTTCTCCCAGTCATTGACGTCGTTTTAATCTGTCAAACAAAAACGTAAGTGAATAATTGGATTCTGCATAAAAATCAAATATTTTTTCCTCCTCTGGAAATTTCCAATCCGAAAATGAAGTGACGCGTGAAATAAAGTCATGATGAAAAGGAAGAACAATGTAAACCAAGAGAGGAGTGAGGGGAGGAGGAAAAAAAGATCAAACAATGCCAAAATGGCTGCGAATTGTTTCATAAAAAATGGAAAAATTGAATAGAAAGAATGCTTATCAATGGACGGAGGTTTTTTTTATTAACTGACAAAATGATAGAATATGAATTAGTTGATATCAAAATTTTTTTTATTCTGAATAATAAAGAATTAATGGACCTTAAAATAAAGCAAATGTTTTGATTCTGGTGATATATTTCTAAATCTTAAAAGGAAAAGGATTGAACATTAACCAAATTTGATTTTTATCCCACACACTTATCAAAATAATAGTTACACGATCCTCTTTGGACTTTTAAAGTAAATTTACTCTTCTTGTATGCAATTGAAAACTGAAATTTGTATAATTAAATTATTTAAATTAAGTGATTCTGGAACCTGTTTTTTTATAAAGTAATTTTAGTTTTTACAAGTCTCTCAAAAGCCAATTAAGTTAAATCCATGAATCACAAACGTAGAGAAAATCAATTCTTTTTGAAGTATTTACTTTTAAAGTTTTTATTATTAATTTGATAAGAAAAGGTAAAACTTTTTTGTAAGGTCAAACTATACAAAATAAGATGAGATGTACACAGAACGAACAATTATATAATGTAAAACAAATATATTCGAGCTGAGCTTTTGGCAATTGAAGAGGCTTTAAATTTCTGTGTTACTGAGGGTATAATCTCTGATATCTGGATCCTCAGTGATAGCAAAAGCTCCATACAACATCTGGCCCAGTGGTGGCGGCATGGTGACATAACAACAACTAAAATAGTACAACATCTTACTAATTTGAAAGCCAGTACCATAGTCTTCCAATGGGTGCCATCTCATGTTAATGTGCATGGGAACGAAGTTGCGGATCAGTTAGCCAAGGATGGAAGCCTACAGAATATCATCATTGGAGACTGCTTGTCGTCCTCAGAGTTGACCTCTAGAGTTAGGATGGCTATCAATGCTACTTTTAAGGATACCATTCCTACCCACAAATGGTACACATGCAAACATCCTGGTTCCGCACTAGTGGGTAAACACAAGAGATGCAGCCAAACGGCTCTGACAAGCCTACGAAGTGGCCACCTGCTTGCTCAGAGACACGTCTCTGGTACTAAGGTCTACCCTCTCTGTCCCAAATGTCGAGTGGTTCAGGCCTCCCCATCTCATATTTTTCAGTGCATTGGGTGTGAGAGATGGGACTTGGAGTTGAGACCGTAGGTGGTGCTTGAGAGGCTGACTATTTTTGGATTCGTGGGGCTGGTGTGATGGTACTGTCACGCCAGTCGGGAATAGGCAACAATAACAACAAAACAAATATATAAGTGTAAAAACTTTACCATTTATGATTTTTAGCAAATGAGATAAAAGATAAGATATTCAAATAAGATGACCACTAATCTGTAGAAATCTTTCATTGGGTGTAACTTTTAGGATATGTTTCATTGAAGTTCAAAGCCATGAACAATTTACAAAGTTTGTTATCAAATTTCTCGGTTAAAGTAAATATTTTTATTTTTGATATAGATTGCTCTGCATTTTAATTTTAGTTTATTTAAATTTTAACACTAATTTACCAGGATTTCTGCTGCGTTTTCTACCAATTGCTTACATATAATTTCTAAATCTTCGTTATTTGAAGTTATATCAATATCAGTTAGATAAATTCTATCTAAAATATGATAAAAAAGCATGTAGTTTTCATTTTAACTGTGCTTTATTTCACATGATAATTTTATTTTTATACCATTAGAATAAATCGATTCTTATTATTTTAAAAAATATCAAATTTTATCATTATTTATAGGAAAAAATTTCCTCTTTATGGGAAATGCAATAATGTTTTTCACACACTTCAGCGCAATATATCATTTAGGTAAAATTTAAATATTTTAGATTAAAAGATAAAATATACATAAATTAATTACTGATTGATGTTTATTTCATTTCAGTATTTCGAAAGATTAATAATAAGGAAACTAACGGTTAGAAATATTATGAATTCGATAGTTTTGTATAAATAATAAGTTTATAAAATAAATAATTCGGTTTTTGCTTAAAAACCTATATAAAAATATTAATAAAACGTGAGATTAATCACAATGGTTTCTGAAATTATTATGTAATGTATTCGAATTTGACACAAAAAATTTCTGATCCCGTAAAACCTTCACAATGGGTAAATCTTTCAATAACAATGACAAATGGGTTAGACTATACTTGATGGTGCTCCTTGAATTCTCGCCAAGCTGGACGATGTTGTTCTATTCATGGTAACGTTATTCTGAAATCCATTTACTGTTCTGATTGGTTTTTTTCTCAGGATAAATATAAGCAATATCTGTAGGTGCTATTAGAGAATTCTGTGTACCTGAAAGTGAGGGTATTCCAGCAAAATAAAGTGAGTACATTCTTTTCTTTTTTTATGTGCTTACTGCATTATTTTTGAAATTTCATTGTGTTTTGGCCGCCATTACTGTTTGCACAGCATTCCGTGTGAACAGGATTGGCGCCAAACAAAAATCGCCAATCTCGCCAAGGGGCACCCTCAAATATATTTTTACCGTCAAATGTTATTTTTTCCATTAAAATAATTAATCTTCTAAAATTCAATTAATTACATTGGCGTCTAAGAGACGCTAAAATTTAATTCTGCAAATTATTACAATAATAATGTAAGAATTGCTTTAAAACCAATACATTCTTCTTATAACGATCAATTCATTTTAATAAAACATGATTAAATTTTAAAATCGTTAAAAAGTTATTAATTATGTTAATCTATGAAAATATTGGATTATCTAAAGCACATCAAAAGCATATTATATATTCACAATACGCACAATATGTTATGAATATATGCATAATGTCAGCAGGTACTGTTATGCTTAAAAAATTATTAATTAAATTTTCACATTTTTCATCATTTTCATTTCAAATACTTTTTTAGAAAACGTTTATTTTCTATTGTAGAAGACTAGGAATTGACAATAAATACGGATTGCATATATATGTTTTATTTTATTGATATCAATATATTCTTATATATAAAAGATTTATTGACATAAGTATTTAAGCACATAATTATTTTTTACGTATTAAATAAAAATTATCATTTAAAATATACTAAAAAAACTTATTGTATGAATCACTCAGCCTATAATAAGGTAAATCAATCTGAAGATAATAATAAATTAATTTTTATCTGTAGACGTACAAAGTACTATTGTAGCTAAACTAAATAATAAAATAAGAAAATAAATATAGTTATAAATTATGGTTTGAAATACACATTTTTGGGAATAAGAAAATAATCCATGAAGAAAAAATAAAACACAATCAAAACAGTTTGAACTGTTAATAATCGGCGTTCAAGGAAAGTAGAGGTTTTTACACTTTATACACTCACTTTTAAATTTATAAACAAAAATGGAACTATTACTTCTATCCAATTTTAAACAGGAAACCCGAATGTAAAAACCGAAAAAAACTGTTAACTATGAGAAACTTAAATGCAGAAGAAATAAAATTATAAAATATAGCATATAAAGTCATAGTTATTGTAATATGAATCAAAATTGGGTATTTAAGCAAATTTAGTACAAACTGATAATTCACGGGTTTGTGGTGGTATGACGCGGGTAATGCTACTCGCCTCCGTGACTTGGTTCACAGGTGCCCGCTGGGTAACGACAAATGAGTAGTAGTTTCTTGGCCTTGTTGTGGCATGGGGTTCAACCCTCATGTGCCCGTCGTTGGAAAAAAAAAGTAAAAACTGATAATTCAATGCATACATTTTAAGACATATTTGAAGAAGCAATAGAATTTCATATTGTGAAGTTGATATCATTCTGATTAAAAAATAAATTTTGGTTCTAAAAACCGTTCCACTTAGCATACTCAGGTAACAAATCTATCTTAGTATGATAATCTATCCTCTCTCAAATTAATATCAACAATGTTAAGGTAGTAAATGAAATTAACTGCAACATTTGGCAGAATTAACTCAGTAAATACTTATTTTACCAAAAAGTCATCAGTAATACGATGAGATGAATTTCTATTATAGATAATTGTAAAAATGCTTTCAATAGTATACGTCTCTTGGAAGTTAGAGTGCTTAGTAAGATTCTCCGGAAAATTTTGTTGTTGTTACTAATGACACTTGAACAACCCAAGCTCGTTATGCCTTGGCGATATTAATTTAAGTCAATTGGGAGCGTCTTTCGTTTTAATCAGAGCACCATGAAGGTGAAAGTACGACTTTGCTCTACACACTTGCCATAGGGACCCGTTTATAGGGTAGGCAACCATCACTCCTCATTCATAAAAGGAAAGGACAAAGACAGGATAGACAGAGAGAGGAAATACATCCATGCCCGAACCGGGATTCGAACCCAGGACCTCCTTATCCGCAGTCAGACACGCTGACCACTAGACAAGTTGGACGGCGGAAAATTTTGTTGTTGTTTACTACAAGCCAAGTTCACTATAGTCAACAGCTAAGCCACATTAATGTCAGAAGAGTGCGATTTTCGTTTAACCAGATCACCACAAAGGTGAAAATACGGCTTTGCTATAAAGCTCTTCCAATAGATGGCACCACCAGAGGATCCACTCCCTCAGTTTTGACTTTGATCTGCAGGGGAGGAAAGTTTCTCCAGACCATTACACCCATGGTAACTTCTCAACGACCGGCCACAGTATTTTCGATTCCACAGATTTAACAAACACGTATATCGCATGTACTAGGTGGGACTTTGGCGGCATTGGGAATCGAATCCTGTTTTTCCAGACCTGACTCTAGGCTGATGTCCTAACTACTACGCTGCCATGACTCTCCGGAAAATTTTAGTTATTGTTAGTGATTTTCGCATGCTCATTATTCCCTCCATTTTGAATGATGCTGCATTTTGTCATAAACCAAAATATTAATTTGGCCTGTTCTCATCATTGAGATTAGCAACAGCATTTAATGCTAATCAATGCATCAATAAACCAAACGATCAATTTGGCCTGTCCTCATCATTGAGATTAGCAGCAGCATTTAATGCTAATCAATGCATCAATAAACCAAACGATCAATTTGGCCTGTCCTCATCATTGAGATTAGCAGCAGCATTTAATGCTAATCAAAGCATCAATAAACCTCTCGACTATATTAAAATAAATTAGCTTCTCTCAACTACATAAAGATAGATAGTTTCTCCCGACTGCATAAAAATGAATAGTTTCTCTCAACTACATAAAGATAGATAATTTCTCTCGACTGCATTAAAATGAATCGTTTCTCTCAACTACATAAAGATAGATAATTTCTCTCGACTGCATTAAAATGAATAGTTTCTCTCAACTACATAAAGATAGATAATTTCTCCCGACTGCATAAAAATGAATAGTTTCTCTCAACTACATAAAGATAGATAATTTCTCCCGACTGCATAAAAATGAATAGTTTCTCTCAACTACATAAAGATAGATAATTTCTCCCGACTGCATAAAAATGAATAGTTTCTCTCAACTACATAAAGATAGATAATTTCTCCCGACTGCATAAAAATGAATAGTTTCTCTCAACTACATAAAGATAGATAATTTCTCCCGACTGCATAAAAATGAATAGTTTCTCTCAACTACATAAAGATAGATAATTTCTCCCGACTGCATAAAAATGAATAGTTTCTCTCAACTACATAAAGATAGATAATTTCTCCCGACTGCATAAAAATGAATAGTTTCTCTCAACTACATAAAGATAGATAATTTCTCCCGACTGCATAAAAATGAATAGTTTCTCTCAACTACATAAAGATAGATAATTTCTCCCGACTGCATAAAAATGAATCGTTTCTCTCAACTACATAAAGATAGATAATTTCTCCCGACTGCATAAAAATGAATAGTTTCTCTCAACTACATAAAGATAGATAATTTCTCTCGACTGCATTAAAATGAATCGTTTCTCTCAACTACATAAAGATAGATAATTTCTCTCGACTGCATTAAAATGAATCGTTTCTCTCAACTACATAAAGATAGATAATTTCTCCCGACTGCATAAAAATGAATAGTTTCTCTCAACTACATAAAGATAGATAATTTCTCTCGACTGCATTAAAATGAATCGTTTCTCTCAACTACATAAAGATGGATAGTTTCTCTCGACTACATAAAAAAACAAAGTAATGCAATAGCTTACATTATTGCAATCAGAACTGTGTTTATTTAATGCCTTTTTTACGTAATTGTTATACTTTATGAAATTAGTTTAGTTTTTGATATTATGAAATGTGTTTCTGTATCCTAAAAAGTTCTTAACCCCTTGCCAGTGTCGCCTGAATTCAGTTCGGGCAATTACTGCGTGCAGTATTTGTGATGCCCGAACTGAGTTCGGGCAGAAGAAAAATTAACGTTTCTATTTAGTGAAGTCCGAGCTGATTTCGTTTCTACTTTAGGATACTTAATTCCCTAATTTCCTAATAAATGTCACAAGTGGTCCTAGTTTTTTACCAATTCCAATTTTAATGCTGAAAGTAGTCCATGACTACAACAACACTATGGGAGGTGTTGTTGAAGTCGATCAACATCTTACAGACTTCCCGGTTGCTAGAAAAGGGGGTAAAAATTAATACTAGAAAATAATTTTCCATCTCCTAAACCAGGCGTTATATAAATAACTCCTTTATTTTGCATACTTCAGGAGGAGGTGGGAAAAATATGAACTTCAGAAAATCAATTGTTGAACTAAATTAACCAAATGTTCAACTACCAGGACCATAGCGTCCTAGTGTAAGCTTTCTACTCCTTACAAGTCGACACTTTCCAGAACACATCCCATCAATGGGGAAAAAATCTACGCCAACCAGGCAGTGTTTTATATGCTGTCGTAAAACCGATGAACAAGGGAAGAGAATAAGGCATGAGACAAGAGTTTATTGTAAAAAGAGCAATATATAGGCTTTTGAGCAGTGCCTTGTTTTGGGGTATACCATACTGTAAAAGATTTGTAAAATTTATGCATTGAAAATCATATTGTTGTGTTTTTATATTATACTAGTTATATTTAGCTTCAACACTTCGTTTCATTTGTTCAATATGAATAACATGTATGTATAATCAATGTTTTATGTGTATGTAAAAATTATAAAATATAGTAGTTATTGTATTTAAAACTTTATTTTTGTAATAAAAAAGCATTTTCTTAGTCTTATAATAATATAAAGAATAAAATTAAACAGTCAAAAAAATTTTCATTTTTGGTCCATTTTTCTGAAATATATGTCACAGTTAAGGGGTTAAATTACAATGATTGTGACGATGGTACGTGATTTTAATTTGTTTAATATATATTTGCCCTACAGATTTGTCCTATTAGAATTTCACTTTATATAGTAGAATACAATAATTTTTTAATATAGTTTTCAAATAAATAAATCATTCCGAATTATCGATTAAATTAATTCAAGTAATCATAAATTTGAAAATTAATAATCTGGACTCATAATTTTTATTTCATAATGTTACTATTAAATGTATTTTCTTCGATTCACTTTGATTTTTACTAAAAAAAGAAATCATTATTTAATAATCGAAATTGCTTACAGATTTTAAAAATATTATCCATAAATGTTTCAATAATTTATACTATTTCTTTGTAAAATTGGAAAACTATTCAAAATATTTGATTTCAAAATGCGATTCAAATAACGTTCGATAAATATAAAATAAAATATTTTACTGCAGTAATAATTTAACTCACACGTTTCATGTCACGAAAAATCAATTTTTAATCTGAAGGCTGAGAAATATTTAAATATATATTTGCTTTTGTTATTCGCTGGGGATGTTGATGGGAGAAGAAAGGCAATTTGTCTTCCCGTATTTATGTCAGATAAAATTTTGTTATTTGGTAGCTTGTGGAACCAAACGACAGAAAAAATGAAACACAAAAATAAGAAATCGAAATTTTTTAAGAATTGATACAAAGTTATAGTATTTAAAAAGTAACGTTTGTTCATACCATGGAGATAACGTATAGTTATGCAAATTCAATTTTTTGCTTAATTTTGACAGTTTGTTAGCAATGTGAATGACAAAATTGAGAAAGTTTTTTTTTTCTTCAAAATTATGAATGGTTTTTTTATTTAATAAATGTATACTTGCTACTCATTCAAAATTTAGGATGAAAAACATAATTATAATTTGTGATTTTAAAAAGAAGTGACATTTGATGTTGCTGTTGCATCATACATACATAAGAGATGGGAGTTATTCCCGTTCTGTACCAATCGGTTATCGGGTTTAGTCCACTCATCACCATCGTGAGCAAGCAGCACCTTCCAGGGGTTAAAATGTTGTCCCCAAACTGTGCCCTCACCCAGCATGCTGTTGAAAATGAAGGATATACAATGGTGGGGCCTTAAAGCCTTGTGTATTGGATCTCGCAGTGTCCAAACCATTACAGTTCTATATCAGGGATGACAACATAAGGATAAATGATTGAAATAAAAAAATATATTTAAGGATAGGAATTTTTTTAAAAAGTGTAAGTAAATGAGACAATGAAAAGTTATATACAAATGGAGAATGAAATTATTGTGTGGCTACAAAGTCCTTGATTCTGTGATTGGTAGGAAAAAAACAGTCATTTCAGTTACGAAGTCTCTAACTAAAAGTTCGAGTTTGTTTAAACTTAGGAGGTTAAAAGTCTGATTCCTGTCCTTGCACTGATCGAGACCTTTATCTGTGAGGAGCTTAGTGATTAGTGTTAATTTTTTCTTGTGGGGAGCTGAACGAAGACAGAATCGAAGACAATCGGTGTAGTTAAGATTTTGAGGGCATTTGAGATGATGCTGTGCGGTGTAGCTGCATTCTGTAATGTAGTGGAAAGGATTGCCTTCTTTGCCACGGAGACAGAGAGATGAAGATGTTCTGTTTATTTTTTTAAAGTAAATTGCACCAGCATGCTTCCCTGTACCTCCCTTGACTTGGGCTCTACCAGTTACATAGAAAAGCATAAGGGGAATCTTGTGATTTTGAAGCATGACCAAGCAGAAGACCCCCAGTAATTTGCTTGCCACCCCCAGAGCTACTTGTTACTTGGAGGACATTACGATCACGCCCAGTTTTAACGTGCCCCAACCACCTATAGACAATGATTTTCTAACACGCCTAACACGACGGATTTTATCAGCCGGGATTTGATCTCACTAACTTCTCCGAATATGAGAGCCCTAACCAATCAAACCACCATGTCCCTGTGACATTCCATGTATTATAACAGAGAGAGAGAGAGACAGTACTAATAATCTCTCATAAAATAATTTCATAGTTTTATTAATACAAGATTAACACATAACATGATTACTACTATATGTAACTTCAAAAAGCTTAAATTATATTCAAATTTTATAAAAAAAAGTACATTACAGCGAACTATTCAACATACTACTTAGTTTTGGAAACTGTTATACAGGGTGATCTTTTTTAAAGTGACAGTGTTTGGAGCGTCCTGTAGCGCGATCTAATAGCCGAAATGGCAGCAAACTTGGTATTTAGACTAATCAAAACACGGAAAAAAGTCAGTGAAAAACATTTTAGTTCAAAAATCGCCGCTAGGGTATTTTGTGGTGCTTTACAATATAAAAAAATGTGAGAGAAGAAAAATACTAACACATACAATCGTACAGTTAAATTATTAATGTTTATATACTACATTAATTTCCCCGATGAGGAATTAGACAACATTCAATTTAAGCACAGGTCTCAGAAATAACACCGTTCTCCACAGTCGAACATAACATATCACGAGGAGCATTCCACACTGTCTTTGTTATGCTGTCCTTTAGAATAGACAAATTTAATACTCTACCAACAATAAACGCACGTTCTGGTAACGTGAGAGGCATGGCCACTGAAGCTCGTTTACTTCAGCTCAGATTACTTGTGGGAGCTGTCTGCTATACTTGCTTTTATAGCCCCTATTACTGGTACTGTCATTGCAACATTTGCATTTTTCTTTGATACCCGTGTTTTATGCTAATTCTCGTTATTGTGAACTACAGCAGCGCCACAAAATTCCCTAGCGATGACTCTTGGAACTAAATTGTTTTTACAGAATCCTTTTTCCCATGTCTTGATTAGTCTAAATACCAAGTTTGGTGTCATTTCGGCTATTAGATTGCGCTACAGGACGTTCCAAACACTGTCACTTTAAAAAAGATCACCCTGTATATTGAAAAGTTTCAACGATTGCTGTGAATATGTTGTATTATTTTTTAAACTTAAAGCTAAATCTTAATTACTCCTTTCAAAGCAAATCACTTGGGAAATGCCGACCAACTTATCTAGTGGTCAGCATGCCTGACTACGGATAAGGAGGTCCTGGATACGAATGCCGGTTAGGGCATGGATGTACTTTCTCTCTCTATATATCCTGTCTTTGTCCTTTCCTTGTATGAATGAGGTGTGAATGGTTACCTACCTTATAAACGGGTCCCTATGGCATGAGCAAAGTCGTACTTTCACCTTCATGGTGCTCTGATTGAAACGAAAGACGCTCCCAATGGATTTAATTCTGATAACATAGCGAGCTTGGCTTGTCCAAGTGCCATTAGTAAACAACAACTTGGGAAATGAAATACAATATTTCCATTTCCCAAGTGAAAGCATTTATTGAAAGACTGCTAAACAAACCCAGTTTCATACTGTAAACATACCGTTAAAATATAATATTGGTACAGCTTATTTTTATTGCATTGCTCTCACTAGAAAAAAAAGTTTAAATTTTGAATTCTTTTCTTGCAATTCTATAGCAAACAAATTTAAAATTATTATGGCCTTATATTTTTCAAATGCATGTATCGTTATTAGAGATTAAAGGAGATATAATGCATAGAAATAGTCATGAGTCAGTTAATCATGAGTTTCTCATGAATATTAAAAAGATTGTATCTCTTCTCTTTCTCTCAGGAATGAAAGTATTATTCTCATCTAGAAAAATATGTAATAAAACCTCTGTATTTTGTTCTAGATAAGTATTTGCTTTAGACTCATAGGATATTTTTCAACAGAATGTAACATTATGTGCATAATTTGTAATATTTTATCTCTTCTCAAATATAAAAAGAATCTGTTTCAACGTTAGTTTTGTTGGACGAGTAAATTATTTTTAGTTATATCGTAATATCTGTAGATTATGAGGAATTTGAATGTAGGTAAGTATAAACTTAAAAATGTTTCTTATTATATGAGGTGAAAAGGCTGAACAAATATTGATTTATATGGTAATATTTTATTATATTCAGCTTATTGCAATAATACAAATTTAACATGTATCAAAATAAATATTTCATTACGACGAACCATAATCAGGCCTACAAGTTTGTAATTTTCCAGAATACTATTATTGTAATTGCAAATAGATTAGATTGCAAAATTAGGTTTGATGAACTATAGTTAAAAACCAGTAGATCCAATAGTTATTAATGATAATTATATATAGTAATAATTAATGATAATAATATACAGTCCTCAATTGAATCTTAAGAATTTTAAATTAATTTTATGGAATCAGCTCAGACTTTTAACATTAATAAAAAGCAATATGATTAATTTATCATATAAATGTCTGTATGTTTTAGAAAGTACATAAACGATACATTTTTATAATTAAAAAAAGATTTTCATGTCAATTAGGTCAAATATTTTTAAGATCATTGAATAAAGTTTGTCAAGCAAACAGTAAGTACAAAAAATATGTGTAAAGTTTATATGTAAGGTAATATGTGTAAAGTAATATGTTAGCAATTTATTTGAATGAAATAATACTTTCATTATCAAAAATAGATTCGAAAGCATAAGAAAAACTATCAATAATTAAAAAGAAATGAGTGCAATTAGTCGTAGCGTGAAATTAAATAAGAATGCCACTTTAAAAGTAAATAACTCAATTAAATGCACTATTATTTTCGCGAAAAGTTTAGAACAGACTGAAATATATGGTGACATTTTTTCTGTTTTAAATTTCTTTCTCTTTTAGAAACGCGACCGTGTTTTACCTTTCACGTCCTGCCTTTAAATTGTTTTGTTTTTGTTTTTGTGACTTTACGACATTCTTTGTTTGGTCCTAAATTTCCGTTGACATGCGAGAAATTCTTTAACGAAGTAAAACACTCTTTAAGTTTGACAGACTAAATGGATTAGAAATTTACTTGTTAGAGAGTTGAGAATATTTTTTCTTTTAAATACTTTATTGTTTGCAAAAAGGGATTTATTTTTAAAAAGACTTATAAGGAATTAAATTTTACTTACAATTTTATAATTAAATCAAAATCACTATAAACTCATATATATATATATATATATATATATATATATATATATATATATATATATATATATATATATATATATATATATATATATATATATATATATATATATATATATATATATATATATATATATATATATATATATATGAAGCCCGGTGGCTTCGTGGCAGCGTTTCACGCTCCCATGACGCAGGTCCGAGGTTCGATCCTCGGGCTGGGCGAGGTTGACTCAGCCTTTCAACCCTTCAGTGGGTCGATTAACTGAGTACCAAGCATGTTTGGGAACTAAACACTGGGGATCTTACATTAGGCTGACCACCTAACTGGGACATATGCTTTGCACCACAGGGCCCTCGGTCATGAAAACAGTTATGGGCACTGTAGGCCTTGGCCCACATGGGCTGTCGTGCCATGGAGTTTATATATATATATATATAAACAAAATTGTGGACACTTTAAAAAATTTTGTCTTTTAACTTTGTGTGCTTATAAGAAACTTATAATTTTCTTATAACTTTTTGTTAAATACAAATGTTTATGTATGCAGTTAAAAGAAATATAAAGTAGAGTTTGATTATAAATACAAATATGAAGTATTTATAATATAAAACGCATTTTTAAGCTAAAAACATAAATTTTCGTAAATGCTGAAGTGTATTGTAATATAAATACGTATTAACCCATTACAAGTATTGTTCTGAGAACCAATTAAATTTCAGAAGCCGAATAAGAGCACGCTTTTATTATTGATACAGTAAGTTTCATGATAAAAAACGTTACTTTATATTAGAATGAATTTTCAATAGGATGCATACTAGTTAAAAAATTTTTTTTTCAATATTTTAATCGTTTTATCAAAAAGCAAATAACTTAATATAACATCACTAAAAACAATAACTGATTATACTTGTTAAAGAAAAGCAGAATTATCACATTCAGAAAAAATCTTCCCTTTTATGCTGAAGTTACAAGACAAGTTGGCAGATAAGTAACTTTATCTGGCATGCGAAACTTGCCCTTAGTTATGAAAAAAAAATAAATCAGTTAAAAATAAGTCAGAATCAGCGACCGAAAAATACATAAGCACTACTGACGATAAAGTGATTAAAAGGAAGGTACAAGAATCCAAGGTATAAGAATTTCCCTAGATGCTGTTAAATATGTAGTTAATGCAACACGTAAATCAATTACAATAAAGAAAATATCAGTTTTGGACTGAAAAAATGGAATTGCAAGAAGAGTACCATAATTAAATCTTAAAAAAACGAATTTTGTAAACAAAAAATTAATTTCTAAGGGGTTAGAAAATCAATAGAAGCAAATAATCCACAGCGGCGAGAGTAAAATATTGTAATTTGGGGACGATCGTCGAAAATACATGAGGCCCAGTGGTTAGGGCATCGGCAATCCCTACGGAAGGGCTGGGTTCGATTCCCAATGACGCAAAAAACCCACCAAGTACATACGATATAACTGCTCGTTAAATTTGTGGAATTAAAAGTCGTGTTGTCGGTTGTTGAGCAGTTACAAGGGTATGTAATAGACAGGAAAAAATTTCCTTCTCCTCCATTTGTTGATGTTATTGTCGTGTGCCAGTTAGGCTGGCAACATGGGGTGCGCTGCTCCACTTTTCCAACTGAATTATATTTTGGTGAAAAGTCCAACTTTTTCAGTACACACATGCCATAGATACCCGTTTATAGGGTAGGCAACCATTCACACCTCATTCATACAAGGAAAGGACAAAGACAGGATAGATAGAGAAGGAAAGTATATCCATGCCATAACCAGGATTCCAACCCAGGACCTCCTTATCCTTAGTCAGGCACGCTGACCACTAGACAAGTTGGTCTGCTCAACTCCATTTAAAAGTTGAAATTGAAGGAGTTGCTCTTCCGGTGGTGCCATCTATCAGAGGAGTCTCAGATCAAGTACGAACTTTCATCTTCGTGGTGCTCTGATTAAACGAAAGATGCACTCTTCTGACTTAATTTTGCATAGCCTTCGGATAGCCAGTTTGACTTGTCCAAGTGTCATAAGCAACAACAAAAACAACAACATGAGGAATAGAGTAAGGGACGAGTTAAATCCTGATTACACTGTATCAACTTCAATGAACTCAATAAATGTCATGATTTCAGTATATATGCCTGAAGATGATATGGTGCACATTCAACTGATTAACTGCATTCTTAATTATGAAAAATACATCAGTTCTCTGATGGAACTAGAATTAATTTGTTTCATCAGAGATTACTTTCCCAATAAAACACCATTTATCTTTCAGAAGGATTAAGCCATACATAAAATATCCAAAGAATAGTTTTAATGTAAAGGGATAAATCTATAATCCTAGCTTGGAAACAACCCTGATCTGAATCCAGTTGAAAATTTAGTGTGATGATTGAAATCCTTTGTACGAAGAATGCATCCATTAATTACAATGCAAATAATTAACGCTTGCTTCTTGATCATCTCATGTGATTAAGAAGCATGAACTTTATACACTAGTATAAAAGACACTGTGAAACTGTCTTAAAAATGATGGTTATCCTAGTTAATATTTTTAAATACAAACATTTGTAACTAAGTAAACATTTCCTAAGCCCACAAAATTAAAAAGCAGGAAAAATCAATATATTTGTGATATTTAAAGTGCTTAGAATAGAATCTTACGCGTTTGAGAAAATTCCAGTTTGGTGGTATGAAAATAAATGTTGATAATACAAGGACATATGTAAAATGTAGGAATTGTCTCTCTGCAAGCCATATACTCGCCAGAACCTCGGAGAACACCTACTTGATGACGCTTTCTGCACAGAAAATTTAATGAAGCTTGCGAAAGCAGTCATTGGCAGTCAAGGATCCTTTTGACATCCTGGACAAGACATCAACCAACCACAGAAAATTGGTAGGTTATTGGTTGGTTAACTTGTTGGTTATTGGTATTTGTGTGACAAATTACTAGTTTGATTGCTGTAGAGTCCATGTTTATTCATTTATTCCTTATTATTATTCCTTTAACTATTTCTCTATTTTATGATCTCAAAATCATTTAATTTAAATTAGTAAACATTAAATTTTGTATTGCACACGAGTGTGTTAGGTAAATTAGTATGGAAAGCTACGTATTTAGACACGTTAAATTCTCATTAAAAATAACAAAACTAAACAAATGAAAAAATCATTCTCGAGGCTTTTGTAAGTGGTAAAAAAATTGCAAGAAAACAATTATAATTAAATTTCTATATTTTAAAGATTATTCTTAAAAATATTTATTGCTAAAAATTAATACTATCGTATTTCTTTCTCTATGACAACAGCTAATGTCTCGAAGCAAGTAGTTTAAAAAAGTAAGTTCTCGTGCATTAAGATGTCAAAATACCTGAGATTAAAACTGATGGCTTTTATGTGAAATTCAGCTTAATTATATCTGATATTCCTCTGCATGACAACTAAAGCAAATAGTATGAAAAAAGAAGTGAGTTATTGTGCAGAGTCGTATTATAATCTCTAAGTTCATCAAGGATATTTCTTAGAGGAAACATAGCAGTTATCTGATACTAATTTACCTGACACACTCGTGTGCAAAACAAAATTTAATGTTTACTAATTTAAATTAAATGATTTTGAGATCATAAAAAAGTTAGAGGAATAGTTAAAAGAATAATAATAAGGAATAAAGGAATAAATATGGACTCTACAGCAATCAAACAAGCGATTTGTCACACAAATACATATACATAGACATACGCAATGGAACACTTAGTCTGTACCTTAGGTTATCAGGTATAGCTCCATCACGTAATACATCTGGTGTGACAGAATTGTCATGAAATTTGAAATCAAAATTGAATTTCAATAGGTCTCTAATATTTGAAATTAATAATTTGGCAGAAACATAACATCAACAACAAAACATTTAAAAAATTTTCACTATGGGAGATGACATGAGGTAAATATTGCAATAAAATTATGAAAATAGATTATCCTGACACTCCATGTAACCTTGGTAAAAAATACAATTTAATTATCTTGATGATGGTCATAGCAGACAATATAAGTAGTTTATAACACAAATATGCAAGCAATATATATTAAGTTTAAGATAGAAGAGTATAAAAAAGAGCAAATAACTGGGACAAGAGAGAGATTTTCGATTAGGTACTAGTAACTCCCTCATGCTTTAACTGTGTCCTTTAATGTAGCATTGCATTTTTCACAATACCAAAGGACTGCATTGGCTACACGAAGATAGTTAAGATTACATATATATGCATGAACACAAATACAAATAACGAACCAGTTAATCAACTGATAACCAACCAGATTCTGTGGTTGGTTGATGTCTTATCCAGGATGTCAAAAGGATCCTTGACTGCCAATGACTGCTTTCGCAAGCTTCATTAAATTTTCTGTGCAGAAAGCATCATCAAGTAGGTATTCTCCGAGGTTCTGGGGAGAGGCTAGTATAGATGGGCAATTGAAAATACGGGTTGCAGAGAAACAATTCCTACATTTTACATATGTCCTTGTATTATCAACATTTATTTTCATGCCACCAAACTGGAATTTTCTCAAACGCGTAAGATTCTATTCTAAGCACTTTAAATATCACAAATATATTGATTTCATTTGTCTACAATATGACAGAAAATCTCAGACTGCCTTGGCTAGATTCTCAAGTAGAAATCTAAAATGTTTATGATTTGAACATGGTACAAAAAAATTATCCCATTTATAAAATATGCTGTGACCATTCAGCCTCACCGAAGCATATTCTGGATTGCGTCGGACTTTCCCGGGAGGATTTATCTTCAAATCCCTTGCTAGTCATCGACTTTCTGACTGTCAACAATTTATTAGAGTTGATCTGACAAATGTCAAATCTTTGAAGAGGCTAAGTGGTATTTACGTATTATCGCAACCATATTGGTGGCATTATATAAGAGCGGGCCAGTTCTAAAAACGGAATACGCTGACGAGGACATGGAGCGCTTAGTTGAAAAGTACAATGTGACAGAATTAGCGTGAAAGAAAATAATAAATAATATATGAAGAAAAATAATAAGTAATTATTTTATTTGTTTAACTCTTATACCTTTATTTAACGATGTATCAATTACGTTTTGGTGAAAAATATTGAAAAATGGTTTTTAGAATAGAATCAAAACAATTTTTTTATCCTTTTCTTGGTCTTGTCACCATATGAATTCTTCCAAGTAACACTCAAGATGGTGTCTTGCTGTACGCCAGTTGTCTCTAGTTTCTCCATTTCGTGGAGCCCCACATTCTTTCAATTATTTGGGTATGCACATCCGTTTCTGGTTCGACAAAATTATATTTGTGTTTTACTCTTGAATAATTAAATCCAGTGATTTATTTTCTTTTACTTGTGGCAAACAGAAATCTCTCTCATAATTATTCCAGTCTATGACTCTTTTAAAAGTCTTAAGTTCTTCGTCACAAAATTTGACTGTTGCTAATTCTTTGCACCAGCAATACACGAATCTTACTGCTGTTAATAATGGGATACGGCTTTCCTCAAACCAATTACCACTTGTTATTCCCACGTGTTGATTACAGATTACAACGTTGCACTTCCAAAAAATCTGTTTTCCAAAATAAAGCCTTATCAGCTGAGAAGTGATACATTTCCTAACGTCTGGTAAAATGTTATATTTCTATAAAAATGTAACGGCATCTTTTTCGGTAAAATCTCAGATTTGCATTTTAATATTCTACCTTGTCATTTTCAAAGAACAGTTAGGCTGAGAAAGGTGGAAGCAGGGAAATTTGAAAAAAGCACATGGTAGCCATTTCAGCACCTTAGATGCGTGCGACATTAGGGTTGCTAATTTGGCAAGTTATCCCGGAGGTTGGCATAGTTGCGATGGTACGTAAGTACCGGATAAGCCACAACACAACATATTGATATCAAGATTAAGATATGCAAATAAACATATTTATTACACTTTCACTTTAAATTATCCTTGCTCTTTTAAATTTATTCTTTGCATTATAAAAAAGATCTTAGTCCTATTTAGTATATGGAATTTAATTTTTTTATTCATTATTATTAACATATTAAAAATTGCTTCACAACAAATAGAATGTTATAAAATTTTAAATAGTAAAAATATTTTATCTAGCTGTATTATTTTACTGAGTTTAATCAAAGAAATAAAATTAAATTTATATTCTTCTTCTTCTTAGAATTGGGTTTGTATGTCATTGGGCATCTCTGCTTTTATCAGCATTTTGTACCATTAACTCCAAACCCAATGTTTCCTAGTTCCAGTTGCTCGAGTTACCCACTTTATTAATAAAGTCTGATAACCCTTTAATGGAGTCTAGGTGTAACTCTCTAGTATGGATGATGCCTAAAGAGGTTAATCTAGGGAGGGCAAGAGCCTCGCATTCATAAATGATATGCTCTGCCGTTTCCTCTTGCGTATGACATTTCCAGCAGATAGGGTCTTGCTGAAACAGTCCCATCTGGTCAAAGAGTCAGTCATACTAGAGATAGCTTCCTGACTTTCACCAGAAGATGGTTTATAGGTCATTTCTACCTCAAGTGAAGGATTCATTACTGCCCCTTTACAAGACTGCCTCTGAGTTCCCTTGTCTTTTTCAGCAAGGTCTATTTCAGAGGCATCACCTGCAGATGCAGAAAGGTTTGTTATTTCTTGTGTCTTTTCAGCCACAAGATAACAATTTATAAGCTCAGGTAATATAAGTCCACCCAGCATTGCCTGAGATACTGGGCAAGGCAAATTACTCTAGAAGTTTGCCAGGCAACTAGAGGCTCCGTTAAGACACCAATACCGCGGTGCCAATTAGCCCTAGGCACGGATCGCATAACACCAGGGTTTACGGGAGCTGGTTCGCGGCCTCTGATTCTATATTCAAGGCTATCCTGTCATTCCTACAGGACGTTCGGTGATCCACCACCTACCGACGCGCCTGGTAGCTGCTCAGGCCCCAGGAAATCTATATTAGTTTTGTAATATGTTCTGAATGATATTTAATGATCATAAAAATGTATAGAAATGAGTATTTTTTAAATAAAGTTCTCATTTTAGGAATAACCATTTCTATGCTTTTTCAGGATATAAATTAATGCAAATATTTTTATTTTTTCAGTTTCCAAATCCAGTTTTATTTATCATGAAAATATTTTCTGAATGTAGCTATCACTTTTGTTCATAGAGTAATGGTTTCCGAATCACACTTAAAGAGTAAATTGCTATAGCATTCAGTATTAAAAACAATTATACAGTATTATTATAAGAATATTTTTATCTTGAATCCATTAAAAATGTGATATGTCATTTTTACTTATTAAGTGTCAAATAATTTCGAATTGCACAATGAAAATTATCTAAAATTATACTTTTATCGCATTCCTCTTAAAATTAAATCAATTGTTTCCTTAGAAATATTTCTTTCAACTTCGTAGAAACATGTATCACATTAATAATCTTAAAGGAAAATTTAATGTTAATAATCATAAATGTTCAGTGATTCAAGAAAAAGTTTTCCTTCTATAGATATGGTACAATTATTATAAATTGCATAAAAGGTTAAGTACATGGTGAAATGATAGAACTGAACATTCACAAAACATTTGTTAGAAAAGGTTCTTCAAAACTTTTACGTATTTATTTCATGTAGATGCTTTTGAAATACAGATAAATAATTTCAGGTGAGCAAATTTAAAAGTACCTTTATATTTTAACTAAAAAAACAACATTATTTTAAAAAAGCTGAATATTTATTATGATGATTTATCCCAATAATTTGTTGAAACTATTTGTTGGGATAAATGAGGTTTGAGGGATAAATGCGGATTGTTTGGATGAATGAGATTAAATGAGGTTAATTTTTTTTAATAACAATTTTTTGAGTATGTAGTTAATGTTGAATTAATTTGTAAAGTAAATCTGATTTTTTACATTAAAAAAATCATGTTCATATTTTTGCTAAAATAAACTGTAGCAAAAATGATTTTTTTCAAAAATGATGAGAAGTTTACTGGTTTGTTTAATATTTCTTTAATTGATAAAAATATTGTAATATGTATTTAAAATGATTTAATATGTGCATTTAAATAATAAATATATTGTAAAAATGATTTTGACATCATTTATACGTAGTCATATAGAATTATGAAATTCATTTATAACTGTATTGGCTTGTAATTTCTAAATATTAATATTTTATTTACTCTGATAGTATTTTGGAATTTAAATGATTAAATATTAAGTATTTTCATCATTTGTATGTAATTATATAGAACAAATTTAACTAAAACTATTTACTACGCATATTTTTTGATGAACAATATATACCAGGTTAGTTATCATCCAGTATGTGTTTTGACACACACAATCATATGTATAGTAAAACATCTCTTAAAATTGATTTTAGCAACACATGCATCAAAAAAATTATGAATGATGTACACTTAATTTATATGATGTAGATATTCTCTGAAAAATCAAGCCGAGCTGGCAGCCGAATGGTTAGCGTTCTTCCCTTCCGTTCAACAGTTCGTGGGTTCGAATCCCACCTTGGGTATGGAAGTTTGTAGTGGTTCGGAATCCTCTTTAAATCGTAGGTCCAGGTCTAATTAGCCCTCGTGTGCAAAAAAAATAACCGTTGAGCGACAAAGAAACCAAACCTCTTGAAAATCAGAGAAATGTTTAATAAATTATACGATATTTTAAGTATTTATTGAGTTATAAAAAATGAATAAGCAAATTTAATTCTAGTAATTTCAAATAAATATAAATATTTTATTTAGAATGCATAATTGTAGCTTTTTAGGGTGTATATATTTGCAAATATGTATGACATACTTATTTATATAGTGTCACAACATATCTTTCATTTTAATTAAACTAAATTTTTATATCCTTCATTCCTATTAATTTTAAGTTTGTTTCCAATTAATTTCACAGCGAGAAAAAAAGATCTGATACGATTATATTCATCATCCCTCTAATGGAAGATTTATTTCTCAACAAAACATATTTAAAAGTGTTGTATTCTAAAAAAAAATGAATTATAAATATTTTTTTTCATGGAGCAAGGCAGGGTCATCTAAACTTTCACATAATGACATTCGACTAAGGAAGTTCCTTTTTAACAGTTCCTTTCTAAAATAAACAGTCGCATAAAATATTCTTTTGTTTTGTATTAATGTTCTGGTCCTTAATAGGGAACTTATTTAACGGATAAGAAAGACATCTATTTTTAATCTTTCAGAGAATTGTTGAGGAAATTTTTCTCGGAAGATGCAAAATAAGATTAAATAAAAATATTGGTATAAATTGAATTCAACAAATTTTCTTTGTTCAATAAAATAAACAAATTTAAAAATATTGATGTTTATAAAATTATTTTTTTGGTTATGTGTTAATAATAAAAGGCAATTTTGATTATCAAGAGGGATTGTTGTTGTTGTCGTGTGCCAGCTAGGCTGGCAATATAGGGTGCGCTGCTCCACTTTTTCAACTGAACCCTATTTTGGTGTGGAGTCTAACTAAGTTCCTCAGTACACACATGCCATAGGGACCCGTTTATAGGGTAGGCAATCATTCACACCTCATTCATACAAGGAAAGGAGAATGACAGGATAGATAGAGAGAGAAAGTACATCCATGCCTGAACCGGGATTCGAATCCAGGACCTCCCTATCCGTAGTCAGTCACTCTGACCACTAGACAGGGCGAGCAGCATCAAGAGGGATTTGTTAGTTAATATGAAATACAGTTCTTTTAAAATTTTGCATTTAAGAAATAGAATTTTTAATATTGATATCAATAAAGTATAGAGAATAATTCCTATTAATTTTTATCAAGATACTTTGTTTAATGAAAATTTTACTAGGATATATGAAACTCTAATAATTTGTTAAAAAGTCACATTATATAACTATGATTAACAAGAACGATAATCTTTGAATTCTTATGGCAGCTTATTGGGGGATCCAGGGGGATGCTCTTTCTTGCCTTTTGTTTAAAATCGTTCTTGAAAGATTCATCAGGAAATCTGGAATCAATACCAGGGGCAGTATCTTCGGAAAATCTGTTCAAGTGTTGGCGTTTGCAGATGACATTGCACTGGTAGCCAGAAGTAAAAAATACTTAATAGAAGCCTTTGAGGCTATTGAGATGGAGGCCAGACCGGCAGGGCTTGTTGTTAATCAAGTTAAAACTAAATATTTCCCTGTAACTAGACCCAATTTACCCAAACTCATCTATTCATTGATGATTATAAATTTGAAACAATTGATGAATTTATCTATCTTGGCTCAATGGTTAACAAAAATAATGACAATCTCCCAGAGGTAAGAAGACTGTTTAACTGTAGCTAACAAAGCCTTTTTTGGCCTAAGACATGTATTTAAAACTAAATTTTTATCACGAAAAACTAAGTTACAGATCTATAGAACGCTTATACGTCCCGTTTTGACCTATGCCTCAGAAACTTGGACTTTGACTGTAAGAGAGGAGAGGCTGTTGAGCCTATTTGAACGCAGGATTTTAAGAAGTATCTTTGGAGGCACGAAGGAAAACGGTGTCTGGTGCAGAAGATACAATACAGAATCTACAATACAGAATACAGAATCCGAATCTACAAGGAGCCAGACGTTATCCATCACATTAAAGTAAGCCGTCTCAATTGGGTTGGACATGTTATTAGAATGAAGAATAATAAAATACCCAGGGAAATTTTTTTGCAAAACCCATCAGCGTAAGAAGAAGAGGAAGACCAAAGCTGAGATGGGTGGATGTAGTCGAAGAAGACTGTAGGGTTCTTGGAACAAAAAATTGGAAGAGTTTGATTGCCAGTAGAGGTGGCTGGAAGAAACTTGTTCAGAAGGCCTTGGCCCATCCTGTGCTAGAGAGCCATGAATGATGATGATGATTGGGGGACCGGAAAGCAATGTCCTTTTCTTACATTAAATTCAAACGAATAAATTTTAATGAGCATTTCTCTTGATTTTTAATCAATAATATAATCACCCTCGTTATCAACAACCTTTTATCATCTAGTGTGCAAATTTTTAATCCTGGATTGTTAAAACTCAATTGGTTTTTTTTTACTTAAATATCTCGAGATTACATTTTGGACATCATCCAAATTTTCAAACTTTTTGTCACTGTGAAAATGTTGTAGGGATCGGAATAAGTGGATATCCGAGTGGGCGTCATTAAGTGAGTAGTATGATGGGGAGGGGGACTGTACTTCCCACGCCAGTTCCTTAGCTTATATTCCAGTCCTTTATATTGTGGTCTTGCATTATCGTGTTAAAGAATGACGTGTTTTTATTTTTACAATCACCGGATACATTTCGATTAAATATTGGTGCCCTAGATTTTGTTGTTTATAGTAAAGATATGCATTAACATTTTGTCCAGATTTCAGCATTTCAAAGTAAACAATTCCGCGAACGCACGCCATTCAACATACAGAATTGCTTTTTTGGGATATAAACTTGGCTTTGCAATATTTCGTGCTGGTTCATGCAGAGAATCACTGCCTTTTGTGTTTTGGATTATCAACATTAAGTAATTTTCGTCCCCAGTGATCACACGACCTAAAAATGGTTCTGCATGGTGTCATTGAAAAAATACATTGCAGGTGATGGATCAATTAACTTTCTTCTCTTCGTGCAGATTATGGGGAACCAAACACCTGCTTTGCTTATTTTTCCACTCTGCTATAAATGCCTCTAGGTTGTCACCAAGACTAGTAAATGGCAGTTTTTCGATTATTTGACATGAAACATGTTTCCCCTCCTACCCTTGAAACGTCATTGTTATTGTGGAACTTACTCATTAATAAGAGTCAGAGAGATCTAAATTACTGGATCTGAACTTGGAAAACCATCTTTGGCTTTCAGGCACATGGATAAATATCACAAATGTATTGTTATGATTCTTGGAGAAGCCAAGTTTGCTAGCAAATGGCCACGTGAAATTAAGTCAGAAGGATGGATGTTTCTTTTAATCAGAATACTACGAAGGTAAAAGTACGCCTTTGTTTTAACACTCATTTGATAGATGACATTACCAGAGGATCCACTCCCTTAACTTTGACTTTGATTTGGAGGGGGAAGACATTTTCTCCAGAGCATTACACCCATTGTAACTGCCCAACAACCCACTACAGGACTTGATGGTGGACACTTCCAAAGATACAGTGAACATGTTCCACGGATATAACGAGAATTTATGTCGCATGTAATCGGTGGGACATTTGCGGAATTGGGAATCGATGATGCAGCCACTCAGTTATCGCTGCCCTCATCACAAATATTTTTGGTCGCAGCTGTTGTGTTTCTGGCCTTATGAAACTCAAAAAGCACACAATGCCGGATAAGATATTCTGGAATTTGGCTGGCCACTTCACCCCAAGTTGAAAAAAATCTAAATATTGAATTACTAAAAAGTCACAATACGTTTGAAATGACTTTGGCGCGTCTTCGTGATACGCAATAAGCTGACAAACGAAAGCCAGTATGGTGACATAACAACAACTAAAATAGTACAACATCTTACTAATTTGAAAGCCAGTACCATACTCTTCCAGTGGGTGCCATCTCATGTTAATGTGTATGGGAACCAAGTTGCGGATCAGTTAGCCAAGGATGGAAGCCTACAGAATATCATCATTGGAGACTGCTAGTCGTCCTCAGAGCTGACCTCTAGAGTTAGAATGGCTATCAATGCTACTTTCAGGGATACCATTCCTACCCACGAAAGGTATGCATGCAAACATCCTGGTTCCGCACTAGTGGGTAAACACAAGAGATGCAGCCAAACGGCTCTGACAAGACTACGAAGTGGCCACCTGCTTGCTCAGAGACACGTCTCTGGTACTAAAGTCTACCCTCTCTGTCCCAAATGTCGAGTGGTTCAGGCCTCCCCATTTCTTATTTTCAGTACATTGGGTGTGAGAGAGGGGACATGGATTTGAGACCGGAGGTGGTGCTTGAGAGATTGGCTATTTATGGATTCATGGGGATGGTGTGATGGTACTGTCACGCCAGTCTAGGATACGCAACAACAACAATAACGAAAGTCAGTTACCGACAAGCGCAGAATCGGCATTACTTTCCATTCCCTTAATAAATTTTATAAAAGTAATATAAAAATGCTTCATTTTTAATGGAAATGCTTGGATTGTGTACAAAGTTTTAGAGGATTTCATCATATAGAAGAAATTTATTATTCCTTTTGCGCTGACTAAATATAGATCGTTGATCAAACATGTAGAGTAAAGTAACTTTATTAAGTGAACATTAAGAGTTGTTTTATAGTTGAAGAGAAAATGTAAACAAAAAATTTATGATTAAATCTATGGAAATAAAAAGAAAGAATTGGGTTAACGAAATTAAATTTTTGAAAAATTAAAAGCCGGAATTGATTGATGATACATTAAAATCAAAGGTTCTTAACCTCAAAACGGGAAGATACGTTTCTTAAAATGCTTATGATTAAAGAATAAGAGAATATTTATTACTATGTAATGTCTATATCTGGAAACGGTGTTTTAAAATACTTGATATGTAACCACTTTCTACTAAATAATATTAATAAAAATTTATATGCTATAAAGTAACTTTTTCAGTGTTATAAAAATCTATGATTACCAGTGAGATTTATTATAATGTATGTAATTTACATTTATTTCATGATATGTAGTCCTTTTCTCATTCCCCATGAAGAGTTATTAATCCATTTTTGTTATTAATTTCATTTCATCCATCCTATTTCTACCAGGAAATGATATTTTATCCCAAACCACAGAGCAACAATAAATGTGAGTTTAGATTACAATAATCTATGATGAACATTTCTTGTGTCATGACGTCTTTTTTATGAAACATATTTTACGTTTAAAAGCTTTCCATACATGCCTTTTTGTTGATCAACTATTTTACTTCGCATCTGTATTGACTGTATATCTAGTTGATAACACGAAGTTGAAAAGTACATTAAGAGACCAATTGAATTTGATATATTGTAATGAGAACAGTTCTAAATTTGGCACAGGTGCCGTATAATCCATGCGCCAAATTCTGAGATTGGCGATTTTTTGGCAGATTTTCTCGTGTATCTGGCAACCTTGTTTTGTTAACGTCATACATATGGTGACCTATAAGAATTATGCAGAAAATTCTACTTAGGCAACCCTAGTATTTATGTCATCGAGCACGTCACGATACGTCATCTTGACAACGTTTCTTCATCGCCAAAAAAATTCAGAATTTGGAATCATGGATTATACGGCAACTGTGCCCTAAATTTTATTATATAAGTGTAGATATCACATTTATCATACAATAAAACATAATGATTAAGATAACATATGGTGTTAATAAATTTGAGCTCGTATTATACTTAAATTTTACTTTCAGTCTCTCAGCTATTTATTATTATGTATATTAATAGTTAAACTTTAAAATTCTTTTTTAGCAATTTTTATTTCATATTAAAATGTTTATTTTTTAAATCTTAAATTTTTTTAAAAATTTTAAGAATTTGAAAAATTTTGTATAGATATTTAAGTTATATGATATGTATGTGTTTGTATTCCTATTCAAATGTTTTATTTTGAGATAGAATGAAGAATGGTTGGTTACAACTCCTTTTTAATTTGAGATTTTATTTATGTATTTATATTATCCTGCTACTGAACATCTTTACTTTTATTCTTCATTCATTAATATTATTCTGATAAAATATGATATAATCAATGTTTAATTTTCGCATTTATAACACAAAAATTTATTTTGCAATAAATTCTTCATATATTAAAAGGATAAGATATTAATTTAAACTTATATAATGATAATTATAATCAATTTAGGTCAGCCGATCGATGGCTGAGTGGTTAGCGCTCCTGACTTCCGAGCTGTGGGTCCCGGGTTCGAATCCCGGGACCCACGGCTCAGTCGTGATCCCGGGTCAGAGATTCTTTCCTTCTCTGAGTTTCTCTGTCCTCTTTTCTGTGATGTTGTATGAATGTGGTCCACCCTATAAACGGGTTTGTGGTGGTATGGCGCTGGTAACGCTACTCGCCTCCGTGAATTGATTCACAGGTGTCCGCTGGGTAACGACAAATGAGTAGCAGTCTCTGGCCTTGTTGTGGCATAGGGTTCAGTCACCCTTGTGTGCCCGCCATTGGAAAAAAATGTATAAATCTAATGAAAACTAAATTTTCTTTAGAATTATTGAAATTTTTAATTTTCGTGATTTCAACTCCGTTAGAATAAAACTGTAGTATATTAATTTAAATGCAATAAACTAATTGATAGTATATGGTTATATATATATATATATATACATATATATATATATATATATATATATATATATATATATATATATATATATATATATATATATATATATATATATATATATATATATATATATATATATACATTTGTATTGATAATTAACAAATTATTAACTTGATTTAAAAAATATTCAGCGCATTTTCCCATTTAATCAATCATTTAAAAATGATTTGGTATATAGAGAAAAATGATTGTAAAACATTTGATAAAAAATATGGAGAAAAAATATCTAGCAAAAATTATTATAAATATATAGTGTTTATGATGTATTAAACACAAATTTTTAAGAAACTTGATAAATAATAATAAAACGTGATAGATTAGTATATATGATAGGGAAGAAAATGTAAATTATACTGTCGTATCTTTTTTCAAATTCATGAAATTGTTAACATATATTCCGAAGAAATATTGAAATGCGTAATGCAATTTCTATTTCAAACATATTTTTAAGACTTCCTTTCATCTACTTATTCTAAGAATTTTTATTAGAGTATTTTATTAGGCAAATGTAAATATTTAAAATATTTAGTACAGTTTTTAGTTCTTAATTTTTTGTAGATTATATCTTTACAAGTTTATTTAAGTATTTAGTATAAATATTAAACTAAACATTAATTTGAAATATGTAGAAAAATTACTTTTTTAATATTTTTTAATAAGTGGAAGTATTTATTATTAATATAAAAGTGAAAACTTAAACTATTTTTTGAAAATGATGAAGGCAAATCCTTTTCTTTTATGTCTGTTCTGTTCTTAAAGTATTATTATTTATTCAAACAAAATAGAGATTTTGAAAAATCATTAAAATAGGATGTTATCAAATTTATTGTCTTTTTTGTCATTGAATTTATATGTTCTACTTTAATATTTTGATGAGCCGACCAATGGCTGAGTTGTTAGCGCTCCTGACTCCTGAGCTGTTGGTCCCGGGTTCGAATCCCGGTTCGGGCATGGATGTTTCTTTCCTTCTCTTTGTTTCTCTGTCCTTTCTTCTGTGATGTTATATGAATATGGCCCACCCTATAAACGGGTTTGAGTTGGTATGGCGCGGGCAACGCTACTCGCTTCCGTGACTTGGTTCACAGGTGCTCGCTGGGTAAGGACAAATGAGTAGCAGTTTCTGGCCTTGACGTGGCATAGGGTTCGTCACCCAAGTGTGCCCACCGTATGAAATAAAATATTATGATGAAGAAGTCACATTTTATGGTGAAATATTCTATAAATACTTGAAGTCATTATCTTTTAAATTCTTTTCGACAAAAGCGATACAGAATAATCATGTACTTAACATTCACAACACTGTTTAGTTTCATGATATTATCATACATGAATTAAAAAATTATTTACAAGCATTTATATCAGATTTTAATTATTGCATATTAATCATAAACTTGTCGATGTTGCAATCAATTTTCTGAATTCAATATTCGAGAAAATTCTGGTAAAATAGTCAACATTAAAATTATTTGAAACTGATATGCATTATATTAACATCCTCAATTAGATCATGAACTCTAAAATTAGCCATTTCCTCAATGGTGTTTGACAATCATAAAACTGTTTGAATAAATCAATTGATATTCATAATTATACACGTTATAACTGATAAATCATTAAAAAATGTTAAATAATTTGGATAAATTATAATGTTTCAATAATATAATTTTCAAAAACTGTTATTCAAAACACCAAGTTAAAAAATCGATTAAGAGAAAAAATTTAAGTCATCATTAAATGCATATATTTTTGGCAGTTAAAAAAA
Source organism: Latrodectus hesperus (assembly GCA_037975125.1). Classification (NCBI taxonomy): domain Eukaryota; kingdom Metazoa; phylum Arthropoda; class Arachnida; order Araneae; family Theridiidae; genus Latrodectus; species Latrodectus hesperus. Next base: position 116,800,905 of record CM075851.1, read on the forward strand.
GGATGTATTTTGATGAAATAAAAAAATAAGAGACGAAGTATTTTGTTGAAAAATATACATAAAAAAATAAAAGGATCATAAAATATATGATTTATAATAATTTCAAATACTAAATTATTTTATAAACTGATGTATTCTATAAGCTATTTCAGATCACATAAAGGCTATTTATTTGCTTAATTATTATTAGCTGTATTTTAAATCATTTAAAAACTACTTTTTTTGATGCCATACTTAAAATTGTAGTACCGTACTAAATTTTATTTTTTACTGTTTTTAAAAACAAAGTACTCAGCAAAATATTATTAAGTGGTGATAAATCTTCAAAAATAAGTAACAAATTATTTGTATATTCATTTATTAGTAATTCAGTTAATATATATTTTTTCAATAAAAATTTTTGTTTTTCGTAAACGAGATAACTTTTATTTAATCTGAATAAATAGATGACAAATAATAAAAATAAAATATTAATATCTATGAAATACAACCTGAAATGTTTTCTGTGAACTAGGATTTTTTCTTTATATTTTTCCTGTTGAGAAATTTATATTTGGCACAATACCAATTAAAATTAATTAATAAAAAACATAATAACTTGCTTTTGTGGTTTAATATGTTTATGTGTCTTCTATATTGTATTGAAAATGTAAAAATGCGTTGTTCTTCTATTAACATAAATTGTAATTGTTTTTCCTTTAGAGAAGAATATTTGTTAAAGGAAGATATAATTAAGTATATAGCTGAAGGAAAATAACTTAGCCACAAATTATGTATTTCTTACACGATTGTGAATCGATCGAAGTGCCGGTAATACTTCTTTATTTTTTATATAACATTATAATTCTTTAATTGCATTTTTTATTTTACAATTTTAGATATATGATCATTTTATTGCTAATAATCATTTTGCACACATAAATTTTGTATAATTCTTTCTAACTGAGATAAAATTTATACTTCATATGCGTAAGTATATATAATTTATACTTTTAAAAAAATTATTATGAAATTTTATTTAGACTTTTCTAATCAGTGTATTAAAAATTATATAAATAAATGTATCTTTCATAATGCGTTGGGAAAAATTGTACATTCATATTGTAATTCTAATGTTGATTCAATCATTTTGCATAATCTTATTAAATATTAAATATTTATTATTATTATTATATTAAATATTTATATATGAAATATATATATATATATATAGATATTAAAGATATTAAGATAGATATTTATATATAGATATTAAATAATTATATTAATTAAATATATCTTTCAAAATGCCGTAGGTAAAATTGTACTCTCATATTGTAATTCTAATGTTGGTTCAATCATTTTGCATTATGAATAATATATTAAATAAATGTATCTTTCATAATGCGGTGGGAAAATTGTACTCTCATATTGTAATTCTAATGTTGATTCAATCATTTTGCATTATGAAAGATATATTAAATAAATATATCTTTCATAATGCGGTGGGGAAAATTGTACTTTCATATTGCAATTCTAATGTTGATTCAATCATTTTGCATTATGAAAGATATATTAATAAATATATCTTTCAAAATGCGTTGGGGAAAATTGTACATTCATATTGCAATTCTAGTGTTGATTCAATCATTTTGCATTATGAAAGATATATTAAATAAATATGTCTTTCAAAATGCGTTGGGGAAAATTGTACTTTCATATTGCAATTCTAGTGTTGATTCAATCATTTTGCCTTATGAAAGATATATTAAATAAATATATCTTTCAAAATGCGGTAGGGAAAATTGTACTTTCATATTGTAATTCTAATGTTGATTCAAATTCAAACGTAAAATTTACATTTATGAAAGAATTTTTTTTTTCAGTTTATAATGATATTAATTATTTTAAATAAGGATATTTGGGCTTCATGATTTCCTAATAGATATCTATTAACTTTCCTTGTTAATAAGATTAAGCAAATTATTTTTCCTCAAGTAGTAGTATCTGATTATTTATATGCCCTTATCATAGATATAACTTGACGATGAAGCATATAAAAAATTGAAATAGAATATTTTGATTGTATTTTGCATACTTAAACACACATTTTGCTATCATAAATCATATTTTTGGAAACAAATAATTTTTCCGTTCGTTTACAAAATACTTCAGAATTAATTTACCAAAATACGCAATATATGTTCCTTTTCCTGAAGCATAATTTTCTTCACTTAATAACTAAACACAACAATAATTTGTAATACTAATATTTTCTTACCGTATGCGTACGAGATAAGTATGTTTATTAGTAATTTTATTTACTTTTACCTGTTATCAAATTTTTACGTTATTAATAATAGGAATTATTAGAAAAAGGTACTATGAATAATATTAATATTTCTTTTGAACAACAATATTTTCCTAACAAAATCCTTACATCCAAACTGCAGTTAAATTGAGTAAAATTTAATAAATATGTGTTATTTTGTAGGCGACCTACATTAATTCTCTTTTTTGTAGTTTTAAATGTTATTGCAAATGATGTGTATTTTATTAAAAAATATTTTATTGCATGAAAGTTATTTATAACTATAAACAAAATAATAACACAACAAATCAGCATTTACTTTAATATTTCCCTGAATTATATTTCCAAGCATTTTATTTCCCAATTGTCTATGTACCATTGTACATGAGATCAAACATTTTCATCTGTGGAAAATCAATTTAAATACAAGCAAAATAGTTATTGACAATTATATTCTAGCTCTCTAATATTTCAGCATCTTTAATTGTTAAATAAGATAAAATATATTATTCAAATATGCATTGTATTCTATAAAAATATATTTAGCTTTCAGTCAATGTATTTCTTCTTGTTTTTCAGAATGAGGATGGTGCCCGCATAACAAAATTTGCTCCAGATGGTAAAATGGTAAAATTTCTGTATGAAGGTGTAGAAACTTATGTTGATGTCATTGAAAGAGGATGCAAAGTTTCAGGTATTGATGACATTGTAACCCTCAGATTTGCATACACGCATACATACATGTAATGCATAAATATAGTATGTATTTACATAATACATATACGTTGAATACATATATTCTCTTAGAGGCACGATAGCCTTTATTGGGCCAAAGCCTCAGTGTACATCATTTCTGTATTCTTGACTGAAAACTCTGTGGTGCGAATTATGTAGTACCCTGAGTGTAATGTATATATATATATATATTAGACCCTAAAGTCGTATGATGTTTTCAAATTCAATTTATAATGCAAGAAAAGAATTTTATATAAATAATTGGTCCAAAAATTCAGTTGAATTGCAGTTTTAGCTTTTATTGTCTTAAAATAAAAACTAAAATGTGTAAAAATATATTTAAATATTTTATATATTATTTTTTATATTTTATGTTTAAATATAAATATTTCATATTATATAATGATAATTATTGCATTATGATTTACACGATTGTGAGAAAATTTTTTATTAGTCTTCCATATCACACGCACTAGAAAAGAATAATTAATGATAAGTAATTAACTTTTTTACAAAAAAATATTATTTTCTTTTCTAAAATTAGAAAAACGTGACGAGAAAAAACGGTGCCACAAAATTTATATGAAGAAGCAGTAAAATCTTAGGAAATACTTAAGCAATAAAGATAAGTCAACGATTATTTGATGATTCAGAATGTGAAAACTTAGATTAGCAGTGCATAAATTGATATCATTATTTTCAATTATAATAATACAACTATTTCAATATTTTCCTTCATGTTGTTCATTGGTTAAAAATTTTTTCAGGTAGTTCACATTTTCTTATTAATGAAACATTTTTATTATCTTGATAATAATAAAAATTTTATAAACTATTCTTATATTTTACCACTGAAAAACAAGTTGCGCTTGTAAAAATCACCGGAAGGAATTATGTTGCATGCAAACGTAGAATTTAACTTGCTTTTGATTAAGGAGGGATTAAGTTATTCAAAAATATAAACGAATGTTTATCATATGTATGTCAAAGAAAAGTAATAACATGAAAAAATGAAACATTTAATTCATTAATTGAATATAAACCTTTGTGCAGTTTTTTATATAATGTTACTACTTAAGTCTGACTTTGAACAATTATTAATGAAATAACATTTTTAGTTTTGTGTCTTTTACTACTTTAAAATAAACTAAATAAATTATTTCCAACTAAATTTTGTGTTATACTTTCTTTACAAAGGCGATGGGAACTGCTTGGGTTGGAGAAGTTCCAGTACAATGTATTCTTGGATATCTTACACAGAGGTATATCAAATGTATTTATTGCAATAAAACATTAAACTCACGATGAACTATTTTGCATTTTAAATAAAGTATTATACTTATGTGTCTGGTAAATTGCCATCTAAGGTAACTTTTTTATTAGCAAATCCCCGATAAGGAGTTTATAAGTTTATGTATGTTAATAAACAACAATAATATAAATTTTTAGATGCATATTTTAAATACAGAATATTTATATTCTCCTAAACTTATGAAATTACCTATATAGTGGACATATACTATGAAAATCACTAAATTTAATTCCGGAAATAAAATGTACTATAATGAGTTTCAAGTGTTTCAATTTATTTATACCTTTTAGAAATAAATTCTACCTCAAAAAGTCTAAAAATTCTTATAAACAGCAGTTACCAGTTTAATAATGTTTAATTAAATTTCTTGAATCAAAAAACAGTATACACTTCTAAACTATAAAGTTTGATACAGAAGCATGACCTCTAAATAAATGTTAATTTGATGACAGGGCTTCATAAGCAATTGAATTATGATGAATAAAATGTTTCAATACTGTTTATTATCAAGTTTATTTACATTAAATTTTGATTACTATCACTGGAATTTATTACTTAAAAATGTATAACTACTTATTCAAATACTGTTCATTTTATAATTACGTATTGCAGTACAAATGCATTTCATAATTGTTTCATGTTTATTTAATATTTATATTAAATATGCACATATAGTATTTAATATGTAGCTTCACGCCGCTTCCCGTAAGCTCAGCAAAGTGAAGCATCATTTGCCGCGGGCAGTGGTTGGGAGGGTGACCACGGTGTACTCTCCTTCACTGGGTTGCTGGAACTCCGTGGGTTGGGTACGTGTACAGGTTGATATGTGACGTCCAAAGTTCTTCCGCTGGTGTAGCGTGGATGTGGAGAGGAGGTTGCCAGCTCAGGTGTGGTCTCGTTACCTAACAGTGGTTCAAAATTACGATGCACCCGAATAGAACAAAGTCGTACTTTCACCTTCGTGGTGCTCTGATCCAAACGAAAGATGCTCTCTATTGACTTAATTCGCACAGCCAAAGGCATAGCGAGCTTGGCTTGTCCAAGTGTCATAAGCAACAACAACAGTATTTAATATTAATTTAAAAGTTATTGGCGTTGAAAAGTTAAAAATGATTTCAGTAAAACTTACTTTAAATTTTTTTCTTTACATTGTCTTCTATTAAGAAATAGTATTCACTTGAGGATTAATTTTTAATTGTAATTTTGTATTGCCGTAATATTCTCTCTTATTAATAGAAATCATTGTAAAATCAATAAACAGATAAGTTTTACTTAAAAAATTAGCTTTTTAACAAATTAATTTCACAAAATAAAATATTTAACTTTTATTAACTGGAATTACGACACTTCATTTTCTTTAATACCGAAAAATCCAATATCTATTAATATGATAGAAATTTATTTCGCAAAATAAAATAATTTAGTTACACTTTTAACGCACGCATAAGATACGTTTAAGGAAAAAACAATTCTTAGAAATCATGTGAGAAATATTGGTCTATTATGTGTGATGTAGTGTATGTAGAAATACTGAATATAAGTTTAAAAAAATTAAATCCCGATATAAAGGTAAATAATTATATTACTTTATTTCTCTTGTTCTCAAGTTACTGTTAAAGAATGTTGATAATCACCGGTGAATGTCAACATTCAAGTAGTCCGTCCTAAATATTTGCTAAATATCCCTATTTCTCATTTAGACCTGCAGATGTCATTATTCATCACGCACAAATGGAGAATATTGATTGTTTGGTAGATTTCCATTTTCTTCTACATATTTCAGGTTCGATAAAGTATTACAAAGGGTCATTGCCCGGTGGCCTGGTTGCCTAGGGAGTCGTTGTTGTTATCGGTAGGTAGTGATTTTGAATCATGACTTAACCAAAGATTCGTCATGTTCGCTAAAGGTGGCTGGGGCACGTAAAAACTGGTCATGATCGCAATGACCTCCAAGTGAAATGATACCTCTCGGGGTGGCAGACCAGGTGTTAGGGGTCTTTTGCTTGGTTCCAGCTTCAAAATCATGAAGATTCCCTGATGCTTCCATCTAACTGATGGAGTCCAACTCAGGGCAAGGTACAGATACAGGGAAGCATGCTGGTGCAACAACAACTGCTCACATACCGAAGAGAGGGGTTAGCACTCAATAGGGGAGCTTTCATTGTGACATCTTCTTCTTCTTCTTTCCTATCCTCTTTGTTTAGCAGGGCTAAACTAGGTCCATGATGTCGTGAATCGCCAGAAAATCTATGACTAGCAAAGATGATACGAAGATGTCCTCTTTATTAAGTCCCAGGCAAAAGATAATATGTTCCGGAGACGCACTCGCCGAGTTGCATTTCGCACAAGGCACGTAGCATTTACGTCCTTCACAGAATGAAATGGAACAAAGATGTCCACTTTGGAAGCGGATGATGGTAGTCTGGCTCCACTTGTGGCATTTAAAAGTGAGGGAGCCTCCCGGTGAGTAGATTTGGTACCAATGGTGCAAGGGTGGAAGTGACCAAATGGCTTGGTTGACCCTCTTGGCACGGGAGTAGAGTTCAAGGAAGGTAAGTGGGCCAGATGGATCCGAGGTCTCACTAGTACCTGCCTTTGCAAGAAAGTCAGCACGTAAGGTATTTGTGGACATCAAGGATGAGGAAATGTGCAGCTTCCGTTCTCTGGCGCACCGACCGACGGTGAAAAACTGACTTGGCTCCTTCGCCTACAAACATTAGATGAGCATAGTGGAATGGCCTTCACGCCTTGGGTGACCCTACCAGGAGTATAACTCCCGAAGTACTTCGCCCATTCCGCCCAGTGACACCCCCTCGCCTAGTTGAGGCGGTCTGTAGGACTTGAGGGGGCATTGTGACATTAATTTGATGAGCTTCACAAAATTGAATGCAAAAAATTATTTGTGGAAGATATGCTCTCAAAAAAGGATGAGGTAGTCCAGTTTATCCTCTACTAAAGTCCTGGGGCCACATTTCCGTTGATAAATTTTGAAAAATTCCTTTCGCTTATTAAGTAAGTTATCGTATGAGCAGTAAGTTATCGAATGAGAAGCATTTGATGTGACCGTTGCCATATCTGGTCAATCCCAGACGAAAAATCTTTGCTACACATGACGGTAGCAGACATTCCCGGTCTCTTTCTCAATTAACAATGAAGATCAAAAAGCAGCCGCCTGTGTTACAGATTTTTCAAAGAGTAGGTTCCTGTAATTTAAGTCTAGAAAGTAGAATCTAAGTGACTCCAACACTTATTTGCAGTGTTTCAATAAAATACTTACTGATTAAAACGTATGAGATAAGTTTTAATTAAATACTTATCTCATACGTTTCCAAAGAATGACTTATACTTTGAATAAAGAGAACAACTAGAAATATGTATGCTTTCTACTGAATGGTGGTTTTGAAGATTTTTTAACACGTGAATAGATATTGTCTTGCTGATAAATAGTTGCAAAGATCTCTTGAGGAAAAAGTGCGATTGGTTTGTCGATCAGTAATAATATTCTGCAAATAAGATTACTTAAGGAGGGATGTATAGTTTCAAGAAGATTCCAAATCACTACACACATCCAAATCCATGATAGGATTCAAACTTATGAGCTATTTATCTGACAGCCAGAAAGCTAAGAAGACTGCTCGGTTGAATGGAAGGAATGACTAAGGTGCGCAATCTCATCCTTGACCGTAACTTCCACAATAACGTTCATTGAGGAACTCTGAATGTTAGCGTTGTCCAGCACAGCCTCCAACATAAATACACCAATGTAATATCTCAAAATAAAGTAGAATACAAACGAAAGAAGCCACGTATTTCCAATCAGTTGAGGAGCTGATATGTCAATGACCCCTTTGCTGCCGCAAGTGTCGATAATTTTGCATCAAAAGGATTCTATGTAAAAGAACTCGGTTAGACTATACTTGAGGGTGCCCCTTGAATTCTCGCCAAGTTTATCGCCAAACTGGGTGATGTTGTTCTATTTATGATAAACCTATACGTTATTCTGAAATCCATTCACAGTTCTGATTGGTTTTCTTCTCAGGATAAATTTAAGCAATATATGTAGGTACTAATTAGAGAATTCTGTGTACCTCAAAGTGAGAATATTCCAGCCAAGTAAAGTCAGTAATTTTTTTCTTTTTTTTATGTGCTTATACTGCATTATTTTTTTGAAATTTCATTGTATTTTGGCCGCCATTACTGTTTGCACAGCGTTCCGCTCGAACAGGATTGGCGCCAAACAAATATCGCCAATCTCGCCAAGGGGCACCCTCAAATATATTTTTACCAAGAACTCTTATGCTCGATTCAAGAGGCAGAATATATCGAAAAATAAACGAAGTATACAGAGAACACCTGTTGCATAAGAAAGAAGTATTTACAACCATTTAGTTGAATCTCTGTATGGACTTTTATATAATTTAAATAATTTATAATTAATTCATTCTGCAATTTGAGTCAACTCTGGGTTCTAAATGATAGTATTTAGAATATTTATTAAAATATTTATAATTTTTTTCCAACGGCGGGCACTTGGGTGACGAACCCTATGCCACAAGGCCAGAAACTGCTACTCATGTGTCGTTACCCAGCGGGCACCTGTGAACCAAATCACGGAGGCGAGTAGCGTTACCCGCGCCATACCACCACAAACCCGTTTATAGGGTGGGCCACATTCATACATCATCACGGAAGAAAGGACAGAGAAACACAGAGAGAACAGAGAAGGAAAGTAACATCCATGCCTGAACCGAGATTCGAACTCGGGACCCACAGCTCAGGAGTCAGGAGCGCTAACCACTCAGCCATCGGTCGGCAATATTTATAATTAATGTAACTATTTTTTTGTAAATTATTTACTTAAAATATTATTGTTAGTGAATAACTTTAAATTCAATGTAAACAATAGAGCATAAAATATATTGAAAAATCTTTCATACATTTTTCATCATCTATAATTAAACTCAATGCATTTTCAGAAGTATTATAAATATAAGTTATTCAAATAATTTTTATTAGGAATTTTGGAAATCATACTATATTTTGCTATGTAATGTATTACGTCAATTCATGTTTAATTTCTCTGTCTGTATTTAACCTTCTCATTTTATTTACTTTAGAGTGTTAAATGAAAGAATCATATATCAACCTTTCCCTTTCCTTAAAATATATAGATTTCACACACTTAAAAACCAAATTTCTTCGCAAGAACGACACTTAATTGTTTTCCTTTGATAAAAATTTTGTAATAAAATACGATGGTGTTTTTGATCGTAAATTGTGAACTAAATTAAAATCAAATTCCTTTAATAGCTAAGGTAATATAATTTTCTCAAGTCTTAAAATAGTACTTAGTTTTTATATAATATTATACAGTTGTCTACAGATGTCGTTGATAGATTCATTCATATTTAAAAGAAGTCAACTATTAGTTAATAACAATAATTATATACATATATATTTAACAACCATAAATAATATCACTACAATTTTGATATCAAAAATGTTTTTCAATGTTTCAAGAAATTAAGAGAGTGAGAGTAATCCAAGTTTTCATTTTCAAAATTACTTTATCAATTAGAAGTCAGGATATTTTGCATTCTAGTTATTATAATAACAATAATATAATTAGTTTGTATTATAATAGCAATAATTATATACATATATATTACTAAACATAAATAATATCACTATAATTTTGTTATCAAAAATTTTTTTCAATGTTTCTAGAAAATAAGAGAGCGAGAAGAATCCAAGTTTTTATTTTCAAAATTACTTAATCAATTAGAAATCAGGGTGTTTTGTATTCTAGTTGGCAAAAATTCTCGTTTACGCGAATATCAATTGGTCATCTTACCTACTGTAGATACACAAGGCAAAATATTAGCAATTTTAAAAAGGAATCTAGTATTATTACAATCCAATCCCCAAACAATAGATACCACTCATAGAAAGTTGTTTTCTTATCAGCTTTTTTTAAAAGCAAAAACCGATTTTTAAGTAACTCACAAGTCCGTTTGTCAGTAACTCAAAAGTTACTCACAAGTCCACTATCATAATGTAAAATGTCACATATCTTAAAAGAGTATTACCCATGAATTCAGTTAATAACTCATCTTAATAAACATTATAAACATCGCTATCATTTGAAAAAATCATATTTTTTCAGTTTATGAAAAGAGCATCTGACTTTGGATCTGGAATGCAGAAAATGGGAATTAAACTTGGACAGTCATCAATAATTGGCATTTACTCTCAAAATTGTGTAGAGGTAAATATTAAGAATATATAATGGTATTCATTAAGAGTAATGTCTAAATCCTGTATTTTAGTCCAGCTCTCATTTTATAATCTTCTTGGTTATTTCGATTAACTTGGTTTACTTTAATCCATTTGGTTTTTTAGTGGCTTGTGGCGGAACTTGGCTGTTTCTACTACTCATCGATTATTGTTCCCCTTTATGATACTCTAGGAAGCGATTCGTGTACTTTCATAATAAATCAATGTAATGTATTTTAAAGTATCTCTAAGTATTTTAAAGCTTAAAAATATCATTTTCAAATTCATGTGATATTTCGATTAAAAATTTATAAATTTTCCAAAGAGTTTATTTACCAGCCCATATATATATATATATATATATATATATATATATATATATATATATATATATATATATATATATATATATATATATATATATATATATATATATATATATATATATATATATATATATATATATATATATATATATATATATATATATATATGTAGATATATATATATATATATATATATATATATATATATATATATATATACATATATATATATACATATATGTATATATATATATATATATATATATATATATATATATATATATATATATATATATATATATATATATATATATATATATATATATACAATTTCAAATATTTTTACCCTATAAATTTAGATAAATTGTAACATCTATTTAATTTACTATAAAAATAATGTTAATGAATGAAATATTTTCTGCCCAATTTTAGAAAGTAACAATTATTTTTCTGATTCTCAAATTGAGATTCGAACACTTAAATAATTCAATCAGAAAACAACCCTATTTAGAAATTAAATAGTTTTTGTAGTTTTTTTTAATAATCGCTTTTTATTAAAAAATATAAAGTTACTTCTTATCTCATATACTGACAGCATTTAGAAAAAAAATTGTGAGCTTACTTTTTGGCATTCTAGAAACTTTGATAGGCCGATATTTATTTAATGTTAACTGACACTCCAATTGCTTTGAAAATAAATAAAGGAATTTTTTGCAGGTGAAATAGAAGCAATTGTTTGCGATAAAGAAAAGAAAGTGAAGTCTATTTTAGACAAAATAGAAGAAACACCTCGTTTGAAATATATAATTTTCATGAGTGATGTTAGTGAAACTACGAAGCAGATAGCAGTGAAAAAAGGAATTGAATTACATAGTTTTCAGCACATCGAAGTAAGAAATGTGAAATATTTCTGTTTGCCAGTAAAATAAATACCTTCTTTATTGCTTTCTCTTATGTTAATTTTTAAATATTTTCATAATGAATTCACATTTTTGAAATGCATTAAAAATTTATTCAGAACTTTGAAATAATGAAGAAATAAATGTAAAAACTTGAAAATAACTAAAATATTATTTAAACATGATTTTTATAAATGCCATTTTTAAAATTTGCTGTAATTAGTTTTTTTAATTTTAATTAACTTTATAAACAATAATTTTGCCTTTTTATAAGAAGTAAGTAAAAATGTGTGCAATTATTCTTTAACACATTTATTTTTAAACTTATAAGACATGCATAAGCATATTATATGAATTTTTCATCAGTAAGATCTTAATAAAATAATTTATAACGACAAGAAAAAATCAAATTCATGAATGATTATATAAATTGAATACATTAAAGAATTGTTGCACTTAAAATAACGACATGCTGAAATGAAGCGTAACTTCTAGTTACCACTTAAATGATATTCTGCTGTAGTAAGAACCAATTCCAAATTTTGTATTCTCTAGACAATAGCACCAGAAACATATTCTTTGCTCCATTTATATGATTATAATTAACGGTATAATTAGTATGTTTTTAGGCCTCCCAACTTGTATTGTGGTCAGCTTGCCTGACTTCGGATAAGGAGGTCCTGGGTTCGAATCCCCCTTTGGGCATGGATTGTACTTTCTCTCTCTATCTCTCCCTTCTTCGTCCTTTCCTTGTGTGAATGAGGAGTGAATGGTTGCCTTCCCTATAAACGGGTGCCTATGGCATGTGTGTAGAGCAATGTCGTACTTCAACGTTCATGGTGCTCTGATTAAAACGAAAGATGCTCCCAATTGACTTAAATTCGCATAGCCAAGGCATAGCGAGCTTGGCTTGTCCAAGTGTCATTAGTAACAACAACAATATGTTTTTACAATTTTCAAAATCATAAAGTGAAATTTCGAGCTATCACATATGTATAATCAATTTACTATTACTTGAGAATAAATTAAAGATGCTGCATTTGATTCCACTAAGTTATAGGACATTAGACATCATTCAAATGTACAAATTAAATGTAAATAAATGTGAGCAGCATACGTCATCGGCTGTAGATCTAGATATTTTTTGTCTCAAAGTAAAAACAATTTAAAGAATTAATATAATATGCCCATATTTTTCAAATTTATTGACATTTAGTTTTCAGTGATAAAACACTGATTAATATGCTGGTAAAATACATGAGTTCATAAAATAATATTCCAGATAATATAAAGTTCAAAAATTATTGTACATTTTATTGTTGTTGTTACTAATGACACTTGGACAAGCCAAGCTCGCTATGCCTTGGCTATGCGAATTTAAGTCAATTGGGAGGGTCTTTCGTTTTTAATCAGCATCATGAAGTTATAAGTACGACTTTGTTTTACACAGATGCCATAGGGACCCATTTATAGGGTAGGCAACCATTCACACCTCATTCATACAAGGAAAGGACAAAGATAGGATTGATAGAGAGAGAAAGTACATCCATGCCCGAACCGGGATTCGAACCCAGGACCTCCTTATCCGCAGTCAGGCACACTGACCCCTAGACAAGTTGGGCGGCATACATTTTATTTACTTTGTAAAGTGAGAAAAATGGTCATGCTTTGAATATAAGTAGATTAGTTTGGTTGGTTTGGTTTGGTTGTCGCTCAACGGTCATTTTTTGCACACGAGGAATATAAGTAGAAAATCAGATTTCAGCAAAACAATTGAAAGCAGATTTACTTTCAAATTATCCTATTTAAATGTTATAATGTATTGCAAAACTTCTAAATACATTTGTATATGAATAGATTCCTGTTATTAATGAGCATATTTTTTGGGAATGCAACAAAAAATATGCGGAAAACCAACATCAATATTCCTTTATTTTGTAAATACACGGGTCCTTACTCCTTGTTCGTGGTGAATGTTTTACAGAGCTAGAAATTTTTTAAGAAACAAATGTCTGGTAAGAACTTCGTATTATAAGATGATTTTGGCCTTAGTGGAACCAGAACTGGTAGGAAATAAACGTCTAGTAGGAACTTTGTATCCTAAAAAGATTTTGGCATTAGTGGAATCAGAATTGAAAAGTTGTCTGTGGTGCAGTAGTTGGATTGCTGTCTTCAGTGTAGAAGATACTGGGTTGATTTTATTTTCTGTTTCTCAATAGGATATTAATGTTGTTTTCTACTTGTGTGTATGAACATCTATCAGGATTGTGAAGCTTTCTGACTTTTCTCAATTTAAACTTGTGTATTACTGTCTATCTTTAAGCGATTTTCTGGAAAACAATACACTTTAGATGTTAAAAATCCTCTAAACTTTCGATCCTGAAAGTGTCTCATTTTAGGATATTATAAACAGCAACTTATCTTTCATTTGCTTTAATAACTATCTTCTTCTTCTTAGAGTTGGGTTTGTATGTCATTGGGCACCGCTGCTTTTATCAGCATTTTGTGCTGTTAACTCCAAACCCAATGTTTCCTAGTTCCAGTTGCTCGGGTCATCCACTTTATTAATTAAGTCCGATGATCCTTTCATGGAGTCTAGGTGTAACTCTCTAGTATAGATGATGCCCAATGAAGTTAATCTAGGGAGGGCAAGGGCCTCGCATTCATAAATGATATGTTTGGCCGTTTCCTCTTGCATATGACATTTCCTGCAGATAGGGTCTTGCTGAAACAGTCCCATTTTATGGAGGTGTTTTCTGAAATAATAGTGCCCAGTTATGAAGCCTACAATTAAACGTATCTTCTGCCTAGAGCATCTTAGAATTTCAGAAGCAATCCTCGCTGATGATCTACAGATGATTCTGGTCAGAGAGTCAGTCATGCTAGCGATAGCTTCCTGACTTTCACCTGAAGAATATGGTTTGGAGGTCACTTCTACCTCCTATGAAATATTTAATGCTGCCCCTTCACTAGATTGTCTCTGAGTTCCCTTGTCTTTTTCCTCTATACAAACTATACAAATAGGGGGATTGTTTTAAATAGATAAATTATCCAGTCTTTGTTTTTTCATAATTAAGAATCTAATTTAATGAATGCGTTGTTTGTACTGTTATCATATCTTTTTTTCTTATTTTTAATTTTTTTAAAAAACATTTTTTTAAATTATGTGATTGTGTTTGCACATGTTCTCCTTTCTTAATGGTCATGGGTGTTTCTAATCAACTTCGACATTATAAGCATCTATTTCAATTGCTGATGGATCACTCTAAACTCATCCCGGATAATGTGACTCATTTCGTAATCTTTTAAAAACCTTCTTTTGTATTTGTATGATGATCAAACACTAATTTGAGAAATTAATGTGTGTTTCTAATTTGAATTTTAGTTTATAAAGAAACAAGAATTATTAAAAGTGAGGAAATTTTGGCGTATGGAAAAGCTTAAATTTTTTTAACCATAATCTTGTGCTAATGATAATTATCAAGTTGAAAATCGTAAATAGCTTTAATGAAATCCTATAATAATTCTATATTAATGCAATTTTTATTGCTTTTAAACATTGATGACATTTGATTAACATTAAAACACATTAGGATAAGAATGCATTCCTGTATGCATTTATAGCTAATTGAAAATTTTCCTGGTCGAAACTAACTTATTTGAAATGTACAAAATATTGCTTATTCTACATAAAATACAAAGGAAACTTTAGAAAATAAAGAAACTTATACAGGTTCTTAACTTTTTAATCTCTATTCCTCTTTAAATATTTGAAGATTTTTATATTTTATTTAATACTTAATCTATAACCCTTATTTATTTCATAAAAAAGAGAAACTTTTTATAACAGTTCTTCTTCTTCTTCTTCTTAGAATTGGGTTTGTATGTCATTGGGCACCTCTGCTTTTATCAGCATTTTGTACCATTAACTCCAAACCCAATGTTTCCTAGTTCCAGTTGCTCGGGTCACCCACTTTATTTATAAAGTCCGATAACCCTTTAATGGAGTCTAGGTGTAACTCTCTAGTATGGATGATGCCTAAAGAGGTTAATCTAGGGAGGGCAAGAGCCTCGCATTCATAAATGATATGCTCTGCCGTTTCCTCTTGCGTATGACATTTCCAGCAGATAGGGTCTTGCTGAAATAGTCCCATCTGGTCAGAGAGTCAGTCATACTAGGGATAGCTTCCTGACTTTCACCAGAAGATGGTTTGGAGGTCATTTCTACCTCAAGTGAAGGATTCATTACTGCCCCTTTACAAGACAGCCTCTGAGTTCCCTTGTCTTTTTCAACAAGGTCAACTTCAGAGGCATCACCTGTAGATGCAGAAAGGATTGTTATTTCTTGTGTATTTTCAGCCACAAGATAACAATTTATAAGCTCAGGTAATATAAGTCCACCCAGCATTGCCTGAGATACTGGGCAAGGCAAATTACTCTAGAAGTTTGCCAGGCAACTAGAGGCTCCGTTAAGACACCAATACCGCGGTGCCAATTAGCCCTAGGCACGGAACGCATAACACCAGGGTTTACGGGAGCTGGTTCGCGGCCTCTGATTCTATATTCAAGGCTATCCTGTCATTCCTACAGGACGTTCGGTGATCCACCGCCTACCGACGCGCCTGGTAGCTGCTCAGGCCCCAGGTTATAACAGTTAAAAATAAGCATTTAACATAATTTTATGTCATGAAAGAAAGTTAGGTCATAAAAGATTTCCTGACGGAGAATAATATAAGTAGGATTTTAATATAATTTTTGTGTCCGAGTTTACTAGCATTAAAATTATTTACATGCTTATTTTATTCCATGTTGGCTTATTTTTGATAAAATTTAAGTTTTAAGTACTTATTTGTACATCATATATTGCAAGAAATTTCGAAACGCGGGATATCAATAATTCATTAATTAAATTTTTAAAGTTGAAAATTTTATGCTAATTATTAATGTTCTAAACATGATAATATCAATTTTGAAATCTATTAAAATTAATCTTGTTAATATTTATTTTATGCATTTTTATTTTATGACATGTTCAGATGTTTTAAATACTATTTATCAAAATTTTTGATAATTTTTTTTTATTTCTAAGATTCTTATAAGCCATTGAAATTATTTTCATGCAATTTAAGTTAAAAGGCTAATATTGATTTTCTTATTTTTACAATATTTATCTATTAATTTTATTTTTAAAATATTGTATTAGGAAAAGTTTTGAAAAGTATTTTATGTTATATTGTTATGTATTTTAAAATATTTAAACTATTTATAAATATTCAATGGTTCATTTTTGTAAAATTTTAGATGTTAGGAAGAACTCATCCAGTTCCAAAACGCGTAAGTACAGCCTTGAAGATTTCTTGTGTCTCGACTCGAAGCCGAATTTATAACATATTTATTTTATGATGCATATTATATCTATTTTCTCAATCTATTTTCTAACGTAATAGTTTTTAATAAAATGAAAGAAATATGGAAATTATTAATTTTACTTCTTATATAATATAATTTATTTAGTGAAAGAAACATTTTCGAAAAGTTTTATAATGTCTCTTGATACTGAACAATTTAAATATTTTAATTAACAAACTTAATCTCTTACTAATTTAGTAAAATTAAGAGTTCTTTTTTAAATTTAGACATACTTTCACAAATTATGTTAATTTCTGAAGAACTTCTCATTAATAGATTTTAAAGTTAAATTCGAGATTTATTGTACACAAAATTAATGGTACTTACGAATTATCGCAACTATGCCAATCTCCGGGATAACTTGTCAAATTAGCAACCCCAATGTCGCACGCATCTAAGGCGCTGAATTGGAAGCCATGTGCTTTTTTTCAAATTTCCCTGTTTGCCACATTTCTCAGCCTAACTGTTCTTTGAAAATGGCAAGGTAGAACATTAAAATGCGAATCTGGGATTTTACCGAAAAAGATGTTGTTACGCTTTTATAGAAATATAACATTTTACCAGACGTTAGGAAATGTATCACTTCTTACGTGATAAGGCTTTATTTTGGAAAAAAGATTTTTTGGAAGTGCAACGTTGAATCTGTAATCAACACGTGGGAATAAGAAGTGGTAATTGGTTTGAGGAAAGCCGTATCCCATTATTAACAGCGGTAAGATTCATGTATTGCTGGTGCAAAGAATTAACAACAATCAAATTTTGTGACGAAGAACTTAAGACTTTTAAAAGAGTCATAGACTGGAATAATGATATGAGAGAGATTTTTGTTCGCCACATGTAAAAGAAAATAAATCACTGGACTTGATTATTCAAGAGTAAAACACAAATATAATTTTGTCGAGCCCGAAACGGGTGCGCATGCCCAAACAATCGAAATAATGCGGGGTTCCGCGAAATGGAGAAACAAGAGACAACGGCGTACAGCAAGACACCATCTTGAGTGTTATTTGGAAGAATTCATATGGCGACAAGACCAATAAAAGGATAAAAAAAATTTTTTTTGATTCTATTTTAAAGACCAATTGCAATATTTTCCACCAATTTGCAATATTTTTTTGATATATCGTTAAATAAAGGTATAAGAGTTATACAACTAAAAATTACTTATTATTTTTCTTTATATATTATTCATTATTTTATTTCATGCTGTGTCTATCACATTGTACTTTTCAACTACTCGTTCCATGTACCGTCAGCGTATTTCGTTTTTAGAATTGCCCGGTCTTATATAATGCCGCCAATATGGTTGCGATAATACGTAAGTACCAAATTTATTTGTCTCAAAATAATCAGGCAATTGTTTGGAAAATTTGGACCTGATTTTCATTCATAATGTGAAAATATATTCTCAGTTTTTAAATTATTAAATGGGAATCAGGGAAAATCTAGTGAGTAAATTACAATCATTACAGTCATTTTACATAAATTTATACGCATATTTAATTTTAAAATAAGCATGATATTACTATGTTAACACATTTTAGTTACCAACTGCCTCTGATATATCAGAAATTTGCTACACAAGTGGTACCACTGGAAGCCCAAAAGGTGCTGTTCTAACACATGAAAATATGGTGTCAGCCGTTGGAGCATTAGTTTTAGAATTGGTAATAACTTTTTCTTGCTTTGAATACCAATTTAAATGCTTTTAATCAATGATGTCAAATAAAATCAATCGAATTAATCAATGTAATTTCATAATTGATAATAAAGAGCTGCTTAATCATTTTTAATGAATATTTTATTATTGCCACCCAACTTGTCTAGTGGTCAGCGTGTCTGACTGCTTTTAGGGAGTTCCTGGGTTCGAATTCCTGTTCGGGCATGGATGTACTTTCTCTCTCTATCTATCCTGTCTTTATCCTTTTCTTGTATGAATGTGTTGTGAATGGTTGCCTACCCTATAAACGGGTATCTATGGCATGTGTGTAATGAGTAAGTCGGACTCCACACCAAACATGGCTCAGTTGGAAAAGTGGAGCAGCGCACACCATATTGACAGCCTGGCTGGCAAACAACATTTTATTGTTATTTTTCTCACAGTAATTTCCTTAGAATTTTCTCGTTAAGCATTAATAATTCTGTTGATCTTTAAATATACTGAAAGCGGTTTGTCAATATTGCTTGAGTTTACTATATATTCTCAATTATAGCTTATAACATTATTCTACAGTCATTATTTTCTTTTATACTGACATTTTTAAAATGAAATTTAATATATTGTAACAACATATCATTTTCACTTCGTGAATAACATTTCAAGATCTAAAGTAGCTGAGACTGCTGTTTATTTCTAATAAATTATTATGCCCATGGAAATAAATTGAAAATACTTCATTATCGAAACAAATAATAATTCACTCATTTAATAAAATTAAACGAAAAAAATGCCGGTAAACGAGAAGCATTGCTTGTATAGACGCAAAATGAAGCATGAAGATATCAGATATGTTTCTTAATAAAAAAAAACAAATAGTTTGAAAGAATAAAAAACACTACTGAATTTTAATAACTTATGTCATTAACATAAATATTGTAAAGAAATGTAAATATATAGTGTAAATATTTGTGTAAATGTCTTATACTTTTATTTAATTACTTATTTTAATGTGTTATGATCGGTTAATTTATGAAATTATTGCCTAAACAATGGTTAATCTTTCGAAAAGCTGTTTTTGGAACTAAGAAATAAATCCGTAAAATCTTAGGTATATTGGCGATAGTTGGCAATTTTTTGCCGACATTTTAGAACCAAAACATAGGTATACCTTTATGAAGTGTCCAGTAGATAGCACCAATAGGGGCTGAGGTATTATAGTCTCACCATAGGAATCCTTTAGAAACACATCCTTTGAGAAAAAATCTAGGAACTTCCGAATGGGTGCAAAATATTGTCCTCAGCCAAGTAATGAGTCAGACGAAAATTCATCAATCAATTAGAATTATTTTAGTTCAACACATCTAAATATAATGCAAAGCTCAATAAATTAGATAGAACTTTAAATTCAATAAAAATTGGAAAGCGAAATATTTTTTATTAAAGAAATTAATAATTGTGTTAATTATAACTATAAGATGCGAAATGTAAATTAAATTATTTAATTATCGAAAGAATAATGCATTAATAGATTATGAAGAGTCAAACGTATATGCATAATATATGATTGATATATAGATTGCAAAACATTT
This sequence comes from Latrodectus hesperus, assembly GCA_037975125.1. Classification (NCBI taxonomy): domain Eukaryota; kingdom Metazoa; phylum Arthropoda; class Arachnida; order Araneae; family Theridiidae; genus Latrodectus; species Latrodectus hesperus. The sequence continues at coordinate 116,821,401 of CM075851.1, forward strand.
TAATAAATTATGAGTAAGAATTTAATAAATTACTTAGAAAATCTAATCATTCATAAAAAATCAAACCTAATATTCAATAAATACTTAAATAAGTATTCAAAAATTATTCTTGAACAAATAATATAGCAAAAATAAAGATGAAAATAACTTATACAGAAGAAAAAAAAGACGAAACTAATTATAAGAAATCTGTATTAATGTTTTGGAACTATATGTTATCTATTGTTACAAATAATTATATTTTGTCATCTAAAAATTAGACAAATTGATATAAGCTTTTTCCAGTGAAATGTGAATGAAAGTAAAATTAGTCTCAAATCTTATTTATTGACAGTAATAACATATCTTATTGTAGTCTGTACGTTTTAAATATAGTATTTCAACTATAGTTTTATAATGCATTTGAATAAATTTTATCCCATTCAAATGTTGCAAGAATAAATGAATTTCATTTTCCCTTTCAATTATAATTATTTTTCTTACCATAATAAAACAATATTAAAATTTCTTTAAAATTTTCGTTTCTCTTTAAGTATTCATTAGTCAAATGTCAATTATTCATAAAACTCATATAATTCGTTGATCTCTCTGTATATATATATATATATATATATATATATATATATATATATATATATATATATATATATATATATATATATATATATATATATATATATATATATATGTATATATATATATATATATATACACTTTGAATAAATTGATCAATTTCAAATACAATTGATTGATATTTCTAACAAGTTAAGCGATAATTTTATTAGAAATCCATATTTGTTATAGACATTTAAAGAAGTTAAATTTCTTATTTTAAGTAAGTATTCATAAAAGCGCTTGCTTAAAATTATTGTCTTGATTTATGAAGTATATTTCGAAGAAAATTTATATGGCCATGTTGTTCTATTAAAAATGCAAAATATTAATCACTTATTCGCAGAAATTTTTATTTATATTTTAAAATTTATTTCTAATTTCATAAAAAGCAATAGAAATGGTATATTTCTTGGTAAAATTAATTTCATAAGAAATCTTAAGTTTATGGGATTTGATGATTATGATCTTATACTATTTAAATGAGTAAACTCATTAGAAACATTATTGTATTTTTGCACAAATTATGATAACAAGCCCCATTCATTTCTTCCGTTTTCAAAGAAACGTTTGTTAATTGTAATTAATTAATTTTTAAATCAAAATTATTTTACAGAAATCATAAAAAGGCACAATTTATTAAGATATGGTCAGCAAGTTTCTTTTAATTTAAAAAAGAAAAAATATTCTTTTTTTCAGGCCCACGTAGAGTATAATTTTAGAGCACTAAGTATAAATAATTTATGTAAATTATATAATTAATTTATTTAAATTATGATTAAAATCTTTTCAATTTTCAGGGAGACAAAACACCAGGAAAGGGTGATATTTTGATTTCGTACCTCCCCCTGGCTCATGTCTTTGAACTTACTGTTGAAGTAAATATTATATTAATCATGAATATATATATATATATATATATATATATATATATATATATATATATATATATATATATATATATATATATATATATATATATATATATATATATATATATATATATATATATATAGCCATGAAGAGAATAACGTGAAATGTTTTCTTTATAAGAAGGCACATATTAAATAAAATTCTGAATGAGGAACTTCTTCATAATAAAGGAATGTAATATCACGTTTTATGTTTTCAGTTAATGATATTAATCAATGGTGGATGCATTGGTTTTTTTGGAGGTGATGTCACATCACTGTTGGATGATATAAGAGTCTTGAAACCAACATTTTGGCCTGCTGTCCCGAGACTTTTAAACAAGATTTATGATGAGGTATTTAGTGAATGAAGTGTATATAAATACACATATTATGTTTAATTTGATAATGAAACAGGTATCTTAATAGCTATGAATAATAACTAAACTAGTTATTTATAAACTTAAGATGGTAAATTGCTTGCAAATTGTAAGAAACTATTAATTGTAACTTAAGTTAATAAAATATTTATAACCAAACCCAGTTCATATTTTGTGAATTCCGTATGTCGAAAACCTGAAGTAATTATAGTAACAATTCCTTAAAAATAAACATTCTAAGTAAACGGGTAAGAGCATTTCATTTTCCGCATGGATATAAATTTGATTTTAGAACTTTATGAGGATAATTTAATGAAAAAGTACTATTAAGTTACTGAAATCATAAAATTTATAAATATTATTTATTGGAATAATTCATTTAATTTAATCATTGTTTATGAGAATTAAAATGGATGAAAGTACTATAAGTTAGCCTATAAAAATATTGAATAACAATAATACTGCTACACTATAACGTTATTTTTACAGAAATAATACAAATTTTAATTTTGGAGATTTACTAAGAAAATAAGAGAAACAAAGTTTGTTTATCTCTTTACTAATCCTTAACGAAGATAACATAAAATTTATTTGAACTTTATGCATTTGCATATTGGTTATCAACTGTAATGGGAGATGAGAATTTTGATAAATAATTAATTCTAAAAATACATTTCTTTATACAGAATTTTTGAACTTGAAATAATTCATCCAAGCAATTAAACAAGCATTAAGATATTTAGTAATGAATAGAGAAAAATAATCAGAAATAAAATTAATTTGGTAGGTAAACGTATAAAAAATTTAGAAGCCAGTGATGATCTTTTGAAAACTTGGAAAATTCTTCAGGAAAACTGCGGGTTTCTTTTTTCTCCTGAAGTTAGTCTTCATTACCAAACAAACTTAGTTTTAATCCATTCTGTAAATTTTATTTGGATTTTTGGGGAAGATGTTAGGAAAGAAATTAAATTTAATATCAAACAATGAGAAGTTAGAAAACAAATATTTATTTTTGAAACATTATAAAAGGTGCAGGATACACAGTGACAGTCAATAATTTTTGAGTTTTGATTCCCATGTTTCTACATCACCCAAACCAATAATAAATATATCAATATTTGATTTGCTTAGCAAAGTAAAATAAATATTTATTTTATCAAGTCAACTTTTTTAACGAACAAAGTGATGCATAAACTTCAATAAAATGTAATTATACAAAACTAACTGTACAGTGTTGTCCCTTTTTGGTATCATTGTATTTGGTTTTTTAAGTGAGAGAGAAATTTAGATTTGTCCATTATTATGTAATGCCCTTATAGTCCATTATTATGGAATGTTTATCAATAAATATTTCCAAATTATTTCTCTATTCAAATCGTAATTATTTTAGTTATTTTTAATACCACTATTAACGAAGTATAACTAATATTATAGATTTTTTGAAATATTGAGCTAGAAGTAAAATATTTTAAGCATCGATAAACTAAAAATAATTTAATATCGATTGTAAATTTCCTAACAGAAGGGAAAAATAATTTAATATAGATTGTAAATTTCCTAACAGAAGGGAAAAATAATTTAATATCGTTAAATTAAAATAATTTCATTGTTTGACTTACTGATTTAATTTTTGTATTCTTTTTGTAATAAATTATTGTAAATTTGTTCATTATTTTGAATTAAATTAATTGTAATTTTTTCTACTTTCTTTACTCTTCTTCTTTTTTTCGCAAATATGTTTGTTAACTCATTTTTACTTTTAGAAAGAAATGCATTTACAATATGGTATTTTCATTATTTTACATTCTTTTCTGTAAAAAAGCAATTTCTTATTAAAAACGGAAATGTGTAAAATAATAATAAAATTAGATTATTATAAGGCATTCTAAGAAAAAAAAATTAAAAGAAATCATCTGACATAGGTAGAAATGATTCTGAATAGCTCTTTATAAGATCTTTATTTTCTCTTACTTCAATAAGTACAGGTGAGACTTATAAGCAAATGACAAAATATACGCGTATAAAAATAATTTGATTTTTTATTTATTAATTTTAATTTCTTTCAAAGCCTGTTATTACTCTATATAAAATCATAAACCTATTGTGTTTTTTCACTTTTTTAATCTTGGTTTTATGTACCTATAATAAAAATATTTTAAAAAAAGGTTATGTGGATTCGTTTATGTTTTGATGAAGTATTCGAAATTATATTTTTTGAAAAATTCTCTCTTTTATAATTTAAAATTTTTAAATAAATGATTTTCTATTTTAAACAATACACTGATTTTTGCACTAGATTTTGTAATATTTTGATTATTGCTTTATCAAAGATTTTTGCTTAAATTTTATGTGTTTCGATACTCACACTTGTTGGAGTTTGCTAATATTTGTCATATGACATCAGCGGATGACAGAAACATCACAACCACAATATTTAAATTTGTTGAAATTGTTATAAATTACCAAGTTACGTTTTTCAATTAGAGTTTATTAGATACACTTTTAACATTGTGTTAATTTCCCCTTATTATATTATTTATTGTTATTTAGAAAATTTATTAATTTCTAGTAGATTTACCTAATATAATCTTATGGAATTTACAGTAGGTTTTATCTTATAGCATTTATATTTATTATAAAATTCAACAACAAGGACAGCTGTTTTATAATTAGCTGATTACGAAAAGACAAAAACTGACTCTTAATTAAACAAAAAATTCAAATTGGTTCTTTTTTCCCAAATTGTATATTTTTCATACCCATAGATTTGAGTATTAATATAAAAAGTTTATTCTTTTCGAAGTTAGTACATTCATATTTGATAAAACTATTTCTTAATAAAAATATACTACTTTTCTAACAGGGGCTTTTCTACTATTGTTGGGGTATTTTTATCATTAAAATATCAGTTAAACCAAATGTAAATGATTTCTGCTTTTCATCTCGAAAACATAATTCATTTTTGAATATTTCAGATAATGATAACAATAACTGTTAGTTTTTTTTCAATATTTTACGTAAAATTATTTTACACTTTAGTTCTTATTAATCAAGGTATTTTAAAAAAATAATTTTAAATTTAAGTATTTGTAATTTTGAATTTCAAATCAATGTAAAATTACTAAGAATTTCAAAAGAAAAATTTTAGTATTTTCTTCCTATTGGCTTAAATATTTTAAAATACTAAAATCTATTTGAAAATATCAGTGATTAAAATTATTATAATGAATCAAAAATTAATCATAAGTTATTCTGATCAATTTCTATTGTTCTGACTAGTTACTAATGCATAAATACATAAGTGCTATAAATGCTAATAAATGAAACCTAGTTGCTAATAAATTAGTATTTTTAATTTAAATGTGTTAGACTCTTTGAAGCAATAATGCTGCCATTTACACATAGTTAATATATATTTTTATAAAATAAAATTTACCATTGAATAAATACTTTAAATAGCTTTTTATTCATCAATTAAAACTGTAATAAAAATTATAACAAATTAAATTATAAAGTTTTTGTTTCTATTAATGCTTCCTCATCTATAATAGAAATTATTGATCAGTTCATTTGGAAATTTCTTAGGAAAAGACTTAACTTTCTTAAGTATTCCAGAAATACTATTTTGCATTTTTAATAGGGAACGAAACAAAATAGAATTCTAATAAAAAGCACTACACCTTTATGCTTATTGTTAATGTCATGTGTATATTTCAATTATGTCTATTCTTATATTGCAGATATTTTTATCATTAAAATTGTTTTATAAAAATGAATAAAATGTTTTATTTCTCATACTTAGTTTCATTTAAAATTTAGAATTATAGTAGTTTTTTAAAAAAAATATTTAATCTTTCTTTTATGTATTTTAGATTCACTCTCAGGCAGGATTAAGAAAGATAAATGGTTGCGATGAAATAAAGGAAACAAAGTAAATATCATTTCAATTTTTGATTTAGTTTTACAATTGTTTTTGGACTAATACAATTATGCAAAATTCAAGTTTATTTCCTTTCAAAAATTTTTTAAAATATTGTAAGATATAGAATGCAGTAAAAATATTTTTTGTATTTCTTCCATTAATAAATAGATAGTACAGTTATTAATATGCTTTGTTGCTTTTGATGCAAAGAAAACGCGGTAAACCATAAAGAATAAAATATTCTACCAGTCAAATTCTACATTATGCTCCCATAAATAGTCTGCTCGTCATTGAAGGCATACAAGCTGTGGGTACACAAATGGATGGATAACCTATAATTTTGATAAACAATCCTTGGGGTTTAATCTCCCTACATACAATAGTAGCATGTTACTTTCATTTAATACGTTAATTTAAAAATGATAATTGAATGTTTAAACCAGATATATGGCCGCTCAACTTGTCTAGTGGTCAGCGTACCTGATTGCGGAAAAGGAGGTCCTGGGTTCGAATCTGGTTCGGGAATGGATGTACTTTCTTTCTCTATCTAGCCTGTCTCTGTCCCTTCCTTGTATGAATGAGGTGTGAATGGTTGCCTAACTCTATAAACGGCTCCCTATGGCATGTGTGTACTGAGGAAGTGGGACTCCACACCAAAATAGGGTTCAGTTGGAAAAGTGGTGCAGAGCACCCCATGTTGCCAGCCTAGCTGGCACACGACAACAACAACAACCAGATATATGCTATTTATGGAAAAATAATGGAGTTAATTCCAAGTGAACTTACAGCTTAAAGTTCATGCTAAACTGTTACATACATCCACAATTAAATTTGGAAATAAACGCACGACATGCAGAGGTAAAAGCCAAAAATAAATAAATATGCAAATAAAGTACTAAACTGTTTGCTTAACTTAGAATTAAACAAAGGACATCTTGCTGACATCACTTTAAATTAGGTACATGCTAAACTACTACATACCATACATCCACAATTACATTTGGAAACAAACACACGACATGCTGAGGTAAAAGCAAAAAATAAATAAATATGTAAATAAAGCACTAAACCCTTTGCTTAACTTAGAATTAAACAAAGGACATCTTGTTGACATTAAATAAGGAAACCAAACAGGAATCTCATTCCTAAAAAGTTCTGACTATCATTTCTTTCTTAATTTCGAGAACAACTGTTCCTCCTGATGTGCTCATTTCAAATGCACTCACCCCACTGTACTTGTGCCCAATAAGATTCTGTTGTTGTAATTTCAATATCACCAAAACTATTTTTCTTTGTTTAATTTTTTGGTTAAATTTTGGTAAAAAAAGTTTTCTTCAATTTTTGTGACACTATTTAACATAATTTTATTTATACATTTTCATGAATGTGTACCTTTATTTAGTTTAACAAAGTAGTTAATATAAAAACAACAATGGCAGGAAGTTTGATTTTTTTATAAATTAAAGTAAAATAAAATTTTATTTTACTGTAACTTTCCATTAATATTGAAAGAAACATTGAATTTAAATGAAATGATAATCGCTTTTATACACTAATTACATACCTAGGAACACATTCTTGTAGCTATTATTCTTGCAAGATATGTTTGATTTAAAAAAATAAACTATGTTGATTGTTAAAGTAAATATGATTTATGCCATATGTTTGGGTTTCATGGGTATATATTATCGAAATAGGGAATTAATTCTAAAAAAATTGTTAGTTTGCGATCTCATACGCAGATGGGTTAAAATTTTTGGCAATGTAAAACGACAAGAAAAGTATATTAGCGCCCTGTTTTTTGGTTAAAAAGTCCATGAGTTCAATTTCCGCACTAGGCATTGTTGATTATGTTCTTCTTCTTCTTAGGATTGGGTTTGTATATCATTGGGCACCTCTGCTTTTATCAGCATTTTGTACCACTAACTCCAAACCCAATGTTTCCTAGTTCCAGTTGCTCGGGTCAACCACTCTATTAATAAAGTCTAATATAACCATTTAATGGAGTCTAGGTGTAACTCTCTAGTATGGATGATGCCTAAAGAAGTTAATCTAGGGAGGGCAAGGGCCTCGCATTCGTAAATGATATGCTTGGCCGTTTCCTCTTGCGTATGGCATTTCCAGCAGATAGGGTCTTGCTGATACATTCCCATTTTTTGGAGGTGTTTTCTGAAATAGTAGTGCCCAGTTATGAAGCCTACGATTAAACGTATCTTCTGCCTAGAGCATAGTTGATTATAGTAGTTCAGAATTCATTTTGAAACTGTTAGTTTGTGAGTTATCTCTTACATGTAAACAATATTCTTGTAATCTGCAAATCAAATTTTCTAACAGAGTAAGAATAATTCAAACATACTAAAAGTAATTTAACTAATTCTCACAATTTCAAGCGTCAATATATATATTGTAATTTTAAACTGAATTTTGAAATTGCGAAAATTTTGTAAATAAGTTTAACAAAATCATTTTTCTAACGGAGAAGTATTGGTAATCATTATAATACAAATAAAAAAAAGATAAATTCGCTATTAATTATTATTATTCTATGAAAAAAATCAAGGAATTTTCTTCATTCAATGAGTATCAGATTTTTCTGCCGAACAACTTGTCTAGTGGTCAGCGTGCCTGACTACGGATAAGGAGGTCGTGGGTTCGAATCCCGGTTCGGACACGGATGTACTTTCTCTCTCTATCTATCCTATCTTTGTCCTTTCCTTGTATGAATGAGGTGCGACTGGTTGCCTACCCTATAAACGGGTCCCTATGGTATGTGTGTACTGAGGAAGTCGGACTCCACACGAAAATACGGTTCAGTTGGAAAAGTGGAGCAGCGCACCCCATATTGCCAGCCTGACACACGACAGTGAGTGAATGAATCAGATTGGTCTAACTTATCTGAGGTGTGAAATTAATTATTGTTATTTGTTTAGTAAAACTGGCTTGGTTCTAATTACACTGAATTCTCTGCGATATTTTTGTAGTTTATTTTTATACAATTAGTTGAATTTTTGGCAGTAAAAATTGCAATTCCCTAAATTTGATTGAAATGGAATTCCACTGGTTGTTTTTATATGGTACAGTATCAAATGCTTATATTAGTAAAAATTTTCAAAAACATATATAAAAACATTTAAAACCAATTTTCCGAACTGCTAAGTACTATGTGCTAAAAATATTTTCTGAGTCAATTACATTACATTGATGATTTATAAAAAAATCTGTGCATATTAATACTTCAATCATCACAAATTATTTCCACACTTACTACTGAAGAACATTGTAATGGACTCATTATATGACTCTTATTAGTGATTGACAAGCAGCTCATGGAATCTGGAGCATAAATTTGGGAACATTCGAGTTCATTGGTTTTCCTGGTATAAATTGCTATCAAAATATTTTGGAAGTTTTACAAATATTTTACTTATACAAATTTCAGAATCAAGATAAGAAATATGTTCCAAGTTTTATACCAAACTTGGTATTAGAGTCACGTGATGTCCATTTATTGACCACGAATTGATAATTTTTAAAATAGACCATTTACATAGTGAAAGGATTCAGTATATTGTTGTTGTTACTAATCCCAGACGGTCCAAATTCAATACTAGATCAACTCCAAAAGTCCATAAAAAGAGCTCCAGTAGCTTCACGCCGCTTTCCGTAAGCTCAGCAAAGTGAAGCATCATTTGCCGCGGGCAGTGGTTGGAAGGATGGGAGGGTGAGGTACTCTCCTTCACTGGGTTGCTGGAGCCCCCGTGGGTTGGGGACGTGTCCACGTTAATATGTGACGTCCAGAGTCCTTCCGCTGGTGTGGCGTGGATGTGGAGAGGAGGGTGCCAGCTCAGGTGTGGCCTCGTCACCTGACCGTGGTTCAAAATGACAAGGCACCTTAAAAAGAGCAAAAGAATTACTTTCACCTTCGTGGTGCTCTGATCCAAACGAAAGACGCTCTCTGTTGACTTAATTCGCACTGCCAAAGGCATAGCGAGCTTGGCTTGTCCAAGTGTCATAAGCAACAACAGTCCATAAAAAGCCAGGAAATCCTAAAACAAAAGTGGCTTTGAAAAAACCTCTTCCTGGTCAAAATTCAAGCAACTAAAGATATGCTCAGTCGATGCCTGTTCAGCTTTACATTGACCCTGCACCTTCAGTATTGTATATCTAATTAAAGCGGAATGTGACAATGAAATATGTTCATTTTTTTCCCAGGTACATTTCAAACTTTAAATTTAGTACTACTTTCAGGTCTAAAACTGAAGACTTCTTGGATCCGAGCATGTGTAAAAAGCTTTCAGAAAAACTGGGAGGAAGAATCAGACTGGTTTTGGTCGCTGCAGCACCCACAGCTGTTGACGTGTTGAATTTCTATCGCAAAGCCTTGGACTGCACTGTATGAAACACATGCATAATTCTACTTTTATTTGATTCTCTCTAAAATATAAATTAAGTTATATTTTAATAATTAAAATACGTTATACAATGGTTTTATCAAAAATATCCTTATCCTTTAACTTATAATATTCTATAAAATTATATTAATCTTCATATCGTATCTTTATTTTGTTATCTATACTACTTGACATTAAAATTGCTACACCAGGAAAGCGGCACTCCACACACGTGCATGACAGGTAGAACTTGCTGTGATATGCAAATAATTAGATTTTCAGCACATTCATACAAAGCAAGCGAAAGTAGCGACATCTACAATGTGTATAAAACCAGGGATTTGACAGCAGTTTTCTCATACTCAATTTCTGTTTCAACGTTGCTTTCGGCAAAGAAAGTTGTTGTAATGCCTCGTGTAAGAAGAAGAAAGGCCTATCAGCACGTGTCTGACTTTGATCGAGGAAGGATTATAGCCTACCGGGATTGCTGTTTATCGTACTGCAATATTGCTACTCGCGTCGGTCAAGACCCCATAACTTTTAGCAGAATATGGAATCGATGGGTTCAGGACAATCACACGGAACGTCATTCAGGATCTCAGCGACCCCCATCACTAACAGCACAGAAGGCAGACATCTTATCCGCGTGGTCACAAGGGATCGTACAGCCACGTTACGAACCCTGAGTCGAGAAATGGAGTCATTTGCAAGGCAACAAGTTTCTGCTCGAACAGTTCGACGACGTTTGCAGCAGCATGGATTGTCTGCACGGTGACCATGGCTTTGGCTACCATTGACGTGGCATCACAGACAGGAGCGCCTTCAATGGTGTGATCAGCGACGAACCTAGACGCGGGAATGGCATCACGTCACCTTTACAGATGAACCTCGTTTCTGTATACAGGACCATGATGGCCGCATCCGTGTTTGGAGGCATCGTGAAGAACGCGCATTGCCAGCTTGCATTGGACATCGCCATACTGGCCCATCTGCTGAAGTAATGGTATGGGGTGCCATTGAATACACGTCTCGATCACCTCTTGTTTGCATTACCGGCACTTTGAACAGCAACCGTTACATTTCCGATGTGTTAAGGACCCGTGGCTCTGCCCTATCTTCGAGGCCTCCCTAATGCTTTGTTTCAACAGGATAATGCACGACCGCATGTTGCCCGTACTGTTCTGAACTTCCTTGATACAGAACAGGTTCGACTGTTACCCTGGCCAGCACGTTCTCCTGGTCTGTCACCAATTGAGATCGTGTGGTCAATGGTTGCCGAGCGATTGACACGCCATCACTCACCATCCACTACTGTCGATGAACTGTGGCATAGTGTTGAAGCTGCATGGACTGAGATCCCCGTACATGCCATACAATCTCTGTTTGACTCCATGCCTAGGCGGATAAATGCTGTTATTGCAGCCAGAGGTGGCTGTTCTGGGTACTGATTTCTCAAAATCCATACATCCTAATTTCCTGTAAATCTAATCACTTGTTCTTTCTACTATAATGTATGTGTCTAATAAATATCGTTCTGTTATTTGCATTCCTTCTTGGTGTAGCAATTTTAATGGCTAGTAGTGTATTTTGTTTATTTTGTGTTTCTTTTTTTATCAAACATTTATTATCCAAAAACACTGATAAAATATATACGCTTCAATGCAGTTACAGCATGACAGTCTTATCAACTAAATTACCCAATAAGCATGCATGCAATTAAATCAATATATCCATTAATATTTTTCTCATAAAAATTCCTCTATTTATTGATGATGACAAATTTATTCTATATATTATATAATTTCTCACAGTTTCTCATTTTTCTATATTGAAAAATAAACATTTTATTATTGAAAATTACAAAAGGTAAATATATTTTATTTTCATATATTTGTGTGATAATGCATGCAAGTAAAATATTTTATTTAAATAGTATAGAAAAATATTTTCTTTCAAATCAGGTCGTCGAGGTTTTCGGACAAACAGAATTATGTGGTCCCTGCACGGCAACTATTATTAACGATAACACTATTGGTATGTCTAATTTTATTTAATTTGTTAGAATCTGAGAAGTGTAGTTAATAAATATTTATTAATATGAAATGACTAAATTTTAAGATCATAAACTCGTTTCTTAATAAAATTAAATTAAATTGATTTATTGGATGCTAAAATTAACATGAGAATGATAAGGATTTAATTTGAAATATTTTATATTTAAATGAAATCATGTTCATTCAAAATAAAGAAAAAAATTAATTTTTAATTTTCTTCAAATTATTAAGATTATTTTTATTAAGTCTTATTAAGAGTTGGATGTGTGTGTGTGAGAAGATTTTTTTCATTATTCCTTTAAAATAAATAGCAATTCTGTAATCTTAGAGAATTAAAATTCTTTTTCTGACATTATTTTATGACTTAAATAATTTACTGGTCTTTGAATGACAATTAAATGCTCCTTCACCATGAAAATTATTCGAGATTTTTTTTTTTTTATAAATGTCTGTTAGTATAAGCTTAACGTTTCTTTTTTTCATTCCTAACAGGAAGTGTTGGTGTACCATTGGCCTGCAATATGGTCAAACTAGAAGATGTTCCTGAATTAGGTTATTACAAAAAAGATCACAAAGGAGAGGTAACTAATCCCTTCTGTTAAAACAAGATTAAAAATAGATTAAAATAATTATTTAAAGAAAAAAATGTTTTCCTTTTTTCAATTTATAAGTACTTTAATACTTTATTAGTATGGATAAATTTTTAATTACAAGTTTTCTTAACTAGACTGAAAAGTAATTGAATATTTAGCATGTTAATCAAATTTTAGTTACAATTGAATTAATTATTGCTTAGTGGATAGGAACCACTGAAAGAAAGCATAAAAAGAAAACAATAAAAATGTCACGAGTATCTATAAAAATAGTTTTTGCAACATTATTAAAAAAACAACTTTTTTATTCAATGAATGGGGACCGTATAAAAACGTCTCACATAGATTGTAATTCTTTATTAATAATATAAGTAATTATTAATAATATAAATTATTAATCTTATACGTTTCAAATATTTTATGAAAATTAAAAAAAATTGTTTTGCATTTAAGCAGTATTTAGTTACAGAACCCTTCATTCTATCTCAAAATTTCGTTTCTTTATTTGATAGAGACCTCATAGTGACCTTATAGGCCTAGTGGGCAGCCTAAATCCGAAGCCTGTTTCAATTATGTTCTACGTATTATCTTCATCTAAGTTTAAATTATCATTTTCTAATTTATTTTTTGACAGGAAACTTTAGAATTTAATCGCATGATTAGTTCGCTTCATATTTTTTTTCTATAGGAATTAGTGAACTTTCTATTAATTTGTTCTGAACCATCTGAGGATTTTCCTCTTGAAAACTAATTTGATTTTTAAATGCAAAGTTTCGTTGTGACAGTTTAAAAAAAGGTATCTGGAAGGCCTAAAACAAAGTTTATAGAGCGCAAACAATTAAAGTTTCCGCGGGGTTAGTTGATTTGTAGGTAGCAATATTCTTTAAAATGCAGCTCTCCGATTGGTCGAATTCTTTAGCACATTCTAAATACCTTACATCCGTCTTAATTTGTAGAAATGATATCGCCCTTCTTCCGATAGTTGGAATATGATTACCATTAGCTAACTGATTCTGTTTTGATTGTTAGATTCAACTGATATCGTATCTATATCAATGTTGATGAGCAGAATAAGCACCCGGGTTGGTGAGAGATTTGTTTCCCTCAATGGAAGGTTGTGAATTTTAATTCTGCCTTAGCTGAAGACTCTTTGTGGGAACTAAATGTGGCTGAGATACATTAAACAGGTCGCTGTTTATCCTACAATATCCTCCAATAGAAAAGATACTTCTTGGGTTGGCATGTAATGGAATGTTTTCTGCTTGGTCCATCTTTCAATACTACGAAGATTTCTACACAGCTGCTTCTACCCAACTAGTGAAGCTCAACTCTGCGTTAAGTGAAATGGAAGTAAGTTGGAGATCCACGGTTGCCTGGTTGGTTAGATATTATTCTATTATCGAACACCTTCTATAAATCTCTCTATCGATAGTCCTCACTACGATAGTTTTTAACACCCTTCGATAGTCCTCACTAACGTAGAGTAATGAGTTCGAATTCCGACTTAATCGAGGGTCCATCGTATTCACTAAAGGCAAATGGGATTAGGTTGTGGTTGCAACTCTTCTAAGTGAAATACCTCTGGTTGTGGCAGATCAAGTATTTGGGGTTCTTCTGCTTGGTCCTTGCTTTTAAACTACTAAAATTCCAAGATAGTTTTTCCCTAAATTGGTAGACCGCTATTCTAGACTAAGTACAAGGATGTGTGCTATAGCAAACACTGTCGGCCTTGAAGAGTTTTAAGTCCTGTGCTGTAACACTGTGAGAAAGATGGGTAAAAAGAAGTGAGATTGTAAAAAAATCTTAAATATTAAGATTGTAAGTTAATATTCGAAGGAGATTACTGTTCTAAAGTATATTGTTTTTTGTATAGCCATTCAACTAATTTACCAGTACACAACTTCTGTAAATATGCTTGGACATTTTCAACCGATATAATCTTTTAAATTTAATAAAGCATTATAGTATTTAATGGATATGGCATTTAAGAAAGCTAAAAATAGACATTTGAATTTTATTGACAGCATTAAATCTTTGGCTAGTGTTGACTTGGTTATATTCTAATACAGTTAATGAATATTTTCAATGTGAAGTGATTAAAAATTTATAGTTATGATGTCCTGCTGGCAAAGAACATGGGACACATCGCAAAATGGTAGGTTCACCCACCATTTACTTCCAACAGTCTCCACAGAGTTCCTCATCTCAAACCCTTTTATTAACTATCTAATAACGAATCATGGACCCTTCCCTGAATACTTCGCAAGATTTGGCAAATCCAATTCGAACTTCTGCAAATGTGGTGATTTTGGAACTGCCCTTCACTACATAGTGAAATGTCCATCTACAAAGTCCCTCCACATAAAAAGGCACCATAGTCAAACAGATCTTCAATTTGTGAAATTTTGTCTAAAGGACGGTTTTAGACGAAAAAAATAATTCAAATAATCAAATTCTTAATAGAACAGGGACTCACACTATGCCGTGACCCTGTACACTCATCAACAATGGCAGATGATGAACTTTATTCATCATCAAATTCATCAGATGAACAATAATGCTTTCATTTCCTTATCTTAATATTTGTTTATATCTAATGATGTTCATAATAGTGTAATTATTTTAACTGTTAAAACTAATGCTTTAAGTAATATGTAACATTAATGTCTTGTCAATTCATGCATAATTTTAAAGGAAATAATGAACACGAGTACTTTATACCAATTATTAGTGCTCCATAACATCATGACTTCATATGTTAATTGAGTCAAATGTATATAAAAAAAATTTTAAACCTTGTAATTAGTGCCATGTAAGCTTGCATAATAATTCTATATAATTATACTTTCATTTAATTTTGTATATATAACATATTGTTCATAATAGTATAGTTACTTTGTTAGAGTAATATTTAATACTTCAAGAATTATGATACATTAATGTTTTGTCAATTCATGTAAATTATTATTAATTTAAGATTGTATAACTCCTTAATTACTTTTTCTGTAATTACTCCTCGTTTTTCTTAATATAATATTTTCACTAATTTTTATAACTAGTTTCAATCATGTAACTGAACTGTGATGTAGACACCTACTGTGCTAGGATGTCTGTAGGCTTTCAAGTCCTACCAATGTGACTATAATTTTAAATAAACCAAAGGCTGGGTCGTAAGTGGGCCCCCGTAAATGTTACGGAAGGCTCTCGGAGATGGTGGGGCATAACCCGATAACCAGTTGGTAAAGTCCGGGGTCCTGCCACTTCGCTATGCTATGCTATACTAAAATATTTTCTTATGTATTTGCAGTCACTGCAGAGCAAAGCAACTCTTGAAGAATGGAAAAAAAAATATTTTTATGTATGAATTGTATGTTAAGAAAAATACATCTTCTTATTATTTTTTGATTTTATTAAAATTATTTAAAATGCAGTAAGTGATTCAATTTCTTTGCGCTGTTTTTTCCCAATGTTAATCGAAATTAACATTAAATATATTTAAGTGAATCATTTAGGTTAATTCTTACTTTCTTAATATCCAATTATTAAAAAGATTTCTGGCATACTTGACATACAAAATATAAGGGTTTTGTGAAATTATTTGCTATGGAATGTATTAGATACAGGCTAAATATCTAATGAATTTTATTAAATGTTTTATTGAATCTTTTCAGCTAATTCAGTAATATATGTATATATGTATATATATATATATATATATATATATATATATATATATATATATATATATATATATATATATATATATATATATATATATATATATATATATATATATATGTATATATATATATATATATATATATATATATATATATATATATATATATATATATATATATATATATATATATATATATATATATATATATATATATATATATATATATATATATATATATATATAATGCATGAATCACTGTGTACAAAACATAAAATGTAAGAAATGTACTAAAATTATTTTTTACAATATAAATACAGAAAAGGATTATTCTTTTTTATTTTTTCTCTTTGGAAGATATGTGTCAAAGGGTACAATGCTATAAAATGTTACTACAAGGACCCCGAGAGAACAGATGAAACTTTTGATGAAAATGGTTGGATGCACACTGGCGACATTGCAGTGTGGTTACCGGTAAAGATTTCTTAACCATTTGCTCCATTTTTGTTTCAAAGTGGTCTATCACATTCTAGTACTAGATCAAACTTCCAAAACATTTATCATATTGATTTAAAAAGAAAATTTATTTTAAAATTTCGAATTTGTGTGCCATATTATCAAAAAAATAGAAAAAATAAATTATAAAATGTAATTTTTTTGCAAACAAAGAATCTATCAAAGATTCTTATGAAGGAAGTATTCTCGTAAATTTTCTTTAATTTAAATCTTCGAATTTTTAAACATTTATTTTTACTTTCAAAATTAATACACACATACTTTTAGCTTATTGTATGATAGCTATATATAACACAATGAACTGCATGCTTTGTTTCCATGTATTATGACGAGGTTCTTTTTATAAAGATATTTTTTCAATTTTACATAAAAAATATGAAAATTTATTTCAGTATAGAAAGTTATTAATTTTAGCTTAGCATTGCTGTTAATTTCAAGAAATATATCATCATTACATAAATATTTATTTAAGGAGAATAAACTGGATTTGTTACCTTTTTTAATGCAAGTTAGGATAAAATCTGTTCAACCTTATGTTAGTTTCTTTACATTTTTGGATATATTTGAATTCATCTGGAAATTGGCAAATAAAAATATTAGCATTTAGTAAATCAAATCAATAATAGTAACACTTTTATTTACTTCTAATTTCTGTGCCTCTAATAAATAGACAATTTATTTTGGAAAAACACGTCAGCATCTTTTAATTGGATATTATGATATATATATATATATATATATATATATATATATATATATATATATATATATACATATATATATATATATATATATATATATATATATATATATATATATATATATATATATATATATATATATATATATATATATATATATATATATATATATATATATATATATATATATATATATAGAGAGAGAGAGAATACAGTATGTGTATTCATTTGATTTTACTAAGTATTTAAGAAAAAAGTTTATTAAATAGAGAAGCAAAATATATAGATGATGATATGTTTTGCATATTTTTTGGAGGAAATAGAAACTAAATGTATTAAATATAAATATTTAGTGTTATATAAAAAGCAATGATCATGAGAAAAGCAATAATTTTTAAGTAAAATAATTTGTTGACATGTTATGGAGAAAATGCAATATTTTAATGTGAATAATGATTTCGGGAAATGCTTTAATATTGCTTTGTAAAAAATGTAATTGTAATTACTGAAACCTCCACTATTTTTTATTAAATGAATACATAAATATAAAAAATTATTGGGAATAAAATCAAGTATTTATTGTACAGTTCTAATATTCTATTTAATTTTCTATTTTATTTTCTCTTAATTCATGTATTTTCGGAATCTTCACCCTTTGAAAGAATAAAAATTTTTCCCAAGCTTTTACTCATTGCATGTAAATAAAATGGGCACATCTATGTGGGATACATTTTAAAACATTAATTTTATTTTCAGAATGGTGTTCTTAAAATCTTTGACAGGAAAAAGTATATCTTCAAGCTTTCTCAGGGAGAATACATCGTGCCTCAAAAGCTGGAAAATCTTTATTTAAAAAGTCCTTACATATCTCAGATTCTTGTATTTGGAGATAGCTTAAAGGTAAGCTTATGATGATTATTTGCATGTGAAATTTTTTTAGCAAATTTTGAGTGTCTAATACAAGAAAGTTATAATACTCAGAAAAATGTAATTTGTGAAGCACGCATGAATTTAAAAATAAACAGATAAATTGTTTGGTTGTTTCATATTAAATATAATATGAAATTAATCATTATAGATTAAAATCATCTCATTGAATCAATAATCTAATATAAATATTTTTTTATCCTATGGCGGGCACACAAGGGTGACTGAACCCTATGCCACAACAAGGATTGAAGCCAGAAATTGCTACTCATTTCTCGTTACCCAACGTGCACCTGTGAACCAAGTCACGGAGGAGAGTAGCGTTGGGCGCGCCATACCACCACAAACCCGTTTATAGGGCGGGCAACACTCATACAACGACACAGAAGAAAGGACAAAGAGAACAAAGAAGGAAAGGAACATCAATGCCCGAACTGGGATTCGAACCCGGGACCAACAGCTCAGTAGTCAGAAACGCTAACCACTAAGACAATCGTCCGGCTCTAACATAAATAAATAAACATCATTTATATTGAAATGTTGATGAAATAAATAATCATAAATGATATATAATATATACACACACGCATATACGTACATTTAGTTTTCTAAACGAGGAAACACCTATTAATCAAATATTTATGAATGCACTTCATAAATATTGAACATAAAAACTACCAGTTTCTTAAATACATATATTTCGATATTAAGCGATAGATTTAGTCTTATACTATAAGTTTAGAATTTTTTTAAAAGCGTAAAATGCCAAACCACTTAAATTTTTAATGAAACTAAATTGTAGGAACCTGGAACGAGTTTAACCGAAACTTTAACTTTTTGAGGTTTTCGGTGATAAGATGTCTAAAGTGATGACAGCTTGCACTTCGCTTGGGTGGAAAGGGAATTTTAGTTAATGAGAGCAATGGGTATTGTAGTGAACTGTAATAGTTGAAAAGCAAAAATGAACCAGAGCAAAAAATGCACGATCAGCTTCTGGATTTTCTTTGTGTCAAAGATAACAATATCATATCACAAACACAACATTTTCAATAGAGCCGGTATTCCTAATTCACATTCCACTGATGTTTTTGTCAAATATTGTCAACCTAACTAACAAAACCTGGAGGTTTAACAACTGTAAAATGTAATATAGACTGACGAATCACTTTTTGATACTTTCCTAACAACAGGACAAGTCCACGTTTGGACGATTTATGTACAACCTATGACCTTGAATGTCTCCTTCCAACTGTCACGTTCTGATGTGGACCTGTCAAGTCCGGAGCATGTGGTGCATTCTGCAATGATCGCTCGCAACCCTGAGAGAAATGGTCCTTTTAAAGAAGTGCAGTAAAATGTTTAGCTGACTAGGTAAAATTATTCCCTTTGATGCAATCATTTACAGGATGATAAAGTACACCTCCAAGCAATGAAACCTCTAGAGTCATGGTTTAAAGAACAAAATATTGAAGTTAAGCATCTAACTTGGACCATAACTTCATTTGATTTCAATATAATTGAACCGTTATAATCTATTTTAAAGCATTCACTGCGAAATAGGGTTCCTCTTTTAACATCTAGCACCGAAATTTTACAATATATCCATGAAGGATGATAAAAATTTTTCTAAATACACTTATTGTACCAGTATTATTCTGTAATTACAGGATTTTTACTATTATATTATTGGATGTTTATTTGCTTGACTGCATATTTTTGGATTTGATTTACGGAATTTATTTCTTTATATGAATCTGTATAAATCTGATTGTAAAACACACACACACACACATCTATATATATATATATATATATATATATATATATATATATATATATATATATATATATATATATATATATATATATATATATATATATATATATATATATATATATATATATATATATGTAAATATATATATAGTTAAAAAAATTTTTATGTACTTTTAAAGTTATATAAAAAAGGGAAATATAAAGACTTTTTTGCTTTTTTTTAATTTAATTAAAATTTTATTATTCAGTATTTAATACCAATCAGCTTAATTCAATTTCATTTTTACTCATTAATTATACCATTAATATTAAAATTTGTAAGTTTTTCTTGCTGCGCCAGTATTTATTATAAAAATAATCAAACTTATCAGTGTATTTGTTTGAAAGAATTATATTATAATCATATCAGCAATGAATGTTATTCCTTTCAATTGCGAATACAAATTTTTATTCGATAACACACACATATTTAATAAATTAAACCAGCATCTACTTGCAAAGTGTAAAAATGTGACTTCACTTTTTGGGCGTTTCTCTGGGCATGTAAAACATGCAGCTGTTTTATATATACAGGTTTCAAATTTCAGCAATGAGATGTGGTGAATATAACTATAAACATACTTGTTGTTTTCAATAATTCAAAAAATATATAAAGCAGTTGGTATGCTTGTCTTTAATTGGTATCTGTTTCTACTTTATTTGTTATCAAAGATAAACTAAAGTGAAATAGTGATAAATATGTTTGTTAGAAATTTAATATTGAAATTTTTGAGATATTTTCTATTTTTGCAAAGTTTTTTCTTGATTTTCTACATTAAAATTTAAAAATAATATTAAAGATATGTATCATTTGAAATTGCATTTTACGACATAATTGTAATAAATACTTAATAATAACTTATAATAACTTAATTTACCTAATAATAACTTAATTACCTAATAATAACTTAATTTACTTACTTGTAAAGTAAACAAAATTTTATTATGCATGAAGTAAAACATTAAAATCGACATATATTGTTCACGTTTCCAAAATTTACAGCTACGCAATCAGGAATAAAATGTATATTTGTTTTTTTATACAATTTTATGCTTGGATACCAGCAATGTTATGCAATATAGCATTAATAAATTAATTTAATCTGTTTAAGTTAATTTAGTTTTCTTGCTTCAGTGAAATTTTTTATGTTAAGTAATATTGTTTTGACAATCTAGCAAAATTAAGTGATCATCAAATAATACTTCTAATTTTAGTCACGATACTTTTGGTTCTTAACTTGAGCAAAATGTAAAGAAAATAATGATAACTCATGTAAACATGTTACATAAAATAAAAATTTTTTACGCTGAATGGAATTAAAGTTAAAACATGTAAAATCTATACGAAGAACTAAAAAACATTATAAATTCGTTAAATCTTTCTTAAGATTATCATGTATTTGTGTCATATAAATATTGAAATTAAATATTTTCAAATTCAAAATTTTTAATATATTACAGAAACAGTGGTACTATACTCTCATTTGTTTATCTTTATGCTTATTTTTCATTATTTAGAGCTTCTTAATTGCCATAGTTGTGCCGGATCACAATGTAATCATGTCATGGTGTAAAGAAAATTCCAATTGCAAGACATGGGAAGAAATCTGCAAGCACCCAGTAAATATATTTTGCTATTTTATATCTTATGCCACCAATAATTAATCAAGGGAATACATTTAATTATTTCCTTCACACTAGTTTTATAATTTTTATTTTATGTGTTCTTAAGAATGCCAACATAACTAAGTACTTAAATGTATAAAATGATTATTTTCAGGCAGTAATACAACTGATAATGAACGATATGAGAAGAATTGCAAAATCAGCTGATCTAAAATCATTTGAAGAGGTAAAGTATTCAACAATCCGGAACAATTATTTTTGATTAATAATAAACAACAAAATTGTAGTACGAGGTGTGGTTATTAAATAACGAGACTGTCATAGTAAAAAGTTTTATTCTTATTTTATACATAATTATTTATTATCGTCTTCAATGTACACCCCTTCTCTATCCCTGCAACGCTCCATGCAAATTTTCCATTGTTGGAAAAGTGCTGGAAGTCCTCTTTTGTCAACTTCTTCAGTACTCTTGCCGCTTTCTCTTTAACAGCTTCCTAAGACTCAAATCTTGTTCCTTTTATGCAGATTTCACCTTAGGGAACAGATAGAAGTCACATGGTGCCAGGTTTGGAGAGTAAGGTGGATACTCTAACAGTGGGATGCTGTGTTTGGCCAGCTTTTGCGAGTTGCTTGTTGTTCAAACGTGAGAATTTTTGGCATCATTTTGGCGCATACTTTTTCATGCTCAAATTGTCAAGTAAAATTTGCCATACACATTCTTTATCAATGTTTACAGTTTCAGCTATTGCACGAATACTCAATCGACGATCAGACCGAATCAAACTAGCAACTTTTTCGACATTTTCATCCGTTTTTTGACGTTGAAATGCCGCGAATTATCTTCAACGTCTTGTCGGCCATCTTTAAAACGTTTGAACCATTAAAAAACTTGTGCACGGGATAAACATTCACTGCCATACACTTCTTTCAGTAAGTTTCAGTACCGGTTTTTCCAAGTTTGAAGTGAAATTTAACAACGAGTCGTTGCTCTATTATTACACTAACCATTTTTTCGCCAAAATAAAATAACAATGTTAACGGAAATGAAGGTTATGACTAAACCGTGTTACTTACGCAAATGAGGCTTAGGGCATTTTGAAGAGAAACCTTCACACTAAACAGCTGACAGTCAATGGCGGACTACGCATGTGCACTTTTGCCGCCGCAGCGTGTCTCGTTATTTAATAGCCACACCTCGTACATTATTCAAATATATGTTTGGGTATTTTGGATCTTTTTCGGAACGAATGTTTGGGATTTTTGGTACTCTGTTAGGAGAGGTGTTTGGATATATGAAAAGCTCTATCAATTGGAATAATAAGCGATGGATATTAAGAAGTCTTGCAATAACCTTAGTCGACTAACAGAGTGGAGCTATGCGGTGTGAAAATCATAAAGTATAATGCTGACAACCTAAAATAAACATCAAAATAGATCAGATACATAACAGCGAAATTTATTTAACAGGTAAAACGTTATACAAAGATGAAATGTTTGAAGCTACAGCCCTTTATGAGGTGTGGATGATGAGAAAACTATGAGCTACTGTAGCCGCAATGTTTAGCTATAACAAAGGCCATATACTTCAGCATAGATATCCAGAGGCTTTAGATGTATTTTTGGAGTAAAGCAGTCCATGTGGTACCACATATTGCCAAAACTGGTCTGTTATAGCAGCGGGTAATATATTCCGAACGGAGCCCGGTGGCTTAGTGGCAGCGTTTCACGCTCCCATGACACAGGTCCGAGGTTCGATCCTCGGGCTGGGCAAGGTTGACTCAGTCTTTCATCCCTTCAGTGGGTCGGTTAACTGGTACCAAGCATGCTTGGGAACTAAACACTGGGGGTCTTACGTTAGACTGACCACTTAACTGGAACATATGCTTCGCACCCCAGGGCCCTTGGTCATGAAAACAATTATGGAAACTATAGGCCTTGGCCCACATGGGCTGTCGTGCCATTGAGTTTTTAATATATTCCGAACAAGATGAGCAAAAATGTACTACATGTTTCAATTGATGATGTATCGAATGAATTAGCAGGCAGAGGTGGCAATTCTATTTGATGGTCAACGAAGATTTCTTGAACATTGCGTGCCAGATGTTTGTCACACATTATCGAGTCGGAATATTGCTCCTGGAAAGGATTGAAATTAAAAGAGAATTGCGTGTCTAGCACCTCTCAACCCTTGCTGTTCAGCATATCGACAATGTACGGTAAAATGATGTGATAGTGCAATTCAATATCACACTATACCATGGTACCTAGTATATGACTAGAGCTCTCTTGGCTAATGCAACAGCTGAGCAGTCTCTTACCACGGTGTCTCTTGATTCGATCCCAACCATCGAGGTGTTGCTGGCCGAAAAGGAATTCATCTATGTAACAATGCTTTTTCTTTTTTTGCGTATGTCTGTCATTTAAACAGACATATGTAAAAAATTGGTTTAATGCATCATGGGTTGCGAAAATATTTTTGGTTTAGAACCAAGATGTAGCATTGTTCTTTGTGAACATTTCATTTACCAGCAAATAACATGTATTGATATAAATGGACAATGAATGATGGTTAATAGGCTGAATCTATTATGATACAGTTCAAAATAGAAACTTACTCATCCATCACTGCATTGGAATGAGATGCTTGACGTTCAGTGAAATGGTGCAACCAGAAGTGGTCTATCCCATCAATCCTGTCTTAGTCTCTTGCATACACTGATTCGTATCACAATTACTTATTTTTTTCAAGCCCGATTACATATTTCTTTGATGGATAATTTTCAATTCACAAAATGCAACTGTTTTCCCGGTTGAATTAAGAAACATGTTCGAAAAAAGCCTAAATGTTAGTTAAGCAACTTGGGTAAAATGCCTTTTCCTGCGCATTTTTTTACCATAGGAATTTCAAACATGGTAAAAAATTCCATAGGAAAATAATAGGTGTATTTCAAATCAGCATCTTATCTCTCTACATAATTCTACTAGCAATAAGCATTACAGTAGTCCTTGATGTGGGTTTTCACAATAATGCTTATGATTTGCATATCTCACAACAGTAAATGCATGATGTAAAATTTACATAAAATTAAAATTTTTATACTGCATTCAGAATATTTCATTTCGGATGGCTAGCAATGAAGTACATTTGGTTTGGGGCATATTTTGCTTATCCATTTTTTCCTTAAATTACTTTGCGTTAAATTTTCTTGTATAAATATGCTGATATACTGAATTTCTTCTTCATGTGAATATTATTTGACGCAGGACAGATTCTATTCTATTTTGTATTATCTATCATTACCAGATTTTTCATTTTGTAATTCAATTTATTTTAAACCTGTATTTCGTTTTCTAGATCTAAAAATTATTCTATTACTTTCCTTTCTGTACACAATAGATTTAATTATGTGATAATTAGATTTTTAAAAATAAATAAGTTAATATGGCGTCCAAATTAAAATTGTAAATAACACCTTTTTTCAAGTGCTATTGACTTCATTGGTAGTGAAAAAAAATGTGTTTTAACTTGTGTTTATTTTAGTTAGTCAAATCATGCAAATCTTGTATGCAGTTCAAAAATTCTTATTTTTCCTCTATATGAGTATGTATGCTTTCGAGAGTCAACATTTGACTTTGATCATTTCGTAGATATCAATTGATGTGATTATTACACTTATCAGGATAATTCGTTCTAAAAATGAAGTAATTCACAATAATTTGCATTAAGAATGTGATGGAAAAGGAATATGGAAGATATAATTTAAATCTTAATTGTGTATGAATAATCTTCAGGATAATGAGAATCGCAGAGTCATGTTGTTTTGGAATCAGGATTGTGATAGACGATGAATTAATGGGGAAATAAATTGAAATTGAACGGAAAAAGCACTGTTGCAGCTTTGGTTTATGTAAATTATTTTTGGTAGAAACTGGTTATTTTAGGATTGAAACTTTAAATTTTCAATTTCTCTGCTGGGTTCTGTCAGAACTGTCATAATATTTTTTTTTATAAAAATTCGTATTATCTACTATTCAGTTATGCCGACCGATTGGCTGAGTGGTTAGAGTTCCTGACTCCTGAGCTGTTGATCCTGGGTTTGAATCCTGGATCAAGCATGCATGTTTCTTTCCTTCTCTGTTCTCTCCGTTTTTTTCTGTCCTTTGTTCTGTGATGTTGTATGAATGTGGCCCACAATATAAACAGGTTTGTGGTGGTATGGCACGTGTAATGCTACTCGCCTCCGTGACTTGGTTCACAGGTGCTCGTTGGGTAACGATAAATGAGTAGCAGTTTCTGGCCTTGTTTTGGCATAGGGTTCAGTCCCTCTTGTGTGCCCGCTATTGGAAAAAAAAACAAACTATTCAGTTATAAGATCTAAATATTATTTCATATCAATATTTATACATTCACATTAAAGTATAAGACACGTTTTTAACTATAAGTAGTTAAGATATTTCATTTTGTATCCTAGATTTTTAAGCTAAATTTTTATCCCAATTTTTTTCCAGATGAGATCATTATATTTGAATTCATTCGATCTTGTTTCTTTGATAGGTGAAAAAAATCCATTTGCATCCACATCCACTTAGCTTGGAAGAGGGACATCTTACACCAACATTAAAAACTAAACGAGAAATCTGCAAGAAGTATTTCGAAGACGTTATAGAAGCTCTTTATTCTGATAAGGAATCTTAAAATGAAAGGAAACAAGACAAATTTTTGATCAAATTTTAAGGTATATTTAAATTTACATACGATATAAATAAACATATGTAATTTAAAAAAAATGAAAACGTTGATTCATATGCTAAAATCATATGTAAATTAATGGGCTTAAGTTAAACTATTCGCGATCAAATACAAAATGAACGTTTGTCTTATTTTGTAATTTTGTAATTCGACTTCAAGATAATAAAATTTTTGTGAAACATATTTGTAAAAACCTCATTGATGATGTATCCATGTAATTTGTTCAGTTTAATCATTAAAATAATTTTTGTTTGTAATAATTTTGGTCTCCGTTTCTTAAAATTATTTACTTATTATGTTTGAGCGTATATATTGTATATGTTCCGGTTTGGGGTTCGTTGAGATTCGATAAAACAATCTCTTAATATTCAGAAGACTTTTATGAGTAACATACTCAACTAAATACAGGAAATTCCAAATTCAGAAATTACAAGTAAACATCTCCATTGCAGCTAATGTAACAGGAAACAGCTTCCAATGGTAGAACTCTCTAATAGCTCAGAGAGACACCAGTCTTATTCACTGAAACAGCATTTTTGAAACAGTTTTTACGCATTAAACAGTATAACTAAAGTCTTCACTGTGATGGGTGGCGATATTTCTGCCCGACCTGGCAATAAACTCGAGGAGTTTCGCCAAGCTTCTGGAAGGCTCTAGGTTATCCTGATAGATATTGGTCCGAGAGCATAAATGATGGATTTTTTCAGAAGTACCTCTTTCTCGCTAAGTCACCAATAGTAGCACCAATGGTTGATAAATCACCAAGGAATCTCGCCAAACATTATCAGAATCTGCAAATTATTAAAATTGCCATTTTCAAAGTAGAATATGTCTAAATTGTTCAATGTTTGCTCAAAATCAGAGCATTTCCATCGTCTGAGATATAAGATAAATACAAATAATACTTATACATTTGTAACAATATCTAAATCTATTTGCATAAATAGTAATAATTATTAATATGTATTGCTAACACCTAGCTATAAACACAAGCAAAAATATATACAATAATAAATAATAATAAATAACATCAATTATATACATACATTTATCTTACGCCTAGAATAAACATATGCATAAAACTGAACATCCTGCTTTTTAACTTCTGCTCTCGTTTATATATATATGTATGTATATATGTACATATATATGTAAATATATATATATATATATATATATATATATATATATATATATATATATATATATATATATATATATATATATATATATATGTATATATGTATGCATATATGTATGTATATATATATATATATATATATATATGTATATATATATATATATATATATATATATATATATATATATATATATATATATATATATATATATATATATATATATATATATATATATATATATATATATATATATATATATATATATATATATATATATATATGTATGTATATATATATGTATATATATATATGTATATATATATGTATATATATATGTATATATATATATATGTATGTATATATATATGTATATATATATGTATATATATATATATATAGTATATATATATATATATATATATATATGTATATGTATATATATATATATATATATATATATATATATATATATATATATATGTATATATATGTATATATATGTATATATATATTATATAAAGATTATATAAAAATTGCTGAGTTATTAAGTGCATTCTGTAATAAATATACAAAATTATGCAATTTTTTTAACTTTGCTATACAAGATTTCGTAGCGTTACAACATTATATTACTGGAAATCAGACTTAAGTTTTTAAAAGTGAAAATTTGGTAGTTTTTTCTTTAATATTAAACCCAATTTTTAATAATCAATTGGTTCATTTTTTGCAACGCTAAATTTGTCATTAGCATTAAACACAAAATTTACTTAAATAATCTTGCAAACTTTAATTAAAACTTTCAATTACAGTAAACATATTGAATTTGCTGACAAATATTATGTTTCTGCATGTTAACTAACGGAAATTTACATAAAATGATAATTTTATGGAGTTTGAATTGCAAAAGAACATTTGTTAAAACTTTTCGCGATTTAATTTTACATGGTTTATTTAATAATTATTTCTATAATGGCTAATTTTTTGTAGTATTTGTTCTATTCTAAGCACTTTCTAGATATCTTTATCTAGTTCCAGTTTGTGCTGAGTTCTTTGAGTTCTTAATCGACAATTCTTATAATCACTAATGTAATTTATTAGTTATCACACTGAATTTATTATTATTATATTATTATATTGAAAATGAGAAATATAATTTCATGGTATCCAAACTTTCTATATAATAATCATATTTAAGGATTTTGATTCCTTCATGATTTTTCGTAAGAACCTTTGAATTTAAGATAGTTTGTTTAGTTTTCAAATTTATATAAACTTACATTTCTATAACAATTACTAATTTGCATTTATTTTTAATCTTAATTGAATTATTGTATGTGTGTTTTTGGAATATTTTAAATCTAGTTTGAAATATATATATATATATATATATATATATATATATATATATAATATATACGTAATGAGATTTGATATTAGTTATAAAATGGAGTTTACGATCGGGTAAACTGAAAAAACTAGTTATATATAATTTCAGAAAAATTTCGATTTATAGTTTGGAAAAATATGTCATATTACATTATATTTACTAGTACCAAGCAAATTATTTGAATTTGAAGGTAAATATTTAATGAATAATTTTGAAAAAATGGTAGTTTCAATGTTTTCAAATTCTTGTTCTAATAACTTTGACTTCGAGAAAATTTAGATTGTTTCAAGGCATTTTTTATCGAATGCGCACTCGTCTATTGAATTCCAAGAATATATACGATGTGCAATAATTCAAATATCTCAACTGGAATTATTCATATGTTACAATACAACTCCCAACATTTTAGAAGACATGCATATTTAGTTTAGTAGGATAAATTTGAATACATTAATATTATATTAATTACTACTCATAGAATTACGGACATTATCTCAAACTAAGAAATTATTAGTTATATTGGATAATATTCAGATGGATTAAATGATTTGGAAAAAGATAGTTGATGTCAATTTGTTGGATGCTTTTTAATAATTGCATATTTTTCCATTATTATTCTCAATTAATGTAAGTGAAAAATACAGTGGTCATTTATCAAAAAGTGTGATGAAAAATATTCATCTGGTATTATAAAGCTGTTATTTATTTAAATAATAAAGGAAAACTAACCCATATAATTTGAAAATGTATATCTGTTAATACTGCTTTTTTCAATACTGATCTAAAAGTTTGAAAAATAGACCCTTTTTATGCATTAAATTTATGATAAATGGAGTTAATGGGGTAAATGTAGAAGAATTTGTAAAAAAAAAATGATGTAATCAGATTCACAGGTTTGCTTATATTGATTTTATAGTTGTTTTCTTTCCCAGAGGATAAAAACACGAATCACTTGCGGAGATGTTGTATTAATTACAAAACACATCTCACAGAAAATACTTAAACATAACTGTAAAACATAACGTTGCTGTAGCAGCACTTTTTATCCTTGTAATGCTAAATTTGTGCAAATATTGACCGTTAATGTTATTCAGCGTTATTCAGGCCGTGCTTGCCTAGTGGTTAGGGTATCGGCCTTCCAACCGGAAGGGTGGGGTTCGATTCCCAATGCCGCCAAAGACCCACCGAGTACATGCGATATACGTGCTCGTTGAATCAGTGGAATTGAAAGTCCTGTGGTCTGTCGTTGAGCAGTTACCATGGGTTCAATGGTCTGGAGAAAATTTGCTCCCCCTTCAGATCGATGTCAAAATGTGTGGGAGTGGATTCTCTGGTGGTGCCATCTGTCGGAGAGTTTGAAAAAGAGCAAAAACGTACTTTCACCTTCATGGTGCTCTGATTAAAACGGAAGATTTAAATTCGCATTGCCAAGGCATAGCGAGCTAGTCTTGTCCAAAAGTCATAAGAAACAACAACAGCAATAGTCTTTTAATCTGTTATCTGTATTTGTGTAGTTGCATCCCACTCCAACTAAATTATAGATATGGGAGGTGTTCCAGGAAAAATGTCTGTAATTATCTATTCTCGTAAATGTGCCATTATCACCATTATACAGATTTGTAATTTAAATTATTTTATTCATTAATTAAATCTCAGTTAAATATTAATAACAATCTATTGGAAGTAACTACGAGTCGTTTTTAAAACAAGCAATTATTTATAAATAAATTAAGGTATCGTAAAATTTCTTGTACGTGACTCGTGTCAGATATTTATTATGTTGACTACTTGAGCTGCTATTTTTTTGTATTTACTACTTTATATGTTACTTATTATGTTGCTCACATGATCTTTCAATGTTAACTACATAATTTGTGCAGAGTTTGGACAAGACATACTCTTGCAATTATTTAAGATAATGAATTTAACACAGGTTTTGAAGTATGTATCTAAAGACATACTATTAAGTCTATGGATTAGAAAAGAAAATTTGGAGAAAATATCAGTAATCTGTTATTATTTGAAATGGCATAAATATCTGACATTTAAGATTTTGTCATTTAATATAATGGCACAGTATTTGAATCCCTCAGACAAAATATTAGTTATCAATATTGTATCGTAGGGAGTCAAATACCGTGAAAAATATAAAGAAAATTCTTAAATTTCATCCCTAGAAATCCTAAATGTATTTACTATCTAATGATCATTAATAAATATAATATCTTATTCACACATAAATAACATTGTTAGGAGAGCTGTATAAAGATTTAAGATGTCCGATTACACAGTTAAATTATTTGTTCTCTGCTTATTTTATGCTTATTTTTAGAAATTAACAGATATTTACGAGAAAATATACATATTTCCTCAGTGGCAGTTTTTTTTTCCCACAAATATTACTAAGCAGCAACAAACTGGTGACTACAATGAATACTATCAGTTAAATCAATCTTTATTTAGTATTTACACATTTTATAAGAACAAAATACAACAGAGTAGTATAAATTTTTAACTAATTAATTTTCTTATGTTTTAAAATGGCAACAATGGTTGGAAATGATAATCTTCTTTAGAAGTTTCAAAATAGAAATGAAATAGAAAATAATTCCCAGTATATTTATAATTGTATTATTTTGAAATATTTTAAATTTCAAGAGATATGATGATTGATTTCTTGTGCAACATATTTATAATCAATTGTTTGTTTTAAGAACATATATGAATATTTTTCCAATAATCATTGTGTGGAACAATCCTATATATATATATATATATATATATATATATATATATATATATATATATATATATATATATTTACTACGCCTATATCAAAGAAGGTTCATTCTTGTTATTGAAAAGTAGCAAGTTAGAATCCTGACCCACAGATACACTGAGTAGAACTACGGGCAAATTAGGTATGTAATGATCCCCATGCGAAATTATATCTTTTGGGTTGGCATGTCAAATATTGGGGGAGAATCTTTTGCTTTGTTCTTGCTTCTAAATTATTAAAGGTGCTCCGTAGCTGAGTGGTCAAAGCATCACTCCGCTAATCGCTTGAGAGCGTAGGAGTGTGGGTTCGATTACCACCGTGGCCCTGGGTGTTTCTTCGTTATCTTCTGTGGTCGTACATCTGTCATTGTGCTATTTGTCCTATTATCGACGAAGACTTACAAGCGGATCTCAAGAATCAAGCATACAAGTCTAAATATATGTAATGTAATAAATGTAATAATAAATCTAAATTATTAAGATATTCCTCATGTAGCTTACTTCGTGTAGTATATATAACTAGTACAAAGCAATCCTTGGAGCATGCTGTTGCAACATCAATATCAAGCATTAAAATTTTTAAAGAGCTCCGGTGGCTCAGTAGCTTCACACCGCTTCCCGTAAGCTCAGCAAAGTGAAGCATCATTTGCCGCGGGCAGTGGTTGGGAGGGTGACCACGGTGTACTCTCCTGCACTGGGTTGCTGGAACTCCGTGGGTTGGGGACGCGTCCACGTTAATCTGAAACGTCCAAAGTCCTTCCAGCTGATGTGGCGTGGATGTGGAGAGGAGGGTGCCAGCTCAGGTGTGGACTCGTCACCTGACCGTGGTTCAAAATGACGAGGCACCTCAAAAAGAGCAAAGTCGTACTTTCCCCTTCGTGGTGCTCTGATCCAAACGAAAGACGCTCCTATTGACTTAATTCGCACTGCCAAAAGCAAAAGCGAGCTTGGCTTGTCCAAGTGTCATAGGAAAACAACACATTTTTAAAATTGTATTTAGGAATGAAATAGGTATGCCACACTGCCTTTTTTATAAACTATAATGGTCAAAAGATAAAATATTTATACAAATATAAATTAGATTCTTCGGTTAAATAAAAAACATGACTCTATTAATTTAAAAGTATAAATAATTGCATAAAACAATGAAGAACAACAATAACGAGAATCGACATACACATTTAATAATCAATTTTAAAATAAAAGTTTAGTGCATAGAGATGAACGATTAAAGGGAAATAAAATACCTAGTTACATTCTTGCAGTATTTAAGCCTGAAACAATTTTTGTGCTGAAAAAATTTTATACTTAAGTATATAGAACTACTGAATATTTTTATATATATGAATATTTTTATATATATTTACTATTTATATGTATAGTGTGAATATTTCAACAGAATGCGTCTCAATTTCAGTGCTTACTGATAACTATATATTTTAATTTTACAACATTTGTATTTAAGAGATGCTTATTTTTATATAAATACTATTGATTTTCCAGATCAATATATTTTATTACAAATCAGTTATTTTTAAAGTTTAATAATAATGTTTAAATTTGTAATATGCAGCGCATGATGTTAAATATATCTTTATATTTAGGTTTATATAATTAAATTCTCTCAATATTGCAGTTTATGTAAATGTGTTATGTAAACGTGTAAATTTTAGCAGAATCGGTAATGTACAGATAATTGTGTAAATTAATTTTATTAATGTATTTGTTTATTAAAAAATGGAAATGAGTTTTCATGGTTTCACACGCACACACGCACACGCACACACACAGGCTTGGAAAATCTCTTTTCTCTAATAAGAATAATACACAGATCTCAAGTGACCATTGATAAGTCTAGAGATGGTCGTCTATTACTACCAGACACATGATAGTCCCACATTATTGAGTTGAACTTGGGCTCATGGCAAAGGCTAAAAATGTGGAAAGACTACGGGTTCCAACACCTCACATATGTAGCCCTACAGTTCAGAATACTGAAGTTGTGGGCTAGATGAATTCTAGAGTGAAAGTCAATACTACAATATATTATGATATCTGGTACAAGAATAGAATTTAATTGCATAATATAACAGATCAGCTATGTCTCTCACCATGGTATTTCTAGAATAAATCTAACCATCGTGGTATTGGAGATAGAAGTGGGATTCATTATTAAAAGTAATGTCTTTATTTTCACTTACAGCATTGGTGGCTTAACGTCTGTGGCTCTGAATCAAAGGTAAAATAAGTAATCTATGTCTTTTGAATATTCTACTTACTGTCAAACGTCGTCGAATTTTACTAGAGAACACTGAACGATGCGTAATAAGCTGAATCTGTTGGGATGTAGTTCATGATATGTTTTAACCATCCATCACTTTAGTGGCACAAGCTACTTGTCATCAAACGGTACAAGAAGATTCGTGCGATATGTCCCGTCGGTTCACTATTCGCTCCTACATCTACTGATTAGAAACACGTATCATAATTTCTAAGTTAAGCCCAACACGATAGCCGATTTCTCTGAAGGATGATTCCCAATCCATACAGGCTTTTGTTCCTTCGCAGTTGAATTAAGAAATTCGCTCCAACTGCGCTCAAAGTTTAGTTAAATAGCTTGCGTAAAATGTGTAATTCCTTTCATTTTTTCCACAATAACTGTACGCATGGGAAAATAACTGCTATGTTTCAAATCGGCATCTTTTATCTCTTCATATAATGCTAGCTGGTAACATTCATTTTACATTCAACCGTGAGGTGTGTGTGCACTGCAACGCTAACGAGTTAACCATCTCATTGCCATAAATACATGAAATGTTAGGTGATTTGTATGTTTCCTTCTCTGGATATGGCTTTTTTTGGTTGTCTACCAGTGTAAAATATACTTGATTAGGTCCTAACCAAATCAAGGTCAGACACGTGGAGAAGATATCGCAATTGTTGTAATTGAGTGTATCGATAAACATCATACTCCCCTAGATAAAAATATATCGATTTAAACAGATAAGACCAAAAGTATGACCGGCGTACGAAAATGGTTTGTAACTATTTTGGAAGAAAAAATAAATCACGAGATACTTGTGTACCATTGTATCATTCACCAAGAAGCGCTTTGTGCGCAAACATTTCCGGATAAAATTTGTAAAGTTATGTGATTAATGATTACCATTATCCATTCCATTTTAGCAAAAGCTCTTAATCATCACCAATTCAAAGAAATTTTATCTGAAATGAAGAGTGAGTACGCTGATTTTCTGCTTCATAACAAGGAACGTTGATTATTAAGAGGATATGTTTTAAAACGCTTCTCTTCCATTTTTTCTGGAAATTAAAGCATTTCTCCTTGTGAAGGGCACTATCCAGAACTAACAGATGATTATTGGATCCAAAACTTTCATTTCGTGGTAGACGTTACATCTCACCTAAATAAGCTTAAATGCAAACTACAAGGGAAAGAAAATTTAATTTTTTCAATGTTAAAAAAGTAATAACATTCGCAAACAAATTATCCGTTTCTGCTCAGTATTTTAAAATTGAAACATTGTTTCACTTTCCGAGCCTGCTGAAGCATCTCCAAGAAAATAATTCCTCTATTGATAGACACCATTTTAAAACAATAATTTTAAATAGGGTGGAAGCATTTCTCAGCAGGTTTCAATAATTTAAGAACAGCGGAGCAACTTTAGCATTTGCAAAAATCCACTTAATGCTACAATAACTGAGTTGACAATTTCTCCTTTTGAAATTGAAATTGGTAGCTTTGAAATACAATTTCTGGATTTCAAAAAACAAGAAGATATGGTGCTCTATATTCGAACGTCTTTGTATTGAAATTGGAAATATTGGAGAAGAAAAAAATGTGATCTTAGTTCACAACACAAATGGTCTGCGTTGAATGACCTGGGGAAGGAAGACATGATCATTTTCAACACTTAGAATAGTATTCCTGACTCTAACGATCAGCTGAAAAAGCTCGCGCGTTTGCTGTTCTTTCCATTTTTGGTTCTACATATAAATGCGAACAATCTTTTTCAAGCATGTACATTATCAAGAGTAAACTGAGAAGTCATCTTATTGATGAAAATTTAGAATCATGCCTAAAATTAAAAACAACAACATACAAACATGACTTATTCAAATTTTCCAAGGAGATGCAAATATATTGTTCACATTAATAAATATTTATTAAGTATGAAATTTAGCTTTATTTAGTGTCTTACTTATTTAGTGTAATAAAAATTTACTAAACAAGCAGATTTGGCTCCCAATTTTTTTTTCAATTGTTGTAATGTTCATATTTGGCAGTAGTAAGCAGAGTAAACCGGTAGGCGGAAAAGCCACGCCCCTTTTGGTGCGAATGGAAATCACGTGACAGGATGTGACGTCATATCACGTGACCATGGAGTGGAGTGGAGTTGTCAGTTTCGTTTTCTTAATGTTTTGCTTGTGTTGAGATGTTTTGTTTACGTTTATTTATCCCGCGTGGTTTTTAAAGTTTCTGTTTCTGGGAATGGCAAGAATTTTATTTTTATCAAGTGGTTTGTAAAGTTTCTATTTTTGGGGATGGTAACATCATTTCAAAAATAATTATTTTGTGTATCCCACGTGTGTTAAAAGTTTCTGTTTCTGGGAATGACAACGACTTTCACTCTTTGGGTAATAAGTTTGCCGACCACTAGGTTAGGACAAATTTTACGTTTTTCTTTTAGAAAAACATATATCTTTCAATTTTTCATGTCTAAGTATTGAATTTGATATCACTAAGATACTACTCAGCCATCTATTATTTGCAGATTTTCTTTTTATATTTCAGTTAAGTTCATATTTGGATACCATTTTGTAGATTTGAAAATAATCTACATATTTCTTAATCTACCCACAGTAGTTAGGTTTGAGGACAAAATATGTTAGCTCTTATTATACTCAAATTTAATTTGAAAATAAAACATTTCTCGAACTGTCATTAATATAAATAATAAATGTGCTTATTTTATTCAATCAAAATATATAAATCTTAAGAAGTTTCCCAAAAATTCGTATTCCTTCTGTATTAGTGTATGCATAGTTTCGATGAGATAATGTTTGACTCTAATCATTTCATAGATGGCCATTAATATGATTATTAAATTTATCGAAGTAATTCATTCCAAAAGAGTAAGAACATCAAACAAATTACATTATCGATGTAGATAGAAGACAGATGTGAGAGACATAAATCTTATTTGCATGAATAATCTTCATGATGATGTCTTATTCTCTAAAAATAAGGATAACAAAAATAGGAACTAATTTTTTTGATTTAAATTTTGCATCGTGCTTATTTGGTACTGAAGAGATTAGTAAAAATTTCAAAATAGGTAAGTGATGCTGATAATATTGTACATTTCGGAAATAAGCCTCCACATATTATTTTCATTTTGTTTTAAATTTCGAACTTTACATTTAAAAATTCGCTTAAAATCTTAACATGAAACATGAAAAGTAAAATGATTTAGATTCAAATAAACCAATCATTTATAATAATGATCAAATGGTAAGCAAAGCAAAGCAATATATTAGTTTGTATACATAATTTTTTTTAAATTTCTATAATGTCTTTTACTACGAGTACTATGAAACAATGCTTACTGCAGTCTTGACTTATCATCGATCACAAAAATGAATAAATAGATTGTTAGATAAGTTGACAATGTAATACAAATTAGCTTTTCTGAAAGCCGATAGATTAAACCAGATTCCTAGTATGAGATAGATTAAAGCTCATTCTGGGAATGATTCTAAGGAATCTCTTTCTGATTGAAGCCCTGCCAGTGCTTTCTTATTAATCATCATGTCTAAAAATTGGTTGGAGCATTAATTCCTCAGAGACACCCATAAGTAAAAACAAACAAAACACAAGAAGTAACACATACTTGTGGAATCACTAAGCTGTATATTTATCGAAATTTTGTAAGTAATCTCCACAATTAAACAAATGAAACCCCAAATCCATGTTTTAATAAGTAAATTACTGTTTCAATCATGATTAAAGATGTATTTGAAATTTTTCAGCATAAAGCTTTAATTTTATTACTATTCAATGTGATTGTTTATTTCACTTCTTTTAGGTATAGTTTATTTCATTTTGTTAGACAATACTATTTTAATATACCCTCGGAATTTATACTGATTTAAGAGAATAATTTATTTATAGGTAGATACACACTATTCTTTTATACATTATTAGGTATGTTTATACTAGATATGTACTTGTATACACTATGTATCATATATTTTATTGTATATTGTATCGTTTTTATAGTGTAACTGGTAATATGATTTAAACAAATAAAAATTAATTTATAAAAAAGATTCATTAATAATTACAATGAGCAACTTTAAAATCAGAACAAACAAGTCTAAGGGTTAAATATCAACAAACAAATGGCAGCAATAATAACGTTAGAATATATATATATATATATATATATATATATATATATATATATATATATATATATATATATATATATATATATATATATATATATATATATATATATATATATTATATATTATTATATATATATATTGATACATACATATACAGCAGGGAAAACACATGAAAATGAAGATAACGTATATAGTAAAAGTAAAGTTACCATCAATGAAGTGAAAATAAGTGTTCTAATTACTGTCTGATGAGATTGGGACATAGGTCAGTCGAGGGCTGCAATTTCCGTCGTTATAAAAGCAAGTACAATGCGCACATTCACTATTCGTTACTCGTACAATAGCGAAGCGAAATGGACGCGTCGAAAGAGCTCGTTGGGTATTGTTTAATGTACGATTATCAAAATGAGCTTATTAGTAGCTGCATCAAGTCATCGAAGGTGTCAAACATTTAGAGAAAGTGTTGTTAATACTAAGGTACGGCAAGATATTGGTTTCACAAAATCAGATCGAGAGAATTGTTTCTTTGTGATGAAACTGATGTCTGGTAGACTAGTCGTCAAGTGGTTCTTTATGAACTGCTACCAACGAGTCAAACGGTTCCTCAAGACTTGTGCACGCAGCAATTGGAACGTGTGCAACAGGCGTTGCAATAAAAAGATCCAATACTGATTAATCGCTAGGGTGTACTGCTCTTGGCATTTAACGTCAAGCCGCATGTTGTGCGGATGGACAGGAATACCACACAACGGCCATTGTGGAAAATTTGCGCCTTCATGCTTACTAACCTGACCTTGAAGCATCAGATTACCACCTTTTCGATTAACTGGAGAATCATCTTCATGGAAAATCCTTCACCAATGAATCAGACTGGCACCAAGTACACACGGACTTCTGAATCTAAAACCACCGAGTTTTACCACAAAGGGATAATTGATGACATGTTAACAGAGGATTTTGGAGGCCGTTGGTTATCACTTCGAGCTACACTTTTTGTTTAACACTTTAACAATAAGCTACACTTTTTGTAAGTCATGCTCTTTTGGGTCATTGAAAACAGCAAGGATATTCGTATTTATTTTACTCTTTAAGGTGATTCGTAAGCATTAAAATACATAAATAACTACCAGCTATCTTTTATAAATACAAAATTACTTATTTTTATGGACATTTCTATTAAATTCATTTTTCATATTAGAAAAGTACGTTTTATTATTTAGTAGTTTTAAGATTTTATAGGGGTTGAGTTTCTTGCAAATGCTCAAAATGACGGACCTCTCAGATTTTTAGTGGTCGAACTGTAAGAGTTTGTCTATATGGAGCAAGGGTGACCGAAAAACTTCACTATTTATACGTTTTTAGAGTCTAAAGTTAACACAACAGACTCACAGTGTATGTATATATATATATATACGTATATATATATAGTATATATATGATATGATATATATATATATATATATAGTATATATGCGATTGATGCTGTGATTTTGTATTATTACAGATGATTCATCTTAATCACTGCAAAATATGGTAGATGTGATAAATTGAATAATCGTTAAATTCTCCGCTTGTTAATAAATTTGCAATTCATAATGAATATAATAAAATACTGAGACTTTTTATTAAAATTCATTCAGTTACAAAGATTATCATATGAAGGAGAAAATTTTTCATGCATCACACTCCATGTCTGCATGATAGATACAATTATTTTTCTAATATCAACAAATATTTTGTTACATGGTTCTGATTATAAGTAGATGATGCAGAGGTAGAATTCGAGAAATTTGTATTCAAACAAAACAAACTGAATTTCTGAGTTAACTTGTCTAATTATCAAATGAAGACAATTTCAGAAATTCATTTAAACATATTATATTAAAAATGTTATAAATTTGAAAATTATAGGCAGTTAGAAAATAATTTATATTAAGTACAAATATTTCCTTTTGTATCATTAATTCTAATTAAATAAATAATTATAAATCATATTTGTCAAAATACCATTCATGATGTATCTATCTAATTTGTTCAATCTAGTCATTATTGTTTGTAATTATCAGTTATTTGCAATTATTAATAATTGTTTGTCATTATTTTATTGTTTGTATCTTTTCACACACACAAAAACGCACACACGCACGCACACACACACACACACACACACACACACACACACACACACACACACACACACACACACACACACACACACACAGAGAATGGTTATCTGTAGTTTATTTTTGAAATAGTTTTTTTTTTTTTTTTTTTTTTTTTGCTTACAAAAATTTGATTACAGCTTTTGTATATTTGAAAGCACACAGGAAAATAAAAACAAATTGCAGGAAAATAAAAAATATTTTACGTGGACATTTATCATTAATTTACCCTAAAATAACATATGAAATTTTAACGTAAGGCCTAATCTTGAACTTTAGGCCCCTAAAATAGACAACACATACAAAAATTATGAATGCATTTATATTATTCGTGAATTAAGCGTTAATTGAATCAAATCTATATATTTTATTAAAAGAAGAAAAAATAAACTTTTCTCAATTAAAATAATTATTAAAATCCTCATCAATCTTATTACACCATTGGGACACGCTATACGCTTGAAATCTACATAAAACGTTGAGAATGCTATAATTTTCCTAAAAAGATAAACTATTTTTTTACTTTTAATACTATCAATTTGATTAATCGATATCATTTTTTAAACTCGATTTTGTATTAATATTTTTACTTTCCACCAGTTTATTTCTTTACAAACAAATTATGAAAAATAAGCTATCATTTTTAAATAAAAATAATTTTTTAAATTATTCTTTTCTTTTAAATATTCTGTATCAACAACTTGATCAAAAATTCTTTTTATTTAAATTTTTCTCTCGTATTTACTTTTTCATTTATTTTAGAATTGCTGTTGACAAGCAAAATGCAAGTTAATCGAAGGCACTTCTCTGAGTAAAATAGCTAAATTAATCTAAAACAAGGATTGATGGCTGAAATGTGCGGGACATAATGAAAGTATTCCAAAAGAATTTAAATGAATCTTGACATACGAGAGCTGTCCAGATTAATTCTATTACACAAAATTTGTGCACTTCTAGTTAGAACACGATGGAAATTTGGAGAAAAGTAACGCACCTGCATATGCAGAATGTTCCTCAAAATCAAATATAAAGTTGGGGAATTTTCTGTAAGAAATTGCATCCATAATAACTTTTAAAATCCTATGAACTGATTTTCATAATATTATAAAATTCATAAAACTATTCAAATTAAACTGTGAAATCTTAAATACTAAAGATAATTCAAAATATATATATTAAAATAAATTCCAAGCCGACCGATGGCTGAGTGGTTAGCACTCCTGAGCTGTGGTTCCTGGGTTCCAATCACGGTTCGGGCATGGATGTTATCTTCTTTCTCTGTTCTCTTTGTGTTTATATGTCCTT
Source organism: Latrodectus hesperus (assembly GCA_037975125.1). NCBI lineage: Eukaryota > Metazoa > Arthropoda > Arachnida > Araneae > Theridiidae > Latrodectus > Latrodectus hesperus. The sequence goes on from CM075851.1 coordinate 116,863,484, forward strand.
TCTTCTGTGATGAAATATGAACGTGGCCCACCTTATAAACGGATTTGTGGTGGTATGACGCGGGTAACGCTACTCGCCTCCGTGACTTGGTCCACAGGTGCCCGCTGGGTAACGACAAATGAGTAGCAGTTTCTGGCCTTGTTGTGGCATAGGGTTCATGCCCTCTTGTGCCCACCAATGGAAAAAAAAACATTTATTAGACTACTGATTCCATTCCTTATCACTCTATGTTTAATGACGTCATATGACCTAAAAGTCACATGTGACCTACGTGTCAAGCACTTAAATGTGATTATTGTTTACGCATTTTCGTCTCATTATATGAATATGCTAAAAGAATTTATATGTATGCTTAAGTTTATTTCCTGCCGACCGATGGCTGAGTGGTTAGCTCTCCTGAGCTGTGGGTCCCGGGTTCGAATCCCCGTTAGGGCATGGATGTTACCTTCTTTCTCTGTTCTCTCTGTGTTTCTCTGTTCTTTCTTCCGTGATGTTGTATGAATGTGGCCCACCCTATAAACGGGTTTGTGGTAGTATGGCGCGGGTAACGCTTCACGCCTCCGTGACTTGGTTCACAGGTGCCCGCTGGGTAACGACAAATGAATAACAGTTTCTGGATTTGTTGTGGCATAGGGTTCAACTCTCAAATGCCTGCCGTTGGAAAAAAATAAAATAAATTCCAAAACCAGCTGGAAAAGGGCAAATAAAAGTGTTATCTTCAGTCAGGCTAAATTTGTTTATATAGAGTTATATAAAATTAATCAAATGAGACTAGGTTATGAAAACATTATCTAAATTTCTTGCTGATAATTCTTGTGATATTTTTATTGTTGTTTACAAATTCATAGTTAGTTTTAATGCTATTGTGTAAATGAATTTCAGCACATATAAATGGATCAAACTTAAGAATTGATTCTACAAAACAATATAAATTTTAAAATTGCAAGTTGGAAATTGAAACTTGAAGCTGTGAAACTTAACTTTTACGTTAGATTATCAAATTGTTAATTTTTATAATGTTGTGCATCCAGAAATATTACCATGACGCTCGAAGACTTTTATTTAAATTTTTAATAATAAAGTGTACAACTGTTTGATAAACAGTAAACAAAAATGATAAGCAGGGGAACAATGTATAGTACTATCTACTAAGAAATTTTCAGGTATAATTGTTATTAATTGAAATTTCGTTGTAAGGAACGATAGTTTGATTTTACACAAAAACTATACGAGCTTATCAAATTCTCAAGCAGGACTTACTATACCTCTGTTATTTAACTACTAATGATCTTTAATTTTGAGGTGTCCGCAAATATTGATCAATTTTTCAATAAAAGGGAAAAGAGATATTGAGGTGATTTTAGTTCTAGATAGTCTATGATACAACATTTATCTATGAAAATGATAGAAACAGCTTTGTTTTCTGAAAAATCTTTTATTGATAGGATGTATAATTACCTTTAGCATTTAATAATGATTGGATTTGAATAAGAATTAACTCATGAAAGTGCTGTGAATTGAATGTATATTGCACTGATCTTCATGGAGGTATTGTAAAAGTTCTTTGAGAGATGCTGGTGGAGGATATCGAATCCATTTTGAACACTCTAAAATAAACCATAACCGCTTACATATATTGTAATTGGATGTGTGTACGCTCCAATATAGATGTTTTTTCATTTTCGCGTTCATCAAATGATAATTGGACAAGATTCACTGCATAAATAGATGAATCATCATTCATCTTATTTAGGGAACAATATAAAAACCATAAGATAGACTGAGAAAGTGAAAATTTCTCTGTACTTCTTCCCAACGATCTTTTTTTTTAAGGAATACGATTAGTTTAGCAGTAAACCATGAAAAAAGTTGTCCATATATTTATCAGATCCTGCTCCTAGCTTGTTAGTTGGATGGGGACAATCAGAATTACATATTTGGGCAAGTGTCCTCCAAATGTGTATTCATCTGTTCTAGAAATAAATGTAAAAGACAATTTATCAGTTGATATTACTTTTTCCACTCGTAAACCGACAAAGTTTCATGACTGTAATACATTTATAAAAGACCCTTCACAGATAGACAGCGAGAAGAAGAGGTCCTGTGCTATTCCTATTGGCTATAAGGCTGTGTCCCTACATCAGTCTAGAACATGGGTTCCCAAACTTCTTTTTCTCGTGGACCACTTTCAAAGTTTTACTATTTTCGGTAGATCCCCTGTTGCTACATTTCTACTGTATTCCCAAAACTCCTAAAATATATCACCCTAAATTGGGTTAAGAAGAAAAAATGTAGAACATTTTCTTGTGTCCTATTTATTAAAATAATACTTGTGGTTCTACGAAATTATAAACATTTATTATTGAAAACAATCAACAATTAACAAAAAATCAACAATGAACTCTGAAATTTATCCGTATTTATACTAATGTAGATTGCAAGCACAGCGCAAGTCACATTTCATCGCTTTGCAGGTCTAAACAAGCACCCCGGACGAGAAGGCGCACGGGCAGTACTTTTCAAGTCTCGACATGTGGTGTACACTTGTACTATTATCTATTGTTCTATTCAATTACGTGTTTGAACTGAGTATCTAATATTTTGTGTACTTAGTTAGTAAGTGATGCTACCTGCCTACGTTGACAGGTAAATCCAAGCCAAAATTTTTGTTCTTTATTATGAAAACCAGAAAATGTTTCGTGGATCTCCATTTACAACTTGTGAAACCCTGTTTTCTTTTCAGGTCTACGTGGACCCACCCCCATGTGGTCTCCTATAGACCCCTGGGGTTCCACCTGGACTACTGTGGGAAACTATCTTCTAGAATGTCGGACACCCTACACGGAGTGTTATATGCCAGCTGGGAACCATAATCTGGGAGCCCAAGCCTTAAGAGGCTCTCCAGAATGCATGACCAATGTCACGTTTTAGAGAGACGAATGCTTTACAAAGGTGGGACTTTTAAGCCTTCAATGATCTATGCAATAGACCACTGTATAACAGTTGAGAGTACAAATTTGAAATAACAGAATTAATCGGATAGGATCAGGTGAAGCAGAAAAATAATTGTTTATAGGAACTAAACAAATTTAATTAGGGATGGCTGAAATATTTACATAATTTACGAACAAGAATCAATTATAGTTAATGTAATTTAGAAGTTTATAGGAATAAAATACAATTAGTTCTTTACATGTCTTGAAATTTAGATGTGTACTAAGTACTAGTAATTTTGGAAATTGAAAAACTGGTGATTAGTTTGTTTGTCTGTTACATGAATTGAAGAATTTAGTTGATCTTTGATATCTCTTGACTCCTCTTCTAAGTTATAAGATAACATCTGTGGTAAATGTTATGCGAATCTTTGTTCTGTCTTAAATATTCTGTTAATAAAAGAGCCTTCTAACTGCAATTATTGATGCTTAAAAATCCAGGTGCTGCTTGAGTTTTACGGTTACTTTTGTTGCATTTTTCACCTTTTAGAGCGATATATTATAACACTGTTAAATAGCCGTCGGCCACTATCACTGAGCTTCATATTTCATCCGCTATTTTCATTTGCCGAGTTTGTTTTCCCACTCAGGCTGTGTATATACCATGAAGAAATTAGGCCCCATACCACTAAAAACTCTTAAAAGTTGCACCAGTTAGATTTCCTCTGATAATTTAGCTTTCTCAAAAATCTAAAAGGTTCCACGTTTTCACTTTTGTAAAAAATGAGCTTTTGTGTGAAGTCACACAAATACTACTAGAATACATTTTGATTTATTGAAGAAATCGATTGCTATTATTAAATTTTAATATTTACGAAACTCATTCAAAAACTCTCTTTTGTTCATGTGTGTTTCCATTATTTTATTAAGTTGTTCCATAATTATTGGCCAACAGAGACAAAGGTAAGTTCAATGGGTCATCTAGCACAACTGTGATGAAACATTAAAATGTCTCTCGAACCACGAGCAAAATAGTCCACGCTATATAATTGGTCCACAATAATGTTTAAAATATATGGTCAATAACTGTTCGATGCGTTTACACCAGAGGCCAGCAATATGAATGTGTGATAGAAATTCAAAAAGTTTCAAATTGTGCTTCACAATTTTTGTCAAACCAAAATTGAAGATTTTATGACGCAATGGCAAATGAAGTCTTTCGAGTATTTAAAACATATGACGGAAGAATTCTATATTGATAAGACTTTTATTTTCATTATTTTGAACTGTCTTTCTATATTTTTCACACTCTGTAATTTGGTTAAAACTAATTTTTAATTGTAATAAGCAGAAAATTTTTATTTCATGTTACAAGCATAATTATCTTTTTGTAAATAAGTTTTTATAAGTGCTGTAATAAAATTATTTTGTATAAAATTTCAAAGCTCTTCTCTTATTTGAAATTTTCCTGCAGTGTAGCCATTCAATCGTAGTTTGTTGTATACCAATGTAATTGAGACAGTTTTCTATCCACTATAATATATAAATTAAGATTGTTTTTTTATGACCCAACATGTCCTAATTATAGTAAAATATTTTTTTAAAAAGTAGTTTTTTTTCAAAAGTTGTGGGCCTGAAAGTTTATAATTCGGAAAATGACCAAATTACACTTTTAGAGCATGTAGTAAACTTTTAAAAGTGATTGTTGGATATGGAAAGACAAAATCAGACAGACATAGATTTTTAAACTTGAAAATATCGAATTTCATATAATCGGGGGAAGGAAGAATTCTACTTCTTTAGTACAATATTAATTTACTTTTCTAAATATTCTATTCCTATTTTTATAAAAGAATTTAAGAAGAAATTCTCTTATTTCTAAAAATTAAACAACAACACAGCTGTAAACTTAAAAAAAAATGGAACCATTTAGAATACAATGCAAGCTATGAGAAGCTTAGTAACGAACAAAAAAACTGAAGACACTGATGGAATATTTCTGTAAACCTTCACTATTTTTTTCCATGTCTAAAATAAGATAAATTATAATTTCTGGTTAAGCAGAAAAACAGAGCAAATTAAATCTAAATTAGATACATTGTTGTTGTTGTCGTGTGCTAGCTAGGCTGGTAATATGAGGTGCTCTGTTCCACTTTTCCAACTGAACCACATTTTTGGTGTGCAGTCCGACATCTTCAGTACACACATGCCATAGGAACCCGTTTATAGCGTAGGCAACCATTCACAACTCTTTCATACAAAGGAAAGGATAGATAGAGAGAGAAAGTACATCCATGCCCGCACCGGGATTCGAACCCAGGACCTCCTTATCCGTAGTCAGGCACGCTGACCACTAGACAAGTTGGTCGGCATTGTAAAATTTATTTGATTATTCTGCATTTAGATAAAGTACCTAAGAGTAGATTAATAAGAGACTTAACATTGGCTATACATTGAGAGCTAACATATGGAACAAAGACCCAGTTTGGCTCATCATTTTCATTCATAAAAATTTTCTGATCCAAAAAAGTTAACAATTCATAAGCAAGTCAAGTAAGGCTAAATTCAACGACAATGATAAGATTTTGTTTTCAAACTAAAATCACAATTATTCATTGTTTCTAAATATTTTGGTTTTTAAATTTCAATTTACTTAAGCAATCAATCATTAATACAGCCAAATAAAATGTTGAATTTTTTCAATTCTTCAAAGGAGAAGCTTTATTAAACATAATAAGTTCTTAAAATGCATTTAATGCATTGAACTTTATATTAAAATTATTATTCGACACTGGTAAGAAAGCTAAAAAACATTCGATTAGCGTAGTGTGTATATTCTTGAAAGATTTTATAATGTAAATAATAAAGGTATCGTGAAGCTAAAAGTCTAACGGATTCAGTAGAAGAAATGGCATTTTTCATGTTTAATTACATAGTTTGTTCTTGTTGTTGTTACTTATGACACTTGGAGAAGCCAAGCTCGCTATGCCTTGTCTATGCGAATTTAAGTCAATTGGGAGCGTCTTTCGTTTTAATCAGAGCACCATGAAGGTGAAAGTACGACTTTGCTCTACACACATGCCATAGGGATCCGTTTATAGGATAGGCAACCATTCACACCTCATTCATACAAGGAAAGGACAAAGATAGGATAGATAGAGAAAGTACATCTATGCCCGAACCGGGATTCGAACCCAAGATAGTTTGTTGTAGTGATCTAAATGAGCGCTGTTAATAAACTGTATAAAAAAAGAAACAATTTTTCTAAACTCTGATTTTAATTAAGTCAATCAACATAAACTGCAAAATTAATGAAAAAATCTAAAGACCTTTTTAAATTAAGAAAAAGAGCAAGGCCAAAAAAATTATAATTCCAAATCATAGATGATGAAGTTATGGAAAACACGGTAGATAAATTTAAATACTTTTAGAAAAATAATTGACTACATAAATAGAAAACGCATTTAAAAACGCAGTGAATATTATATCTGTGAACAATAGATTTCTATTTATTTCAATCGTTACAATAAAGTGTCAAATAATTTTTAAAAAATTTAAATTAATGGATTGGTGATAACAAAAATAATTACTGTATAAATAAAAATGAAAATTTGTGATAAATTTATGAGCTGGAATTTAATGTTAAAATTATTATTTTGGTGATTACAATATTAAATTCGAATTATATTATTTCAACCTATTTAAAATTCATGTGAATCCATCAAAAGTAAGGCGTCAAAATTAACTTCATTTTGTTAAAAATATGCTTAGAAATTTTTGTTTATCTCTATTTTACTTCTACTAATTTTGTATAAGGTTCTTCTGTTAAGAAATACTTATTATTCAATATAACTTACTTAAATAATAATTATTACTCACAATCAATACTAATTAGAATCAATACTTCTAAGAAATTGATGCTATCTTTAAATATGTACAGAATATCTTAGAACGAAAATTTTAGGAAGAAATACTTCATAAAATTTTCTTCCTAAAATTCCTGATTAAAAATACCTCCTAAAAAACGATATTTAAGGAAGAAATACTTCCTAAAATTTCGTTCTAAAATATTCTGTACATATTTAAAGATAGCATTAATTTCTTAGAAGTATTGATTCTAATTAGTATTGATTGAGTAATAATTATTAATTAAGTAAGTTATTGAGTAATAATTATAACTAATTAGTATAGATTGAGTAAAGTATTGATTAATTAAAACTTGTATTTGAAACTTTGTTGCTTTATTTCGCATCTTGCAGATTTTTCTGTACAGAGTTAAGATATTGACAAAAATATCATTCTAAAACATCCGCTACATATTTGAATGCAGAATAAGAAAAGAATAAAGCAGCACAACTTATATAAAGGCAATAATCGTTTGGTCAAGTTGTTTTTATTTACTCTGAAAATTGAAGTTTCTTTCTTCTTCTTTTAATTTATTGAACATTGTTAAAAATAGGAACATAAATTTTAACAAAATAAAATTTGAGTACTAGAAAAATAAAGACTACAAATTGCTGAGTTACTTGTTTTTTATTCTCTAACTCAATTATGAGGAAATTTTGTCTTGTTTTAAATTTGATTCACTAGATGGAGACACTTGTCAACCGTCTGTTTTTGGAGAAATTCAAAGATTTAATAAATTTACTTTCTAAAATTTAAAATAGGCAATTATTTTTTCCATAAATTTTAACTTTAAATAGTTAATAAATGAACTCTTAATTATTGACAATTTTTAATAATTAAGTGTTTAATTTTTATAAATGCTTAATTCTTCAGTCAATTTATTTTTAATTAATGTTTTACGATACACATTTTAATTAATACTATCAGTTACACAAAATATATTACACCTACATGTTATTTCATTCAATTTTATATTAAACTATAATTTTATGCAATTTAAATTAAAAATCATGGCACAATTTTTATTTCATACTTTATTTAATAATCGTTTCCATAAATACTAAAGTTTCCTGATAGTTTCCATTTTCAATATTTTTAATGAAATGCTATTACATTGAAGTTTCTTTGTTTATGTTAAGGAGGATTTACGAACTAAACCTTCAAATTAAATGAGGAATTTAATGGTTTCTATGCGGTTTATGTAATAATTGTTGTTGTTGATGACACTTGGACAAGCCAAGCTAGCTATGCCTTTGGCAATGCGAATTAAGTCAATAGAGAGCGTCTTTCCTTTGGATCAAAGCACCACAAAGGTGAAAGTACGACTTTTGCTCTTTTTAAGTTGTCTCGTCATTTTGAACCATTGTCAGATGACGAGGCCACACCTGAGCTGGCATCCTCCTCTCCACATCCACTCCACACCAGCGGAAGGACTGTGGACGTCACATATTAACGTGGATACGTCCCCAACCCACGGAGTTCCAGCAACCCAGTGAAGGAGAGTACACCGTGGTCACCCTCCCAACCACTGCCCGCGGCAAATGATGCTTCACTTTGCTGAGCTTACGGGAAGCGGCGTGAAGCTAGTGAGCCACTGGAGCTCATGTAATAATTATATTTTATAGATTAATTTTTTAATGATTTTTTTCGTACATATGTAATTTATATAATTATTATAACTAAATTAATTACGATTTAATTTCATTATCATATTTATATAAATTTGAATTTATACGAATATCTCCAGTTTGCATTTAGCTTTTAACTTAATTGAGTTGTTGTATATACATTTTAAATTCAGATGTATATACATGCATGATAAAACATATATGTGTGCAATGTTTTGATATTCTTCAAAATATTAAATTTATGATTAAATAAACTGAAATAAAAATTATTGATTTTAGCAAATTTTGATTTCTATTTTAAAAAAATAAATAATATTAATTTATATTTACTTGCATAAGAAATTATTTTAAATATAAATATATTTGAAATAAAAATTGAGAGAAAAACAGTTGTTTCAATGTTTTTATGCTCCTGCTCCAATGACGTAGACATTGAGAATACTCTCTACTCATTTAAGAGGAAATTGTAATTCAGATTAATTTGAATCATTTGATCAAATATTTACACCGTTTATATTAAACCCCAAGATGATAGATATACGGTGAGGTAAAATTCGAACACTTCTATTGGAATGTTACAGTTAAATTATTTTTTTCTCTGCTCATTTTATGCTCATTTCTGGAAATTCATGGCACTTAAATTGCTTATAAAATAACTGAAAGAAATAATAAATAAAATGTAAAAGATAAATTTTAAAGGGTTATTTTTATAATAATTAAGTTAAGTTTCTTTGAAAAAATATTCAATTTAATTTTTATAAATGTTAATCTTTAATTATATATTATCTTAAAGCATTTAAATCTCTGACATTTCTAGTACACATCATAAAAATGCATTAAATATTATTTTTTAATGATAAAAAATTTAAAATAATATAAATGTAATTAAGATTATTATTTAATCTATTATGCAAAATTTGGGTTATTAAGGCAAATTAAATTGATATAATGATTCACTGTTATAACTGCATGTAAAATCTAGCTATATCCATACAACCAACTGTTACATGTGTATTAATGAATCATATTTTAAATAAATTTTTAAAGGAAATTAAGACATTTTTGCAATAATTAAAAGATTTTGAAATTAAGATTTTTTTTTAACCTTAAAAATTTAAAGCTCTAGAAAATGAATAAATAATCAAAATAAAGAAAATTATATTTCTGCATAAACATGTATGATTTGATTTAACGGTACATGTAAAATATGTTTATAAAAATTAGAGCAGATCTACATATCTCTTAACTTTAATTTAGCTTAATGATAAAAATAAATGTTTGGATACTTTTACAAATGTAAAAGGTGGAGAGATTAATATTATTTTCTTTTATGAAAAAAAAGTTTAATATTTTAGATTATTATCGTAAATTAAACACCAAAATATAATTTTGTGATTATTTTTAAATTTTTTACTTTTATTTCTACAAAAGCACTTTATGACCACTTGTCCTTGATAACTAGTTTAATTATAGATAAAGAACAGTTAGACACAATGAGTACAGTTACGTTTCTCTGAAATTGCGAATTCCTATGTCAATTAGTTTAGTTAAATAATGTCAAATTAGTTTTGACATATTAACATATAGTTTGTAGTAGTAATTTAATATATTTCGACATAGTAAATTGCTACAACTACAAACACATTAAATTAAAATTTTTCCTAACAAATTCTATAATAAATGAGTTTATTAGTATGTTGTTCAGAAATAAACAATTTGTAAAAGCTAAATGCTTTTGATGCGACTTTCTTCCGTGATATATAATAATATATATTATTATTAAGCAAGTCATGATTGCAATATCAACCGAAGCAAAGAGATATGATATCGCATGTATTGGAGAACAATGCTTATAAGTTACGATGATTACTACTCGGATGCTGTCTATTTGACTGGTAGTGGCCAATTATGGGCTTAGGAGTACTTATCTATGAAAGCATAAGGTGCAACACAACAAAACACCTTTTCAGAGAATTATATAGAGCCTGAAATTCAAATAGATAATTCGAAAAAAAAATGAAATATACACAAAATAATTTTTAATATATACAATATATATATTAAAAATTTAATGACTGATAAATGAAGAATATATTCATTCTGAAATAACAAAACAAACTAATGAACTTTATATTCCCAGGTGTCTATAATAAATTTTTAAAATGCAAATTTCTGATAATAAGATATATATTATTTTATTTATTCATTATTATTATTATTATTATTTTGAATCCTTATTTTTCACAACCTTTCATTTGAAAATTTTTTGTAAAATCAAAGTTTACATTTAATACTTAAATGTAAATTTGTTAACTAACAGTCAAAAAATACTAAGAAAACATAACAAATATAAAAGAATAATCTTTATAATAGCCCTATTTCATTTAAATTTCTAAGTGTAAGAAAAATGTACAGAATATTGTGTCATGAACATTTCAAATTTCACAAAACAAGCACCTATAATTAATAATTTTGGATAATTATTAATAAAAAATAACTGTCTTGGTTTTGATGGCCGAAAACTGTTGGGCCATAAATGGCCAGAATCTGCTGGCCCACCGCTTATCATCCAGCTACGACTCGGTTAATTTTGGCCAGCACTCACCCGTGGCCGTAATGGCCGGAGCTGGGCCATCAAACAACTATGAGAGGCTTGCCGTGGCCAACAGAAAACCGGCTTGGCCAGCAGCGGCCCGGATTTTTGCCGGCAGTTTGTGTTTGCTGGGATGTCTGAAAACGTATTCCAAACACGACTAAATAAAAAAATATATTAGATAGTCAATACGCAGGTAATGTATTAACGATGCAATAAATCAGAGAGTAAATTATGTGCTTAAATATGCATAAAAATTTTTAATAGTTTAAATATCTTAGCAAGTACTTCATATATGATTAACAATTATGATATTTTGTATAATTTATTTTGGTTTGCTTAGCAATGAAATGCTTGGGTTTGCATGTGAATATTATAAATTAAGTGGATAACAAATTAATTGGAAGTACAGGGTTATCTTTTTTAAAGTGAAAGTGTTTGGAGCGCCCTGTAGCGCGATCTAATAGCCGAAATTACACAAAACTTCGTATTTAGACTAATCCAAACACGGGAAAAAAATTCCGTAAAAATATTTTTAGTTTAAAAAATCGCCGCTAGGGCATTTTGTGGCGCTTTACATTGTGTAAAATGTGTGAAAAGAAAAATAATAACATATACAATCGTACAGTTAAATTATTAATGTTTATTTACTACATTAACTTCCCCGATGAGAAATTAGACCACATTCCATGTGAGCACCTTTCTCAGAAATAACACCGTGCATTCTGCGTACAACTTTTTACACAGCCGTGCGTAACATGTCACGAGGAATATTCCGCACTGTCTTTGTTATGTTGTCCTTTAGAAAAGACAAATTTGATACTCCACCAACATAAACGCACGTTTCGGTAACGTGAGAGGCATGGCCACTGGAGCTCGTTTACTTCGGCTGAGATTATTTGTCGGAGCTATTATTTGTCTACTGCTTGCTTTTATAGCCCCTATTACTGGCACTGTCATTGCACAACATTTGCATTTTCGTTTGATACCCGTGTTTTATGCTAATTCTAATTATTGTAAACTATAGCAGCGCCACAAAATGTCCTAACGGTAACTTTTAGAACTAATTTATTTTCACGGAATTCTTTTCCTTATGTTTTGATTAGTCTAAATACCAAGTTTGGAGCTATTTCGGCTATATTAGATCGCGCTACAGGGCGCTCCAAATACTTTCGCTTTAAAAAAGATCACCCTGTACATATGAATAAAAAAGTGAGGCTAGAATTAAAAAAAATATATAATAATAAATGCGTGAACTTTTAAAAACATATTTTTTTTCTTTAGTAAGATATTCCACATTGATCTAATTTAGCGTCGACAACGCGTAATTTTACAATTTTTTTACATTCTTTTGCTGAAAAATCCTAGTATTTTAATTTTTTCGCGTATTTTTTAATCTAATATTTTATTGCTCACTGGTTCTTTTATCTTGAAATTCATAAAATTTAAAAATCTTAAAAAATAAATATTTGTTACATATTATTAATTAAAATTAATGACTGATTTACCAGCATAGTCATAAATTATCTGAAAAATCTTGGTCTCATCTTGGTATCTGAAAACAATTCTAAATACTTATATTCATTATATTAGTTTAAACCTTACAAACTTATCTTAGAATCCAGAGCTTCATAATATAGTTGTCTGATGTTTTAATTTAGTTCGTCATGAAATAAAGATTTGTATGTGATATATGCGTATATTGGAAATTTTTGCATTATGTATAGATGCATATATAGTCAGAGAGAGAGACACACACACATAGAGAGAACGCATATCTCACAAACGCATTTTACTACAGATTCCACTTATTTTTTTCCATGAAATCGTGGAATAAATAATGTTGTTCCTCTTTCAGATACGTTTCCTGAGAATCTCTGTCATTTCTTACGAGAATTCCCGGAAGTAGATATTTGTGAAATACATGGATCAGCTTTAAAAGCTACCAAAATATTTATTTGAAACTTTAGTTTTCTATACGAAAGAAGGCAGATGTGTTCTGTGTTCGCCTTATTTCTTTTTATATGATTTATTTTTAATACATATATACGAACGAAATATATATATATATATATATATATATATATATATATATATATATATATATATATATATATATATATATATATATATATATATATATATATATACACTACTGACCATTAAAATTGCTTCACCAAGAAGGAATGCAAATAACAGGACGATATTTATTGGACCATACATTATAGTGGAAAGAACAAGTGATTAGATTTACAGGAAATTAGGAAGTATAGATCTTGAGAAATCAGTATCCAGAGCAGCCACCTTTGGCTGCAATAACAGCATTTACCGCCTAGGCATGGAGTCAAACAGAGATTGTATGGCACATACGGGGATCTCAGCCCATGCAGCTTCAACACTATGCCAAAGTTCATCGACAGTAGTGGATGGTTAGTGATGGCGTGTCAATCGCTCGGCAACCATTGATAGACAAGAACAATATAGACTGAACGGCTATTACCCATTTCAGAAGTGGCCCTCTTAGTTCTTGAAATTCGTCGTGGGTACGAAGAAATTCGAAATTTGCTCAAAGTGTTTAAATGAACAGGCCTGTCTTGAACATATTCTTCAATGCCTTGGTCTCTTCGGGAGAGATCTGATGGAGAACCAACTTATGGGGCTGGATTTTTGAAGGTGTACGCGCTCAAGGACCTGATCTTGCGCTGCTGAACTCGGGGGCATGCAACAACAACACATGCATAATATCGTTAAGATAGTTTGAGAAGAATGACTGATAAGAAATGCAATATATCATTGGATCATTCATGATACTATGAATATGTTAATCAGTTATCCTTCAAGAAACTTGAATAAATGCTTTACTGAAAAAAAGAATTTTTTGTATATTTTTATCTTATTAAAAATGTTATATTTTTTATTTTTTAGAATACAATTAAAATATTCTTATGAATCATACATGTATTTAAGGACAAAATTAATAAATTCTGTTTTTTTAAGAGATATAATTACTAAGTGTAGATTTATAATGATGAATTATTTTCGTTTTTATATAGTTTCATGGCTAGAAATTTAACATGACTACACTTTCATTTCTTATTAAATTGCTTAAATGAAAATTCAAATTCACACAACATACCACATTATTCTTAAAATAAACAAACTGAACTATTTTTATGACTGTATTTATAATGCCTAGGTCATTTTGGACAATAACACTTACGTAAGGAATACATCATCCTATACTACCAAACCAAATGACCTCGAGCATATATTATCAACAGATTTTCGAGTTTAGCATAGTTGTGATCATCATTTGCAAAAGTAAATTTATCAAATTAATAGTTGAAAGATGCCAAATTAAATAATCTGAAATAGTTTCTGCGTACCTAAGTCATTTTCCTTTAAGTAACTATACTTATCGAAGAAAAAAATATTAACTCCTTATAAACAAAAAAAATATGAATGAATAAAATCTTCATTCAAAATTACGTAATTGTAATCAATTATTCAGCTCAATGTTACTTTAAACACTTGGAGATCAGGTATACCGAAAGACTGGCAATTCTATATAGTTATATATGGAGCTATGTTTTATATGATGGAATGGCTGCTAAATACATGTAATCTCCCTCCCATGCACATTTATCCTCATTAATTGTAAAAATCACAAGAACTGTATATTCTATCAATTTTTATTTTTAACCCCTTAACTGTGACATATATTTCAGAAAAATGAAAAAATTTTTTGACTGTTTAATTTTATTCTTCATATTATTATAAGACCTAGAAAATGCTATTTTATTACAAAAATAAAGTTTTAAATAAATAACTACTATATTTATAATTTTTACATACACATAAAACATTGATTATACATACATGTTATTCATATTGAGCAAATTAAACGAAATTTTGAAGTTAAATATAACTAGTATAACATAAAAACACAACAATATGATTTTCAATGCATACATTTTACAGATCTTTTACAATATGGTATATCCCAATAAAAGGTACTGTTCAAAAGCCTATATATTGCACTCTTTACAATAAACTCTTCTCTCATACCTTATTCTCTTCCCTTGTTCATCGGTTTTGTGACAGCATATAAAACACTGCCTGGTTGGAGTAGATTTTTTTCTCCATTGATGGGATGTGTTCTGGAAAGTGTCGACCTGTGAGGTGCAGTAAGCTTTCATTAGGACGCCCTGGTCCTGGTAGTTGAACATTTGGTTCATTTAGTTCAACAATTGATTTTCTGAAGCTCATATGTTTCGCACCTCCTACTAAAGTATGCAAAATAAAGGAGTTATTTATATAACGCCTGGTGTAGGAGATGGAAAAATATTTTCTAATAATATTTTTTACCGCCTTTACTAGCAACCGGGAAGTCTGTAAGATGTTGATCGACTTTAACATCACCTTCCATAGTGTTGTTGTAGTCATGGATTACCTTCAAAACCAAAGTTGGAATTGGTAAAAAAACTAGGACGACTTGTGTCATTTATTAGGAAAATAGGGAATTAAGTATCCTAAAGTAGAAAGGAACTCAGCTCGGACTTCACAAAATAGAAACGTTAATTTTTCTTCTGCCCGAACTGAGTTCGGGCATCACAAATACTGCACGCAGTAATTGCCCGAAATGAATTCGGGTGACACTGGCAAGAGGTTAAAACATTTTGACAGTTGCATAGAGTTTTGAATTGACTTGTTTTACACAAGAATCAAAGAAGTATATTTATAGTGTTCACATTCAGAGAGTAACTTTTTTTCTTATAACCCCTTTTAATGATGTTTGTACTTCCAGATTATACAGGCACTGGTCTCAGAGACTTTCAGTTCTTTGTTCTCTCACTTGTAAAATTAATTGTCCCAGCTTTTCATGGAAATCGCAAGTCTTATGTAATTTCCCTAAATTTCACTTTTTAGGGAAATTCGGGGAAATTACATCAGATCTGCGTAATGTCAAAACTAACAATGGAATTATATTTGTAATGATAGAATGTAATTCCATTATTTCAAATATAATTCCATGGTTCGCTTTGACGTCACACAGATCCAAAAAAAAATTCCCTCGCCTGCAAATTATTCACACTCTATTTACTCATAAGCACTTGATTTTAATTCATCCTAAGACCTATTGTACTACATGCAATTTATCATACACTCTTCAGCATATTTTAACTAGCTCTCCTAATTGTAATCCCTATCTTATTGTATTCTTAACTCTAGCTTTTTAGTGTTGTAAGATCTTACTTTAGAAACTTTTCACTGATATATCTTTGCCTTTTTGCGTTCTATTAAACTCCTACATTGTATACTGTGATTTTAGTGATTTTGCGTTTGACATTATTTTATAATATCTCAAATGCAATTCAGAAATTTATTATGCAATTCAACGTGTGCTTGGTGCATTCAATCAGTCAATCAGTTAAATCGCTTAAATATTCTTCTCAATGGTCAGTTCACACCATTTAGGTTTGGTACATCAGCTAATACTGTTTCTTCCACTTTAAACTCATGTTTTTTTCTGATTTGTTTTGTTTATTCTCTTAGTTATAATTTGTATTCAAGTCTAAAACAACTTCTAATATCTGCTTGAAGTTTAGATTTGTACATATGTTTCTTGCACAAATTGTTACGTGATATTTCCGAATGATCAAATTTGTAATCCTAACTTTCCTCTGTTTTCTGAGGGATATGTATAGTGTTAAAAAATAGATTGCCATATTCTAATAAATATTTCATTGGTCATGAATTCACGATGTCATTTCTTCATATCTTAGACAAGCTTTTCCTTGCTCTATTTTAATACGTGTTTCACCAGGGCAAAAAAAAAAAAAAACTTTTCCCACAATAATCCCATTAGGGAAATGATGACGTTATAAATATCCAAATGATACATCATTTCTTTAATTCCTCATCCATATGATTCCAGTCAATCGTTTGATATACTCAACTAAATCTGGCAAAGTTTGCTGTCCCGTTGTCTGAATGTATAACAAAAACAACATCACGAAGTGCGATAAAAATTCGTAGTGTTAAAAAAAACGATTGGTTAACATTGAGGATAATAGTTTAAGGTGCATTCCTTGATATACAGGACATGTAAAGAAACAAATTCATGTTTTTGAGCCATCTCTGTAACAGGCAATATTTAAGAGACACCCAACTTGTGTAATGGTCAGCGTGCCTGACTGCGGATAAGGAGATCCTGGGTTCGAATACCGGTTCGGGCATGAATGTACTTTCTCTCTCTTATCTATTCTGTCTTTGTTCTTTCTTTGTATGAATGAGTTGTGAATGGTTGCCTACCCTATAAACGGGTCCCTATGGCATGTGTGTAGAGCAAAGTCGTACCTTCATGGTGCTCTGATTAAAACGAAAGACGCTCCCAATTGACTTAAATTCGCATAGACGAAAAGCATAGCGAGCTTATCTTGTCTAAGTGTCATTAGTAACAACAACAATATTTAAGCCAGCTTTTCTTTAATCCATCATATTAAAATGAGTGAAAATTAATTCCTTCGAATTAAGCAGTGAAACACATTCAGCGTAACAGTTATTCAAAATTTTTAGTATAGATTTTCTAACTTTTATATATCTACCTTTTATATATCCAATAATTTTCTAACAAACTGTCTAAGATAACTTGATTTTTATTGTGCTGAAATTTTTCCACCTCGTGAAAGATCAACTTGACAACAGGTGGATGGACCCCAGGATACCCTATTTCTGGTATTTCTTCTGGCTTGGCGCTTTTTTTCAATTTGTCACCAAGGATGTGGGCTCTCCTAGATTATTACAATTACAATAATAATCCTTAATTTATTGTAATACGAGATTATTACCATAAATTAAAGATTTTACCTTAATTTACTGTAATAATCTCCTTTATATATAATTTTTGTGCTAATTATAGTAATTATATATTTTACATCCTAGTTAATATAATTAGACAACTTTAAAAGTCAGATTTATAGCAAAATAGTAAAATCAAATTATTTTAAAGCATAGTTGCTTTTAGCAAAAAAGGCATATTTGTAATAAGTATATTTTTCTAGTGTTTCCAAAAATGGTAAATTAATCAATATATCGTTATAAATTAATTTAAGGATATTTTAATTTAGATAAACTGAGATCTACCAGTTTATTTAATATTTTATCATAATATAATTATAAAACATAAATTAAAATATTATTCGATACATGAAGTCTTCGATATTTTTGCATTCTCACTCGGAATGAGCCATTTTTCTCAGTCACTTATTTTAAATCTGCGGCAATCTTGAATCAGTAAATCCAGTAAAAAATTCTTTCGCAGTATTACTCTTCTCACTGTATTTCTGAGCAGTTAGCACAATTTTCTCTTTGTAGCATTTATTAGATCTTAATCTGCATATTTTATGTTCTGAGGCCACAATCTTCTTCTGCGTCTTACAGCTACGAAATTCCCTTCCGTTTAATTTAAGTTGTATGAATTATTCAACTGTACATTCTCTGGAAAGGATTTGAAAGAAACATGTCTCTATACATATTGACATCTGTAAGAGTGAATTTTTCTTAGACTCGATTTTACACAAAAGTTTCCTTTGAGAAATCACTTTTTATTCAGCTGAGTGTAATTGAAGAATATGAATCAGTCCAAAAGAAAACTTGTAAATATTCTAACTTTAAATCTTTAACTTTATGTTCAAGTATTTTCCATAGAAACATCAGGTAATTCATGTATATTTAATTGATTTCTATCTGAATGAATGTTTTCTGAGTGTTTTATTATAAATTAAAATTTTTCAAACTGGCTCTGTATTGAAAAGGCAATTTCCATGTACTAAATATTTGTTTTCAAAGAGGAATTCAATGATTTTGAATCCTTTAAGTGTGCAGAAACATCAAATACCATCCTTATTTTATTATGTTTGATATTCTCTTTAATATTGGTTTTTGTGGGAGATAATGCAAATTTAATTTTTTTGTATCTTTGATTTACTCAATAATATCTTCTTTATTTCATTTGATGTGTGTTCTACAATCTTACCAATTCCTTTGAACATTTCATAAACAGTATTCAGACGCATTTCTCTCATTTGTTTGTAATCAGGTAGTCTGGAGAATCCAAAATCAAGGGCAAGGTAAACTCATATCCGCTTTCTTCGTCGATAATTAGAGTTTTTCAAAATAACAACTTGATGTGAGATTCAGTCTTACTTTCTAATTCAGCAGGGTCAGTAATTCCAATGGGTTTTAGATAGATACAGGTGCATTCATTCACGAGTAAACTTGTCACCATCAATTCATTCCATACATATAGTTTCCCTTTGATTTACTGATAATCCTTCAGTAAAGTTGCGTTTTTCATTTGAAACTTTGATCAGAAATTTCTTTTACAAGAGATTGTGCAATTGCTCCGCTATTTAATGGTAAATTATTTATTTACATAATTTGGTATAACGGATAAATTTTTTTAATCTAAAGACAAACATTTTGTTTTACCAATGTAAATAAAAAACAATAAAATTCTCAATTAGGTTTTATTAGCCTAAGAAATTCAATTCAATTAATTTATCAAAATCAAATGTAATTATCGGAGAATGTAAGAATATATATACCCTAATGATTAACTCTTATATTTTACTGTTTTTGATACACACACACACACACACACACACACACACACACACACACACACACACATATATATATATATATATATATATATATATATATATATTAATTCCGATAGTAATGGAAATTATTTCATTTAAAATATCTCACAATAATTTTATGCAATATCTCAATCAGGAAATAATTATCGCGTTATTTTAATGCAATAAATAGATATGTATTATTAAACGGAACAAAGACATTTTAAGATAAATAATGTTTACTATTCTGATATTTTCTCTTAGCATGGCAAGTGTACGTATGAATTTATGTTTTAAAGCTTTGTTATTGATAAAGCAGTGTGTATATAAGTGACTTTTCATAGATTATTAGATATGAAGTTAAATATCTTATGAAACGCAAATGCGTTTGATACACATCTTTGTAAACACATTAAATATTCTGATTCAATAAAGTTTGTGTGAAAAATAATTAACACTTTCTAAGTTGAATAGGAAGTTATATTCATAACCTGAATTTTGCCTACTGAATATATTTATTAAAAATAATAATTTTTATTCTATCTCAAAAAAATATTATGAGATTCGTAATCTGATTTATTTTTCGCATACTTTTTTTCTCAATAAGAAAATGCATGAGTTTTTCCCGAAATATGATACATTGTCTCAGTAATAATCTAATTATCTTAATTTTAAAATTTTATATCATATCCTATTTCAAAGTTTCCTCCATTCTAACTGAAAAAAACATTTCGCATAATTTAGTACCGATATTTTTAGATAAAAATACTCAATTTAACTTTATTCGTTTCTTTATAGTTCCTAGGGATAATACTATTTACACTTTTTGTTTAATTATATATTTAAAACTATATTACCATATATGATAGTGATTTCAGATGAATTAAAAATTCTCGTTTAGGCATGGTGAAATTCAATATATATTGAAATTAAAGTATAAAAATTTCATAAAAATATCATTTTAATATATGTCTTCACAGTGGCATCGTTCAGTTGGCTTTTAAAAATGAAAGGGGAAGACTTTCTTTAAATTTTTGCACCTATGAGTTTGACATCGAGAAAGTAATATTGGTATTTTAAGTACTTATATAAACCTTTTAAATGTCAACAGATTAAAATATTTAAACTTTGGTTTGTAAAAAATGAATTTATATTGAAATATATTTTATAAAATTAATTGGTATTCCATAAAATGATCAGACTTTTCTTTGCACATTACAATTTGATATTTTAACTTAATATTATCATTTAACTTAGAATATATAAGATTGTAAGAAATGTTTTTCTGATGTATATTTAAGAAAAATATATTATTTACCCCGTTCTCATTTCATCATCGCGTCCCATCATACACAATTCTCTACTATATCACGTCATATATATCACACATCATCATTTCATTTATATACATTACTCAATTAAATCGCAATGTGTATACTTAGGAAAAAAATATATTACTTACTCCATTCTCTTACTCTGACTATTGAATTAATACTTGGACTAAATATTCTCTATTCCTTCTTTTGAAATATTATCTTACATTTCCCTGGTATTAATATTTACCATTCTGTAGGTTTTTTTTATGTCTTTATGTATAGCTAGATGTAAAATGAAATATTATGGTCATATTTCACATGTTTCCATTCATAATAAAAATGTCTGAAAAGAACATTGATTTCTACATTCCTTTGAAGAAAATGCAATAATATAGTACATAATAGTACATAAATACAAGGCTTCAAATTTATTGAGTATATATATATATATATTAGTGCTTCGGGTAAGACATACATTCATTCAAAGTTGCCATGTTGATTTAATTATACAGATATGACCTAAATCTGTTTATATCTAAGCCATTTAAGTATTAAATATTAACAGAGATAAAATAATATGTTGGCTGCTATAATATTTAAACTTAGAATTTCTCTACTTCCGTATTCCTTATGTGTAAATAATATTTATTTTGTATAACTATTGAGTGATCCGCTTATAAGTATAAAATTTGTTAGCTTGAATACAATTTATATAAAGTCTATCTTTTTAGCTTAAATAAAAATTATTTTTTTTAAATTAATAATGATATTTAGGTTTCCTTTTGCTTTTGATTAAATTTGATTGCTTATCTGTTATTTAACACTTTAAACTTCAAATTTTATAAATTAATTTTAAGTAATTTTTATATTTTTCTCATCTTCATGAAATTATAAAATCTAGTAGGACATAATTTAAATTATGTAATAGACTATTTAGATGATTATAAAATTTAACTGATTGATCAATTAAAAACTTTGATTGAAAATTTATTCTCACTATATACTTTTCACCCAAATTTAAAAGTATATGATACTTTTCTATTATGGTTTCACCAATCATTATTTAATTACAAATATAAAAGATATAAAACAAATATGGTCACTTTCCCCATTACTAGTCAGTTTATTTGTTTTAAATTGTTACACTCAATATTACTTTCAAAAATTCGTACATATTTTTACTTCGAAAAAGTATCAAAGTAAATAACCATCATATAACAGTGAAAAATGAACGTAATTTGAAGTATTCAAGGTAATATCTATCATAACTTCAAATACACTAAAACACGTTTAAAAATATGAAAAAAAACTTATTGAGTTTTTAAACATAACAATCATATTATAAATCCAGCAGTCAACATTTAAAATAACTTTCTTAGTTACATATACAATGTTTCAATGAATGTTATGATTACAATATTCAGCAGAAATCATCATATGACAGTGAAAATTTTGTAATATTGGAGATAATAACTATTTTATATTAAATGTATACTAAAACTTTGTAATAAAGTTCATATCTTCTAGAAAACGAAGAAATTTGAAAATATTTTAAATAGAAGATCACCGTTGCATTATT
This sequence comes from Latrodectus hesperus, assembly GCA_037975125.1. Lineage (NCBI taxonomy): Eukaryota > Metazoa > Arthropoda > Arachnida > Araneae > Theridiidae > Latrodectus > Latrodectus hesperus. The sequence continues at coordinate 116,886,084 of CM075851.1, forward strand.
TAATTTAAATTGTAATTTTCTTACAAAGAAAGCTATTTTCTTACCAGGAAAGATTAGAAATGCTTCACTTTTTGCCAAATTAAAGCTTATTTACAAATTATTACACATCGTATAATCTAAAGTATGTAATTGCATGAGCTCCAGTGGCTCAGTAGCTTCACGCCGCTTCCTGTAAGCTCAGCAAAGTGAAGCATCATTTGCCGCGGGCAGTGGTTGGGAGGGTGACCACGGTGTACTTTCCTTCACTGAGTTGCTGTAACTCCGAGGGTTGGGAACGTGTCCACGTTAATATGTGATGTCCAAAGTCCTTCCGCTGGTGTGGCGTGGATGTGGAGAGGAGGGGTCCAGCTCAGGTGTGGCCTCGTTACCTGACCGTGGTTTAAAATGATGAGGCACCTTAAAAAAGTAAAGTCGTACTTTCACCTTCGTGGTGCTCTGATCCAAGCGAAAGACGCTCTCTCTTGACTTAATTCGCACTGCCAAAGGCACAGCGAGCTTGTCTTTTCCAAGTGTCATAAACAACAACAGCATTTAAGTGCATTTCAGTTATTTTTGAATATATGAAAAAAAAACTATTTTATCACATTAAGATATATTTATAGAACTTTCTAAAGAAAATACACATGCACTTTGTATAGCAATGAATGAAATCATCCCGAAATTTTGAAATGGTAATTACAGAATATTACATTCAATATAATTTGATTAGAGAATGAGTTTCAACAACTACAAAACTCACTTCTCTTCATGTTAAGATTAGTTTATTGATTTTCTCTACAACCTTTTTCATTTGAGAACTTGGATTAGTGCCCAGCATTTATATCAGCATTATACTTCCGTTTGTGCTCAAGAGTTGTCACCAGGATTTAAATTGAGATTATTAACAACAGCCGGATTTAAATTTCTATGGAACCATAAATCTTATGATATAGTCTTAATTTAAATTCAAACGCTATCTGTACAATTTTAGAAACATATATATGTAAACTACAGCTACTTATTCTTAATTATTTGGTATATATTAAGGTGAGAAGTAATCAAGCATATTGTGTAATTACTTAATACTTCAATTTACTGCTTGAAGTTAGCCTTAATCTATTTAATTAAATATAAATCTACTAGAAACATAATACATGAGAGAAAGCAGTTCATTTATGAGGTTTATTTATGTTTATTTATGAGGAAGGAGGTTTTAATGAAGTATATTTCAATGTTCCATTGTTATGATCTGAAATTGAAAAATTGAAGACTTGGCTGGATTTCGATACATTTTAGTTATATTTGAAATTAATTTTGTTTTCAAAACGAAATCCTTATACTGAAAGAAGCAGTGATAAAAATAAGATTCAATAATAAATGACTGGAAATTATTTTCTCAAGTAATGAAGTAAGTAAAACAATTTTGATAGAAATAATTTTTGTAAAACAATGCAAAATGGTTGAAATATAATTATCCATCTAAATGCAAAATTACCGAACATTTTAGCCAAATTATCGAAGCTTCTTTTGATAAATATAGCTACATAAAAAATCAAATAAGTCTCTTTTACAAATTTTGAAATTTTTGTCAACTAATTGATAATTTTTAAATTATACTGCCCCAGTTAAATTTTGTTATACAAATAAATATATCAATAAATCTCATAAAAAAGCGACATCTCACAGTTTAAAATCAGAATTTCACATCTGTTCTTCAAAATTTAATAATGTATTACGTTATGTTGTAAGTTAATTTTGGGTAGTTTTCCTTGTACTTAGATACTTATTTTAATAAACTTTAAATATTAACAGTCCTTTGTTAAAGCAGACATTAATATTTCTATTATTCATTTATTTTAAATTACAGTAACTATTTCTCATAATTTTTCCATATAAATGTTATTACTACATTTAATATAATTAATATCCATTGTATAAATTGCTAATTTGTCAAAAATTAAATTTATCATAAAAAAGTCAGTTATTTAAGTATAATTTCAGCATTTGAAACACAAGCCCAGTTTTTCTCAGTGACATTATTTGTTTTGTAAAGTTAAATTGAAGTTTTTAATTATTCTTAAAAAAATGGTAAAACTATTATAATTTTCGAGCTCCGGAACAATTTTCTTTCTAATATTAGGTATATAACAATCTTTCTAATATTAGGCTTTCTAATATTACGTATTAACACATTTTTAGAATGATTTTGGGGCCGTTTAATTAATGTTTAAAAATGTAAAGACTATTTTTTAAATGTTCGATCTGATAGCTTTTTTTCTGAGACTATGAGTCTGCATCGTGATTTCCATGATAGAAGAGCTTTTCGTAAAATTTCCAGGGGTATTGCTTTCCATTCCTCTTCCATTACTTTCCAGAGTCCATCCATCGTGGTGGGTTTGCGTTTAGAAAGAGCTCTTTATAACAGACCAAAGGCAAAATAGTCCATAGGTGAAACGTCAGGGGACTTCCATGTAGAAATAATGATTGACTGTTTTTACCTGTCCGATTAATAATTTTGCTTATTTTGCACTTAGGAAATTTAATACCATGCATTTCACAACGTTTTTGAATATTGGAATAAGAGTATTTCTCTTGGGAAAGCGCAAAAACATATCCTTTAATCCACAGCTTGTTTACATGCTACATTTTGAAAGAAGAATGAGTTTAAAAGTAGCAGACGATATTTCTCATTTAAAATAATAAGCTGTTGCCAAAAATTTTTATTCTAAAACATTTACTTTTAGAAAATTCTTAATCGAAATCGTTCTAAAAATGTGTTAATACTCTCTGTATTTGCTGAAAAACCTAGAAAAATGATAAAAAATTTGATATAATAAAAACGTTGTTTATCAGGAGTTATTGAGCTTTAGTTCGAAGGAAAAATGAAACAACGCTACAAAAAAGAAAGAAAATGGTAAACATTAAAAATAATTAAAGTTAAGAAAACATGTTACAAATGATGTTTTGAATTTGGATTCCATTGTAAACTGCCTCTGTTGTCTCATATAGGTGAGGAGTGTTAGTTTAAACACGATTCTGGCTCTGTTTCTACTGGGTATATTCGATGAATAAAAAAGAGCATAATGTTTCATTAATCAACGAAGGTTTTTCATACATTATTAGCATTAAATCATAATTGAAGTGCTTTTTTAAATAATATATAATATTGAGCACAAATCAATATAACAACTTCAATTTAATTACCTAAATTCCAAGATTAATGTTAATCTTTTTATATATATATACAAAAGAATTTCCTAGTTAAAAACATATTCCCATAAATAGATTATCAAAAAATGAAATTATACAAAAAAATGTAAGGAATTAAACATTTATATTCTCATTGATTTCTAATCTCTAAAGCATTAGAATCTATTTTTTCAAAAGTATTAATAAAATCCCAACAAAATTTTATGTTGGAATTAATTTATTATTGTTATATAAATATAGCGCTATTGCACTTTTAATAAAGGAAATGAATTAGTTATTTGAGAAATACTTTCTGTAAAAAATAATAAATGTAATAAAACTATTATAATTGCTCACACATTAATATATCTTATTCCGTATAGAATATAAGTTTCAAATTCCATTTGTAAATGTATTTTTATAACTTCTTTTTACTCAGACACATGACAGTCACACACAATTTGATGTTTCTTAAAAATTATTTTATGAAGCATAGTTCTCTCTACTGATTTCATATTTTATTTAATTTCCTTCGATATTTCTATACATTTATCTGTAGATAAGTATTTTCATAAGTAAATTAAATGAAATATTGGTACAATTCACTGAAGCGAAAAATATTCCTATGTACTAACCAAGTAAATTATACTCGGCTCTTCATTCTCACTGACTTAAAATTGAAAAGGAATAAAAGTCTTTATAGTCACATTAGGCATAAAAAATTTCCTAAAATAATAAAATATTTTTTATTTTATATGTTGTTAAAATTTTAAATTTTTAAAAATGCCTCAAAAGGTAAATTTTATTTGTGGTGATGATCCTATAATTTAGTAATTTGAAAATGCTAATTTATATTAATAAGATTTTTACTAAAATTAATTTTATTATAAAAATTGTGCACGTCACGAAGTTTTGATTACGACAGGAGTTGTAACAACTCATGTTTAAATGATTTTCTATACTTATATTCAAAATAGATATTGCCTTGAAAATACAGTTACACATTATATAAAACATTCTTCTGTTTAGTTAATAGAGAAAAGTAATAAAATGTAACAGAGAAGGTTTTTAACAATCTTTCATTTATTTTGTGGTGAAGTTAACTACTACAAACAATGAAAGAATAACTTGGTTAGAATAGTTTATTTTTATAAAAATAGATTTGAACAAATATACGTACGTTCTTGGATAATTTAAGCATTTTCTACTAATAATTTTAATTTCAAAGTTAACTTTCAAAACTAATAATTTTAATTTCAAAGTTAATAAACTAATTTTCTGGAATTCCAACATTTCAATTAAAATTTATAAAAATATTATTTTTAATCACATTTTAATAGAATATACAATATATGTAATAATTTAAACAACATCAATAAGCAAATAAATAGACTAAAAAATATTCTAACTGATAATGGCATTCCAACTAAATTTATTAAACACTATTTGGCTAGTAGAGCATTGCTTATAAGAGTGAAATAAGGCCTAGTTTTATACTACAGAAAGGTCACCCAAGCCTTGCAAGTCTTATAAGAAACTTGAAATGCCAATAGTGTTTACACTTATTAATTTATGTATTTATTTGGCCTACATATAGTATTTGGTGTAAGTCTTGCAAATTTAGACTTGTATTTGGATATGGTTTTAATTTGATTATTGTAAATTAAATGTATTTTGGCAACATTGGATTTTGGCTTACTTATTTTAAATTAAATTATACTTCTTTTATTCTGCCTTGATATTTTCGCTTGAACACATGGTGTGGCTTTGGGGTGTACTGGCTTCTTTAAGACTATGCCTTGGGCCAGTGCAGAAAAACCATACTTTGTGCCAATGTGGTGAACACCCCTGATGAAGCTGGCCATGTTGGTACTTCGTTCCATTTTATATTTTTCTTTGAATTATTTATAAATATTTACTAAATTTCATATTTTCAATGTTTTGATCTCTATTTTCTTTGAAATTTTAAGATATATATTGAACATTTTTTCAACTATTTACTATATATATATATATAAGTGTGTGTGTGTGTGTGTGTGTGTGTGTGTGTGTGTGTGTTGTGTACTTAACTTATTATAAATGAAATCTGTTTTATTTCAGTTTTTGCCGTTCACTTTTAAAACATTACTTGCATATAATATTATTAACACTCTCTAAAACTAGCATAATTTTTTGTTATGAAAGAATGTATAATAAATAGATTTATTTTTACATCTCCGCGGGGATGATTTCGATTTTAACTTCATTTGTAACAGTAATTTTAATTGTTTTGGTAATAATTGTATGACAATTTAAGACAATAAATTAAAAATAATTGATGTTGATTCATTATACCGAATTTCAGCAAGCACATTAAAATTTACAAAAATCTTATCTCAGTGGAAATATTGTTTATCACATTGGAATGATGGTTATTGTTAATGAAAGAGATGTTGACTATAAACAGATGTATACAGGAATTTATCTAATATAATATACAGTATGAAAATTTCAAATTTGTAAATTGATTTTTTTATACTTAAAAAAAATAAATTCTTGCATAATAAATTATATATATATATATATATATATATATATATATATATATATATATATATATATATATATATATATATATATATATATATATATATATATATATATATATATGTATAGAAATTTATATATTATGATTCTACAAAAACCAAGTAACAGAGGAATTATAAAAGATATTTATAAACTAATTTAAATGAATCAACACTATTTTGTAGCATTTATATATAATAATTATAGCCATAATCCTACATTTATGTAAATTATACAGTATTAATCTGTATGTAAATAAGTATCTAAAATACTGATACATACTATTTAAAATAATAATACCTTCCTTTGTAATGTTTAGCTATCATTTCAGACATTTCTATCACAATTTTAAAAGATTCTTTTTCTAAAAAAAGTAGTGTAATATTTTCAAAAACATAAAGCTTGATAGTTTTAAATATATTAAAAACATAATGTGTATACCTAAAAATATTAGATTTTAAATATTTTAAAGGCATCATTCACATTTAGATCACATTCATTCACAAAGTACTTTAGAAAATATATATATGGCCTAAAGTAGAATTTTTGAACTTTGTAATATCCAAGTCAATGAATTGCTAATGTTGACTTCCTTAAAAATTTCGTGTATCAACATATTAAGTATTTTGTGAAATATATAGATTTATAAACTCATATTTAGAGGGTTTTTCTGTGGGTTGTATATTTTTATACCACTACAGATGTTAAACTAAATTCATTCAGTTATTAATAATCAAAAAATTTGTATTTTGTGTTGCTAATTTTTTCTGTTACCATTTAGAACTTCCTTTATTGTTATAGTGGAACAATTAAAAATATAATTTTAAATTTTATCATGATATTTTCTATTTTATTATAATAAGACTTAAAAAATAACTAATAAAATTTAATTAAGTAATTACGTAATAATTAATTAAGTAATAATATTTCTTAAGGACTCCGACACACAAATTAATCGCTTTCCTCAAAAAGTGTACATTCTTAGATGTTTGCATTAAATTATTAGAATTCATGGCAAATATGAATGATTTATCCTATTAAGTCTTTTTTCAAAATAATGGTTGACATCCGAAAGTTTAGCAAAACAATTCTCAGAAAAAGAGTGTATTTCAAATTAGATTATTGTTCTGTTACGAATAAGAAAATGTAAATTAGATTTATACTTTTCCTTTTAAGTTAAGTTTTATAACGCAAACCTTCCTAAAAACAATTCTATTTTTTAAACGTATAAATCATGAAAGAAAGGATTTATAAAACATATTTAATGCTGAGTTGTAAAAAATAATACATCTTCTTAGTTATGTTTACCTGTCATTTTCAAGGCTTTACAAAAGACAATTCCAAGTTTTTTGTTTTATTTATTTTTTACTCCTGTATTTAAAAATTGCTCTTGACAAGCAACTGCAACGCTAATGGAATATAGCTTACTCAGCATAGTACTTAATTTAACTCAAAATAAAGATTGGCATCCAAATTCGTGGTAACAATGTCAAAATATGTATTTACTCTAACTAAATGTGAATTAAGTTTGGCACATGTTTGCTCTAGCAGTAATTTTGCATTATATTGATATTAGAAATCAGAAAAGATTTTGAGAACTAGGTAATTTATTTAAATGGGTTGCACAAAAATTACTTACCTTAGGAAATCAACTAAATTTAAAACATATGCCAAGATTGGAACTACTATTTTCATTAAAAACATCCAGCAGTAGCATTTATTGCATTTGCTTTGAAATAAAAATGGAAGAGAATGATTGAATAATTTATCATTTTGAACTCTGCAAAAATGATGTCACCACTCAATATTAAAGTATTATGTTAATTTTTAAGTTGTGGTGATGATTTTACGCAAAATTACTGTTTTCGAGACTGAATCATTAATCATTAAATGAATTCTTTATACAAGTATGCATGTATATATATATATATATATATATATATATATATATATATATATATATATATATTCATTTATTTGTTAAATACAAAAAATTGTTTTTCTTTAGAAATATATGCCTAATATACTTGGAACCACCATTTAATCCATAAATTCTGAAAAGATAAAAAGATAACGATTAAATTGAAAATGTAGGTAGTATATCTGATAGTACACATATATGAAAATTAAAATCGAAATTTCTTATAAAAACATAAAATAACCTTTATTTTTCTAGATTTGAATGAAAAAATTTTTAAATTGTAATTTTAGATAATCACAAATAAATTTTACATGTTTGATAAAATTTTATTTTTTGCAGCATGATCATTTTATATTTTTAGCAGATATTTCTATTTAAGTGTCATACGTTAAAATTTAATGCAATTGATTTTCAATTTTGCAAACAATTTTGATGTATTTAAAAAAATTGCTAAAAAAATCCTTTAATGCAAAGTAATGTTATGACCATTTGGAAAAAATTACTTAAAAATAATGCTACAGTATGTCTGTAAACAAAATTTAAATTGTTTTCGAAATCACCAAAGTTTCTATTAATAAAATAAAAAGAATTTAATTATTAAAATTTCAATCGAAACTTATTTCAGTTCATTGAAATAGAAATCATAAAATAATAAATTTATAAATCATAACTAGTAATGTTCCGAAAATGAATACGTTTTTCTTTGAAACTCTTTCAAATTTTACAACGCAGCAAATATTTAATTTTTCAACTGTGAAATATATTTGCCTTTAGTATTGCAAATGAGTTAGAAAATAGAATTGAAAAAGTTCCTAAAGAAGTCAGAAAAGAGAGCAAGACAGATGAGAAAGACAACTTTTATGAAAATATAAACTTAAGTATTTTTAAATTAGTTACAATTTGAAAATTGAGTTTCGAACAAAATTATTTGATATACATAAAAAATGCGTTTAAATATTAAAAAATTGATTTTGAAAAATATAAATATAATTAAATATTCAGTGTTTAAATTCTGCATGTGATTATTATTCCCGTCTAAATATTTTTAGCATGAACACTTAACGGTGTGTAAACTGCATAAGTTTGTGTAGACAACATTGGTTTGAGAATGATTATCAGAATTTAAAATTATATAAATTATTGTCGGAAATGAATTTGGTAAAATATTGCATTATCAAACTATTTTTTCACAATAAATAAAACAAAATCTCTCAAACTAATTACAAAACCAAATTTTCTTTATTGGCCGACCTACTTGTCTAGTGATCAGCATGTCTGATAACGGATAAGGAGGTCCTGGGTTCGAATCCCGGTTCAGGCATGGGTGTACTTTCTCTCTCTATCTATCCTGTCTTTTTCCTTTCCTTGTATGAATGAGGTGTGAATGGTAGCCTACCCTATAAACGGGTTCCTATGGCATGTGTGTACTGTGGAAGTCGGACTCCACATCAAAATAGGGTTCCGTTGGAAAAGTGGAGCAGCGCACTCCATGTTGCCAGCCTAGCTGGCACACGACAGTGAATGAATTTTCTTTATTATTACTTACATTATTATCTTAGATAAGCATTGCTAGTAAGCAATTGAGATATGCATAAAATAAATATGATACCAATATTTTTATCAAAATTTTAAAATTGTGTACAACTTTTTAGAAATAGCCTCTCTAATGTTTGTCTAAGATACCTAATATGGAATCAACATCAATGTTTGTAAAATGAGTGACACAATCGCAAATAAATAAATATAATAAGGGAACACTAAAATTTGTAAAATCACTATGCCGGTATTTTATTATTTTCCTATTATTAATACTTATTTTATAATTTAAAAATACTGCCAATTATTAATACTTATTTTATAATTTAAATATAAAATTTATAATTTAAAAATACACTTTTCTCCATGGCTGGCTTAAATTAGATATAAGTCAAGCAGTAGATGTAACGAACTGCAGAACAATTTTCCTATAATGATGAGTACTGTTGTTTTCATATAATTTTTATATATCTGTTATAAGATGTCGGTCATGCCTCTTTCGAGATGTTCAAATAATTTAGATCTCACATTGTCTTAATATGGACTGTTTAAAAAAAAAAACCCTAATGAGCACATTTCAATAACAGAATTGTCCTATTCGAAAAGAATTGAGAAATTTTAAATTTTCTTCTTCGTAAATTCATAGTAAAGCACTTTTTGATGTTAATAATCAAGTGAAGAAATTTAGACGGGTTTTACGGGTTTGTCCCTTGACCTCCCTTGTGACAGACGTACCTGGACTACTCTCTCAAGATTTGCTAGTGGTCACATAAAGTGCCTCACTTACAACGATTGCAAGAAAACCTTCGTCACCTGCACCAAGTGCCAAAGTGATCGGGCCTCTCCTGAGCACCTTTTGGATTGCATGGGTCTCTCTAGGGAGGATCTCTTTAGCAATCCTCTCCTAGTCTTCGACTTCCTTACAGTGGATCTTGTCTGACTCCGTCAGACAGTGAGGATAAGAAACAACAACAACAACAATTTAGAAGAGAAACAATTTTAGTAGGTTATTAGTACTAGATTCTTGTTTTTAAACAGTAAGAAAATTTAACGAAGTCGTGTTAAGGAATAAAAAAAATTTTGAGCAGTTTTGTGATATATGAGTTACATTAAAATTATTTAATTGACATTTCTTGAAATATTTTATCATATACTTTGAATAGTATTTATCCTAATTATAATTTAATATATTTTAAATACATTCATTTTTTTAATTTAAAATTTCCATTTATATTGCTTTAGAAAAAAATAAGATATTTAACTGCTTTATCAATAAAAATATTAATTTGCTCAAATATTTCTCAAATGGTGTAATGAAGATAAAGAAAATAATATAACGCAAACAAAGTTATATTGTTGATTTAACTATATAATATCATTATTATTCTCCAGAATAACTAAACAGTCTGAAACGGTGATATGATTCTTAAACTGAATCATTGGTATGATTCTTAAACTGAGTCATTGGTATGATTCTTAAACTGAGTCATTGGTATGATTCTTAAACTGAGTCATTGGTATGAATTTATTATTCAATATACATAATTGAATACACTGAAACTTTAAAATTTTTAATATATTCCTAATATTTTTTGAAAGTATCTATTTAAATGAAATTGTGTTTCCTTTCATTTGAAAAGTAAATTTAATTATTAAATATTTTAAAAAAATATTGATTAGTGGGAAGTATAGTAAAATTAATAAAATATAATATAAAATATGTTAATATTAAATGTCAAAGACATTAGTATTTAAGACAAAAGCTTTCTGTAATAAGATAATTATTTTTTTAAATTATTGTTTACAATAAACAAGATTAAATAATGGATCATTACGAGGTATTAATTAACATAAATATTTGGAAATAAGAAAGTTCTTTTCTAAATGTTTAAATATATAATATATTATAAAACATTTGAATAATATAAAGTAGAGTAATATATATTACAATAAAAATAAATCAATAATAATTGTTTAAATATTTTTAAGAATATTTTACTCGTAAATATATATATTTATATTTATATATATATATATACATATATATATATATACAAATATATATATATATATATATATATATATATATATATATATATATATGTATATATATATATATATATATACATATATATATATATATATATATATATATATATATATATATATATATATATATATATATATATATATATATATATATATATATATATATATATATATATATATATATATATATATATATATATATGTATATATATATATATATATATATATATATATATATATATATATATTTACATATATTTATATATATATTTATATATATATATATATATATATATATATATATATATATATATATATATATATATATATATATATATATATATATATATATACACATAAATTATAAAATGTGCTAATTATATTATCACAAATAATGCAATTTGTTTTAAATATAAATAAATTAACTTGTGATAGAAGAATATTTTATTTTTTATTAATAAAAATAATATAAGTGACAGAAAATATAAAAATTAGTTGAGATTCGTACATTAAAAATTATGTCCTATACGTGTGAGGCAAAATTTATAGTGTCAATCAATTTTTCATTATTAATGTCAACTACCTCTATTTTTCTGTTACATTTCCTTTTCTGTTTAATGTCATAGTTTTAATGAAAGAAATATATTCATTGAAATAAAATTTTCAATTTATAGAAGAACAGTTCGTTTTTATAATTCATAAAAAATTGTAGATTCCAAGTTTATTATTTAAGATTTTAATTTTTTATATTCTTTACCATATAAGTAAAATACGTGTTATAAAAATAAAATTCACAATCATTACTAAAGCATAAATGTTCAGATGCACACATTTATGTTAAAAACTTAAATTTTAATTTCCTTTATAGTTAGCATTAATTGTTAAGTTGTTGCTGTAATAAAGATCTTGCAATAATGCTATATTTATTGAGAGTTTTATATACTGTTATACAGTATATTGTGAGATTCATATTTTACACAGTATATATATATATATATATATATATATATATATATATATATATATATATATATATATGTATATATATATATATACTCTTTGATATGACACTCTCTGATTTATATATATATATATATGTGTGTGTGTGTGTGTGGGTTATTCTCTTTGATTATTGGAAATAATAACACATTTAAAGTTTAAATGATTTAATTATTGTTTTGGAAAAAATGAGAAAAAAAAGTTATATACATGTTTACAATATTAAATCATGATCTAACATCTTAGTTAGTTATAATTCAAATCAAGTTTAATATCCATTCGCATCTTCACGTCATCGCGTCTTTTCTCTTTTCATCACATCGTCGTTCTCCCTCTCTTCTCCTCTGAGTGTCCGGCAGCAAACATGTGAATGGCCCTTTGATGGCACTTTCAATCCCACATATATATATATATATATATATATATATATATATATATATATATATATATATATATATATATATATATATATATATATATATATATATATATATTGTAGCGAAAATTATAACTCCCGATCAAGGACTTCGTGGCTCAGTCGTTAAAGCATCGGCCAAGTGAGCCTGAGGTTGGGGGTTCGAAAGCAAGTTTCGTTAAAATTTATTTCTGTTAATTTCTTAATTTAAGTTAATTATGCAAATTCATGTAAATTTCAGTTTCCAATTTTCTGCGGACCTTCCAAGTCTGGAAGGTTCCGAAACTGTATATAAAACTGAATATAGCGACTGATTAGATTTAATAATGATTTAATCTTGAGCGTTTTCGTTTCCATTGGCTTTACTACATTCACTTCATCTACGCGACAATATATATATTTAAATATATATATATATATATACATATATATATATATATATATATATATATATATATATATATATATATATATATATATATAACAAGGTTATATTAACTTATAACTTATTTATAAAAATTTACTCCTATGAAAATTATTTAAGACACTCTTTGATATTAACAACTTCTGGCATATTTAAGATGCAATGTAGAATATTGTTATGTATGTTTGGTGACAAAAAATAATCAAATAACTTTAAAAATGCAGAATAAATCATATTACGAAATCTGCTATTAAAAAGGAAAATGGAACAAAATGGCTTACAAACTCAACATCTTTTCCTTCGCTCATGATTTTATAATGCTACATATATTTATGATTTTTTCGTAATACGAAACAAAATATAAATATTTATCTATATTATTTCGAATTCTGTTTGAAATCAAATATCTAAAATACATTATGTTTAAAATTTAAAACATTTAAGAACATTCATATCTGGGATTTCTTTTTAAAAACTAAATTTTAATAAAGATAAAATATATGTTAATTAGAAAAAAGGAAAATAATGTATTCATTTAAAATTTTTAATTCAATTCAATTTATTTAGATATTTTAAAATTTTTTATCTAAATCCAATTTATTTGGATCATTTTAAAAGTTTCTTTAAATATTTTATATCGAAAAGTGTTATTTAAAGGAACAAATTTTAATAAAAACGTAATATTTGTCATGAAAAATGATAAAATTAAATTATTTTTATTTAATTCATTAAGTTTAACCTAATTTAAAATTTATTACTAAAAATAATTTTCTAACTCAGTGTTTGCTATAGACATTTAATGATGAGTATAGAAGAACTTAACTTTAATTACATTTTTTTTCGAAAAGACTGGTTTGCTACATTTAATAGATGAATAATATAATTATTAAATCGTTTCTTAATGATAATAAAAATAATGTATTTTAATCCCTTTTCTTGTTCCTATTTCAGTAATATAAATGTTGAATACCACATTCTCTGGTAACTAAGAATATCATCTTATATGAAATAGGAATAGGCAATCCTTGGAAAGCTCGGTATCTCTTTGACATGTTCAGGGAAGGATAACGCTGATGAGCCCTATTGTAGTACACTCGGAACTCCGTTAATTCAAACGCTGCAGTTGTAAAATCATTGCATTTAATTGCAATCAGTTGTTACAATTAATTCCTTAACCACGGGAGTCAATTTGCTTTGGTTGACTACCTAAAATTTAACAACCAATAAATTCATGACTAGTGATTTCTTAGTTATTGATTTAAGTATGACAGTTTATTGTTAGTAGGGTATCCATTGTATATAAATTATTTGTGTGAGTAAAAAGTGTATATTTCATCAATTGCAAAGTGACATTATCAGTAATTTATAACATTCAAAGTGTATTCATACTAAAATTGTAAATATACTTGATTTATACTGAACTTTCATCATAATTTCCATTATTACTGTTTCAGCATCATTATCAACATTAGAAAATATCTATTAACGAAACTAAAATACAATTTGTTTCTCAAATCAATTCTTATTTACTTACACATTAATATCAGAATAAATAATTTAGTTAAAATATTTTCTGTTAAGAAGTAAGTAAAAATGTAATCAAAACGGTTGTTGAATCTAATTTCTAAATGAAGCTTAATAGTGTTTAAATCGTTAAAAGTCAGCTTAGCCCTTGGGTAGACTTTAGTTTCATCATTTCTTGCGTACAATGTTGAATAAAGACATAAAGATCATCAAATGTTCATGATAAAACAAGTTAAAACAAAACATAAATATATAATTTGAAGAAAATGAATTTGAAGAACTGGTCATAACAGCTTCATGGACGTTGCATGGAAAAAATAGGTATCTTTTTACCAATTTAGTTTATAAAATATAATATAGAAACAATTAAAATCCAACTGGAATATAAAAAGTAGAATATAATATATTTTGTGATAATTTTCAGGTTAGTGTTAGTAATCATTAATTATCTACACGGAATTTTATTAAATGAAAGTAAATATATGCTAAATCAGTTTAATTCATTAATTTACTCTTTAAAAATGGTTCGGCTGAATTCAGATAGGTATTATATCAGTTCAGTTATATAAGAAGATATAGAATTTTGTAGCCGAAGCTCCATACAACATCTGGCCCAGTGGTGGTGGCATGGTGACATAACAACAACTAAAATAGTACAACAACTTACTAATTTGGAAGCTAGTACCAAAGTTTTCCAGTGGGTGCCATCCCATGTTAAAGTGTATGGGAACGAAGTTGCGAATCAGTTAGCCAAGGATGGAAGCCTACAGAATATCATCATTGGAGACTGCTTGTCGTCCTCAGAGCTGACCTCTAGAATTAGGATGGCTATCAATGCTACTTTTAGGGATACCATTCCTACCCATGAATGGTACACATGCAAATATCCTGGTTCCGTACTAGTGGGTAACATAGAGTGCAGCCAAACGGCTCTGACAAGACTGCGAAGTGGCAACCTGCTTGCTCAGAGACACATCTCTGGTACCAAGGTCTACCCTCTCTGTCCCAAATGTCGAGTGGTTCAGGCCTCCCCATCTCATAATTTTTCAGTGCATTGGGTGTGAGAGAGGGGACATGGAGTTGAGACCGGAGGTGGTGCTTGAAAGACTATTTTTGGATTCATGGTGCTGGTGTGATGGTACTGTCATGCCAGTCGGGGATAAGCAACAACAACAAAATTTTGTATATGTTTAGTAAAATTGTTAATTCACATAAAGTAATAACAATTTTTATTCCAAGAATCTTATAAAAGCTAAATGTAAACTTCTGTAAAATTTAGTAAAGATTTTTTAACTAAATGCTTGCATAGAGTGATACTATAACTAATCTCTTAATTCTCAACACGCGTGCACACCTACATTTTCGAATTTCGTTAAGATCTTCACTGGTGTCTATTTCCTCAATAGTTGGACTTGACAGTTAGAATAGATAGAATAACATGACCTTACCTGCAGTGTTTATTTTCTTTGTTGATGGTTCTCAATTCTAAAAGTACAAGTTAAAACTTATGGATTTTAACAATCTTGACACACAATTAACGAGATGTTTAATAATATCTCACTCTCAAAGCTACGAACAGCAGAGAAGATTCCTCCAAAAATATTCACCAAGTGTATTGAAGATGCATATGTAGAATTGTATCGTAATTGCTAAATGGTGCACTCTAAATATGTTTTAAACGGAAATAAAGCACTTTTTGACATTTTATTTTCTGAACAATTGGTAAAATTTTACCATACGGTCACCCTTGGCGAAATTTTCAAAAAGTCGCCAAGGCTGTATGACGTCATACGTATGACGAAAATCCGATCAGGGAAAACGGCGGGATTAAAATGGCTAAAATAGTGACAAATATTTCATACATTGCTGATATCTATCAATATGCTCAAATAATTTTACAAAATTAACAAAAACCGCAAATTTATAGATTTCAAACATCAATGGTAAATTAATAAAGTTGATATGTTAAATTTTGCATAAAATGTTTTGATTAAATTTTACATTAATGAATTTAAATAGGTAAATATTCATACGAAATTCATTTCATGAAGACCATTTAATTTATTATTAATTATATAAATAATGAACAGTAAAAATACCTCTCTCCAGCTCCTATTTTGCCATCGAAGCCGCTACTGCCTACTCCGGGTCAGATGTTTTTGGTGGTCAGACCCGTATAATGGAATCGATGAACGCAAGGAATTTATGACACCTTTTACTGTTTTTTTTTCCTCCACACTTATTCTGCAAGATAATAGGTGAAAAAAAGTAACGCACAGCAGATAACCTGTTGAAATAAAATCTCAGCGACAATATTTTGTTTACCGGAAATTTTGTTTAATTTACTCTACTCAACAGAATTTTATTATCGAAGAGAGGTTAGAAACGATATCTGTAAATTCGCAGATGACAAGCTGAGTATCTCGCGAATATCACATCAGACAAAAATAAGGCGGTCCGAATGTTCGCCAAATTTGGCTTCAAAAAAAAAAAAAACGCGCTAAGGGTGACCGTACAGTAAAACTGATCCGAACAATTTATTTTAACTGATTGTAAATGATTGTGCTAACTTCACAACTACTTGCAGTTTCCAAATTTGATTAGTCAGTGGCGCACACCCTTTATAAGTCTGATACTAAAATCAACTTATTGCAAAATATTTCAATTGTAATAGAAATAAAAATTTTTTTATAATGTATAGTTTTTACAAGAATCAGTGCAACTTATGTTAAGTTTTTTATTCTGTTACATTAAAATAAAATTGAAAGAGAATGCATAATTACATATTTGTTAAAATTTCAAATTATTTTGCTAAGAAATCCCATTTTATGTAGGTTAAAAACACTAAATAAAAAGAAACCATTGTTTTCCACTTCAGAAAACGTATTTAACTTTTAGTTTAAAACGATATATTTATCATTTCAAACCATTCTGGTGCCCGAAGATTAAAAGAAAACAAAAAAAATCCACAAAAATTTAGTATGTCACAGGGTTAAATGAAATGCCACTTTAAGAATAAACAACTCAATTAAATTCACTACGACTTTCGTGAAAAATGTTGGACAGAAAGAGAATTAAAGTGAATTCTTTTTCCCAAAGTTTCTTTTCACATTTCCTGAAAAGTTTATCGTTTATGTGTGAGGGTCTTTTTTCTTTCTTTTATTTGTATTTTTCTACTAATTCTTGTTAGTTTTCTAGCCTACATTCACAAATCAAAATTTTTTTAGCGTTCCAAAATGCTGCAAATTGCAGTAGCTAAATAAATTAACAATTGAGTGATATTGCATAAAAATATTCATTTGGAGTATTTTATTTTTATTTCTAAGAAACATAGGAAAGAAGTTCTTCTAATTTAAAATTTTTTTAGTGAATCAGTCAAATTCATCAATGATGTATTTAATAAAAAACACCTTAATAATATTTAAATGGAGTTAATAAAAGTGACCTTCTTTTAGTTAGTTAAAAAAAGGTCATTTCTCGATGAAAATGCACACATATTTTAAGAGAATTTCAGTAATCTTACTACAGAAAAATTTAGTAATAACAAAATAAATATTTAAATAAATAATATATAAAATAATAAATATATAATTAAAATAAGAAATATAATAGCATAAATTATACTTTTAGCCATTTCACAATTTTAATTCTTTCTATGTTTATGATGATATTTATAAATTTATTTTAGTAATAGAATATAATCACTGTTACTTGAAAAATTTAATATTTCATAATTTAATTTATGGTTGGTCTAATGCATAGGTTCCCAAAGTGGTCCAGGTTGACCCCCAGGGGTCCATAGGAGACCACACGGGGTTCCACGTAGACGTGAAAAGAAAACACGGGTTCACGAGTTATAAGTGGGGGTCCACAAGAAATTTTCTGGTTTTCATTGTAAA
The DNA here is from genome assembly GCA_037975125.1 of Latrodectus hesperus. Classification (NCBI taxonomy): domain Eukaryota; kingdom Metazoa; phylum Arthropoda; class Arachnida; order Araneae; family Theridiidae; genus Latrodectus; species Latrodectus hesperus. The sequence continues at coordinate 116,904,584 of CM075851.1, forward strand.
GAACAGAAATTTTGTCTTGGATTTACCTATCAACATAGGCAGACATTCAAAAATATTCGAGACTCAGTTCAAACACAGAATTGAATAGAATAATGGATAATAGTGCAAGAGTGTACTTGATAAATTGAAATTAATGAAGCAAAATATTAGTCAGCGCGAATTCTCCCAGTTTCCGCACTTGTTACTGATGTAATGTCTTAACGAGGATATTCAGACTTACACTCAACATTTAAATACCCTGCATGATGACTTCAAAAATAGATTAGAAGATCATTCTGACGATGGAAATACCATCATGGTTCTTAATCCCATTTGATGAAACGGAAGAGGCGAATGTGGTATTATAAGAGGAGCTACTAAGAGGCTCAACACCAACGAGGAACTGAAGATGAAATTTAAAAAAGGCTGTCAAATATTTTGGCTGCAGGCAGAAATCCCCGAAAAATATCCTGGGTTCTAGGAAATTGCGAGAAAATTTTTGATAGCGTTTCTCTCGGCATATCTTGTTGAAAAAAGTTTTAATGCCATTACCAATCTGTAAAAAAAAAAAAAAAAAAAAAAAAAAACCAGCAGATTGAACATTACAGAACGGGTAGACTTGACATCATTTCTTACAAAACTGAAGCCAAATATTGATAATTTGCTGTCAATTCATCAAGTACATCCGTCTCATTAAAAGTATAACTATTTTTACTGTGATCTACATTTCAGAGTTCATTGTTGATTTTCATCAATTGTTGAGATTGTTTGTAATGATAAATGCTTATAATTTTGTATAACCACAAGTATTATTTTAATAAACAGGACAAAGAAAATGTGTGCTACTTTTTTTCTTCTTAACACCTCCAATTTAGGAAGCTATTTTTTAGGAGTGTTGGGAATACAGTAGAAACGTAGCAGCAGGGGGTCTACCGAAAATAGTAAAACTTCGAAAGTGGCCCACAAAAAAAAAAGTTAGGGAACCCATGCTCTAAGCAAAGGTTTTCCATTTAAATAAAGTTGATAACAGATAAGAATTTCAACACCTATTGCAATTTTACAAAAAAAAATTTAATACTTTGATATTTCCTTATTTTTTCCAGAAAGCACACTGAAAATGAGCAAATGCAAACAATACGAAAAAAATAAAATAATTAATTTTCTTAAAGTAAAATACCATTGATTACATTTCTGCAAAACAATTTAAAAGTTCATGCAAACGAAATTGGATATATTTATAAATTAGTTTCTTATTTCTGTTGAATTTATCAAAAAATATCAAAAAATAAAAATAAAAACATAATAAATTCATAATATTTATTCTGTTTATAGGTTGCAATAATTTTTAATTGTAATTTATATAATAATTTCAGGTTTATAAGCTAATAATTTTGAGGAAAAAAACATAACACAGTTTCAAGCAAATAATTTCTAAAATTAGAAGTGTACAGGAAGTTGTTGTCTCATTAATAAGGCTACATTACTGGTTTTTCATAGTTTGATGCTGCTTTATTAAATATAAATTTTATAATCAAAAAGAATAGCCCACATTAAACAAAATAGTTCATGAAAACGGATCCTTTAGCGGTAAACTTTAGAGAATACGTGAAAATATTTCTAAATGTGATTCACAATTAAAAGTTTTGAAATAATTTTTTTACTTTGTACTAGAGAGTTTGTAATGGCCATTAGGTAACTCGACGTAGAAATATCTGATTAAGATAAAAGTTTGAAAAAAAAATGATATATATATATATATATATATATATATATATATATATATATATATATATATATATATATATATATATATATATATATATATATATATATATATATATATATATATTGGTGTGCAAAACGTAAGCAACAGGTGGTTTTTCTGCCATAACTCCGCAAGAAATCATCTGAGGGACATGAAATTCAGACATGAGAAACATCATTTTGTACTAAAAAGATGACGAATGCATAGTTGAACAAAAATCAATTCAGTGCATACAGTATGGAATCAAACAAAAATAGGCTTTATTGCACTCACAGTATCCCTGCACAAGATCATCTGTCCAAGAGGAACAATAACAAACAAATGTGACTTACTATGGGATATGCCCTCCCCTTACTGCAATGGTTGCTTTGCACCGTCTCCTCATACTCAGCACCAGATTGTCTATCAATTCTTACGATAAGAGTGCCCATTCCTCAATCAGCATCTGTTTCAGTTGCTGCGTGTTCCTGAGGGGGTGTAATCGTGCCGCAATGCGTCTCCTCAAGGCATCCCACACATGTTCTGTGGGATTTAAATCAGGGGAATATGCTGGCCAATCCATTCGGGTGATGTCTTCATTTTCCAGTAGCTACTAAACAGGATGAGTCCGATGTTACCGTGCATTGTCATCCATAAAAATGAAATCTGTTCCATTTGCACATCGGAACAGACGCACATGAGGAAGGATTACCTCCTGACAATAGCGATCTCCGGTTACAGAGCCTCTGTCAAAAACGTGGAGCTCAGTCCATCCGTTCAGCATAACGACTCTAAATACGAGAACTCCAGGACCAACATATCTGTCTCTTTCCGTTATGTTACTGGGATGAAACCGTGTCACAACCTCTCTCCAAATCAACTGGCATTGAGAATCGCTTGTTGCACTGAAACGACTCTCATCTGTGAAGAGGACGCAACTCCATTGATCAGATGCCCAGTTTTTGTTCTTTGCACCACTCTCAACGGTGCCACCGAAGGCGAGCTCTCAATGGAATGCAGCGTTCAAAACGGCGGGCAAATAGGCCACATTTGTGAAGGTGTCTGGCCACAGTAAAGCGCGACAATTGTCGCCCCGTTGCTGTACACAGTTGCTGACTGGTTTCGGGATTTTTTCGCCTGCAGGACGATATAGCGGTCATCCACTGCAGTTTTTTTCCTGGAGTGGCCATCACTAACGTTTCGAACATCTGTTTCCGTGGTATTGAATGCTTTCCAAGTCCGCGATACGACACTTTTGTTGATTCCGAACTCTTCAGCTACACTGGTCACACTACAACCCTCCTCCAGTTTTACAATCACTCTTCCACTTGTGAAGTCGTCCTGGTGATTTCTTCTAGCAATATTTCACGGACACACTCACTTGCACTTGAAACGAAAATCTTTAATTGCTGATCCGTCCTTCCTTTAATTGTAGGCTTGAAATGCACGCGCCGAACGCACGCGTTTTGCCAATGATATTTGCAAACGAAAAACCTTTCTACTGAATTACGTGTTCATTACATTGAACGCAAAAACTCCTTTTATGCAATTTCCCAGCTATCTGGTTAAAATTTATATTGTTGCTTAAGTTTTGTAAGTAAGTAAGTATATATATATATATATATATATATATATATATATATACATATATATATATATATATATACATATACATATATATATATATATATATATATATATATATATATATATATATATATATATATATATATATATATATATATATATATATATATATATATATATATATATATATATATATATATATATATATAGCAGTCCAAGGAGAATTATTTCTGCAATTCAGTTAATGTTTTCATGATATGATAAGATATGAGATATTTACTCAATTTATGTTTTCTTATCATTTTAAATCAGTTTATGTTCTCGTAATATTTTACTACCCAATGATAAACAAGTATTTAATAACTTTAGACATTACAAGCAGCATACTAAAATAAATAAAAAAACTATCAGGACATTGAAGAGCTTTTATAAGTAAATTTAAAAATTGAATCTTGGAAAAATTAGTTCAATAAATTTAATGAACATGTTTGTGGATATGTATTTTTCTTATTTGACAAAGAACTTGTTTATGGAAATTAAAAACAAAACTACAGGTAGTCAAACTTTCCAGACATAATTTATGAATTGATGCATTAGAGCAGTCTTTAAAACGACCAGCATACAAGGTGTGATAAGGTTCATGGCGTGATGAGACTCTAAGCACATCACTTAAAAGGTCTTTGAAAATTCTTTTGAACCATGAAGCAGGAAAATTTGTTCAAAAGTGTGAGACTGAAATAGAAGTTGAAAACTCTGATTGTTGAAAATAATATGAAGATGTGAGGATATCACTGAAAAAGACAATTTATAATGGAAAAAAAGAATCACTGAAAACGAACATGAAATAACTGTCAACCATATTATAGAAACTGTGAAATAAGGGGAAGTAGTAGTAGGAGAAAAGCAGCAACATTTAGGAGGCAGGAAAAATCTCATCCCACATTCGGATGAACTGAAGAGGATTTAGGACCGTTGCTGTGAAACAGTCAGCACGAAAAACAGACGCAAGCTGACAATACCAATTTGCGTAAGTGGAGAGATATTGCGTAGCTGAAAAGAGCTAAAAACTCCGTAAATTTTGTTTCTTATTTTAGAAATACCTTTTTATGCATGGATAATCATTTGCGCAGAAATAAAATTGATTTGAGCAATATTTTATTGAATTACGTCTACCCCATTTAATTTAATGTTTTGCTTATGTTCCGACTTACATACTTTTTGTTAAACTTAGTATTTATATTCTTTAACTTTATATTATTCTTATAATTACTTGAACCCTTTAGTACTTAATATTTAAGCATACATAAATTCAGCGCAGAACCTTCTATTCAAAACTTACACGTTAGTGACATATCTTTTACAGTTAATAAGATACATGGGAGTATATTCTTTACAAAAGTATTCATTTCTTTCCTAAGTGATTTTAACATTTTTTAAGTTTTTAAAAAAGAATTTTTTTTAGTTCGCTTAAAGCAGATTTTTTTAAACGTTTCTATTAATAATTTTATGGTTAATTTTACATTTACATATATATATATATATATATATATATATATATATATATATATATATATATATATATATATATATTTCCTGAGCGCTTATTAGTCACATATTTTTATTAATCACTTCATAATATAGCTTTTAACACTGTTACTCCAATCGCACCGTGCTGATTCTTAATACATATTTTTATATTAAGCAATCATTTCTTTTTGTTCAAATATAAAAGTACATAATTATTAAGATTACAATATTGCGAATTCTAACTGTATTTTTGAATTCATTTTTAATTTTATATATTAAGTGTATACAAAAATGCTCTGCTTTATTCACAGAATATACATAATATGAATAGTTATTCTTTGTAAAAAAAAAGCATATTGTAAGGAACTTTTGAATGTTAGAAATATTTTTCTCAAATATGAGTAAAATTTCAAGCTCTATACATTTTATAAATCTTGAGATAAAAAATTCTATTATAAAGAAATGATATATACGTGTCCAGCATAATATGAAAAACTTATGACAAATTCTTCGATAGGAATTATATATCAGATTCCCAAAAAATTTCTAAGAATATTAAATTGTTTTAACTTATTTTAAATAAGAGTATTTTTTTAAATAGCATAGATCATTATTTTGTAAAAAAATGGCTGTAAATAACATGAGTTAAAACTCAGGTTAAAAGAAATATTTTCATGTTTTAAAAAAATTTCAAAAAGATTTATTTTTTTAATAATTAGTTTAACTACTATGAAGAGAAACAATAGAAGTGAGCATAAAATAATGATTAAAATCCTATAAGCAGATTTGTTTCATGCAGTAAAAGTTTCAAACTGAAAAAATATTTGTTTTTTTCCTCTTGTTATTATATTTTTTATTTTAAAATAAAAAATGATTTTAACCGTTCTCATTTTTATAAAATCTAACAGATTGAGAATATAATCATGATTGCTTTGTATATTTACAATAAACGAATAAATAATGAGCGTACCTATTTTGTCATTTATTTATATATCTTTTTATTTTCAGTAGTAGAAATACACATGATTTAAAATACATTATTTCAAAAATATATTTGACTTTCAATGTTGGAAAACATAATTTTATTTTATAGGTTTGAAATATTTACCAGTAACATTTTCTGTTTTTATCTTTGAATGATCTTTAAACATTTTAACAATAGTTTTAAAGTTTAATTAAATTAAGCTGCCTATTTTTGTTGAGTAAAAGACTCTAAATGTACCATGTGGCTTAATACTTTCGAAACATAATCAGGTAGGAGAAGAGATGAATATCTGGATATAGCATCGTTATTTAAAAAATTTCAACTATTTTAGTAAAGAGAAAATCATCTCCAATATAAATTATTTCAGCGTAAGAAAATTCTTTCGGTTAAAATGGAACTTTTGCTGAGCACTTTTTAGACAATATACTTCAGCTAAGTTTTATCAAATCTCTCTCTGAGCTAATTGGTTACTTAAATTGTATTAACTAAATAGTTACTATTAAAATGCCTTAAGCGAAAAAGTTCTTATTTTTCAAAACGAAAAATATGCTAAAATGTAATTATTTAATTCTGTAAGTTTAATCGTGATACTTTCTTAGCTCGGTACTTAATGCTAATCAATGCAATATAAATTTTGTTAGGTTAAAAAATTTTATTAGATAATGCTGTTATATATATATATATATATATATATATATATATATATATATATATATATATATATATATATATATATATATATATATATATATATATATATATATATATATATATATATATATATATATATATATAAATGTTAGTCTAAGAATGTGATTTACAACTAAATGAAACCATTTATTTGTATGTCCAATGGATATTTCTTAAGATATACTGGAATTTTGAAATCAAACTTTGCGGTAATCAGAAATTTCACGTACTATATGTGGCGCACTATACACAAACTCATTTTTCTCCTAAACTATATTTTTTATAATAAAACCTTTACCACAGTTAGTCTAAGAATGGGATTTATTACTAAATGAAACCACTTATTTGTATATCCATTGGGTATATCTTAAGAAATACGGGAATTTTGAAATCAAACTTTGTGTGAATCAGAAGTTTCACGTACCATATAGGCACACTATACAAAAATTCCTTTTTATCCTAAATTAAAATGTTAAACTAGAAAAAAACTTTTTCTATATTTGAAAAAATTAAGCAGCAAAATTAGTCTTAAATTTATTATTTTAATTTTTCTTTAAAAATTGGAAAAAAAAACTTTTTTTCCAATTAATTAAAGAAAATAAACTGAAGCTCTGAGAGTTACTTTCGGATCTATTGATTCTCGCAATCTGAAAATTCCTGAATCTTCCTGAATCAGGGTTTGTTTTAATGTGATTTGTTTATCCTTATTTAATGATTATTGATAGAGAAAGATGTTGCATATATATATATATATATATATATATATATATATATATATATATATATATATATATATATATATATATATATATATATATATATATATATATATATATATATATATATATATATATATATATATATATAACATTGCTCATTTAATTTTGATCTAGTAATATTTTTAGATGCTTAAGTTAATATTAAAATTTTACACCATTAAATGATAAAATTTTTAAGCAATTTTTTACTGTAAAGTTTGTGATGATTATACCAAAAATTTTAAAGTCATTCTAAGATGTGTGGTTGAAGAGAGAGAGAGAGAGAAGAGATTGAAGTTTTAAAAGTTTAAAACATGTACTTAATTAATCCTTCATAGGAGTTACGTTTGAATATCAATTTATTTTTAAATTTAAAATAACATTCCATAAACAGTGTTCCTAATTTATTGCATTATTCTGATTATTTTAATAAAAACTAAATTTGTAAGTGTATTGTGCTTTAACTTATTTTACAGATTCTATCATAAATTTGAATAATTTCTGGAATCTTAAGTATGTATAGATTTTTTTAAATTTTAAATATGTATAATTTCTTGAATTTAATCTGTAAGTATACTTTAAACAATATTTATGACTGTAATTAATGAAATAAATTATTACGTTATTAAATATCTACAAATACTAGATAAAAGTATTCATGTCTTACTTGTAATATACGAGTTTTATTTGCAGAAGAATAACTAGTATACATATATTTTAATTCTTACTTGATGAATAATATTTTTGATCTCAAGTCAAGATATGAAAAATCGTATTGATATTTATAGTCCTTGCATCCACTAAAAATTATTGTAATACACAAAAATTAAAAGTTTTATTCTTGTTATACAAGTAATTGACAATTTTTTAATCACGTGAAAGTGATCACATATAATATGGAATAATTTTTCTACCAATATTTGGAGAATTTTATTTTTAAATATATTAAGTTATTTTCTGAGCCTCTGTGAGAAATATTCATTCCGATCAATATAAATAATCTGCGTATAATTCTTGAAGCGGCAAGTTACCATCCCGTTCTTGATTTAATCTCCAATATTTTTGTTGCAGGACAAATATAGTTAACTAACAATGTTTTATTTCCTCTATTCTCAGGGGAGATGTTGAAAGGAGAGAACGCCGGAGATGTTTCAGTTTGTGATCGATACAGGAAAAAAACATGAGGGATCGTCTGAGAAAGAAGAATAAAAGGATTCGCGTGAATATGGCACACTCACCAAATACTTCCGATTGTTAAGATGTCATCAATTCTGTTCTTTGTCATGGTGAAGCTTAAAACGACCTAATTAGATGATGAAACCCATTGGAAATAAAAGTATAATAGTGTTTTTATTCACTGTTGAAATTTAAAATTGCAGTTAAGATCACTAATATCTTTGAAATCAAATATTGTATATATTCATCACCAAAAAAGTAATTAAAATAAAGAGCAATTATTATTCTTTTGACAAAGAAATAATTCAGCTTAAATATCAAAACATGTTTTGAAAAAAAGGATGAACTTACTCGGAAATTTTGACAGTTAAGTCGTAGAACTATCTAAAAGTATAGACAGAAATCATGTAAGACACTGTGTGGTAATATTATAAATTTATTTTGTTCTGATTGGGGGTTTACATTCAGCACAGAGGAAAACATTTGTTTTACTTCACAGTTTGTACAGATCAAATTTTGAAACGATTTTTAAGCCAGGAAACGCACATAAAATTCAATGATTTATTGTTGGCCAAAGCAAGGCATAAGTCTTAAGATTTAAAAGAGATATTTACAAATACTGCAATTACTAATTTATAATTCTATAAATGAATGAAATTTTTAAAAATACAAATTGTCTTTGCCGATTCAAACTAATTTAGAGTGGATGTTGGGGAAAATGTGCTTTGGGTCCCCTGCTTGGCGCATTTTCAAAAAGTCACCAACTGGCGCATTTTAGCGTGTTGTCTCGCGGATTTCAATGCTCCGAGATACACGAAAAGTCATGCATCAAAAAGTGTGCATCAAATTTCAAATTCTATGGTTATTTCAAAATCAAAATAATTAGCGACCAATAGGAATACAGCAAAATAGTTGTTAATGAGCATGCGCAAAAACAGAGCATACGAGCGCCACCGCTCACTCCGCTCCTGAGAAGAGAAAAAAGAAAAACAGGGTTGCCACAAAGAGAGCATTTTGTATGAAACAGCCAGGGATACCACACTTAGCGCGTCTATCGCCCATTTGGCAAGAAAGGGGTACCCAAACCGCAGATTAACCTGGATGTTTAGTCCTGTCCTTTTCATTTTGTTTTTTCACCTGTTTTGTTGTCAATCTGTAAATGGATTGAATCAATGAAAAAAAGTTTCTGAAGCTGATGTCTTTTTATATAAGATATCGTTTTATTAACAAAATGAACCTCGACACTATATTCTCAGACATTTGACTGTGAACTACACCTTGTTTGTTGTTGCTTGAGGCATGTATTTTAAGTCAATCAGCAAATTCATCGAGAAGTCGGATTTACGATGTCATCTCTATACGATGTGACGTGGATGAAACGTTATCTGACGTCATGGCTATTTTAAACCAATGAGAATTGTAGGTAAAACTATATTAAAGGGTGCCCCTTGGCGAGATTGGCGATTTTGGTTTGGAGCCAATCCTGTTAGCGTGGAACGCTGTGCAAACAGTAATGGCGGCCAAAACACAATGAAATTTCCAAAAATAATGCAGTAAGCACATAAAAAAAGAAAGAAATGTACTTACTTTATTTTGCTGGAATATCCTCACTTTGAGGTACACGGAATTCTCTAATAGCACCTACAGATATTGCCTAAATTTATCCTTAGAAGAAAAGCAATCAGAATCTAAACCAATCAGAACCGTAAATGGATTTCAGAATAACGTTTAGGGTTACCATAAATAGAACAACATCGCCCAGCTTGGCGATAGCCTTGGCGAGAATTCAAGGGGTACCCTCAAATATAGTCTAACCGAATTGTAATAAAGTGATGTAGTCATGATTACAACTGGGACGAAAAAAAATCACTTTAAGGTTAATAAAGAATAATTGATTTTACCCTCTATAATTTAGCATTAATAAAGTGGACAGCCTGAATACATGACAACAATAAGCCTGTTATCTGATAACAATCCCCTTCAAAAGTAACTTATTTATGTTTGAAAAAAAAACTAGAGAATTTTCTCTCATTAAAATAAAATAATTATAATGATTACTTTTAGTGATTTTAAATAAAAGAAACAATTATCTTGAACTTTCTTTTATATTTAAATTTTATAATTAATATGCTTTATTTATAATTTATAATTCTCTACAAATTATATAAGCTGAAATTATTTTAATAAACATCCTTTATTTCTAATATTTCAAATGTTGTTTCTACTTTTAAAAAACTGTTTTAAGACCCATATATTGTGAAATGTTCATGGTTGAAAAGTGAGCATTATCGCGATTCATAAAAAATTTAAATATTCATTTAATAGCATTGATATTTATAGCATTTAATAGCATAATTTTAGCATTGATATTTCCTTAAAATTTCTCCATATTCATGAAATCACAATAAAAATTTATTTCTTATGACAAAAACTGATCATTAAGTTTCTAAGATATATTATATTTTAAGCAGTAAGTACTATTTCCATTTCATTAATTGATTTTAATATTTATAATAATTATAAAATGAGTTTTTAAATGTCTGTTAGTATTTGTTATTTAGTATTCACCTAATTATTCAATGTGATACTTGATTATAAATCAATATTTATTATCTAGTATTATTAATTGATTAATCATCTGATCTTATTAATGAATAAACTCACAATATTGTAAATTATTTAAAAAAAATAAGAATATTTCTTGTATATTTACTTTACTCATAAAAATATAGTTAACACTTTTAAAATATTGTAAATTTGTTCATCATCAAAGATGAATTTTCAAGTAGTTAATAACAGAATGTTACTACATTGTTTTCATCCATGAATATATCAGGAAGAGAATGTGGAAAATATATATATGAAAGTTATTTAAGTTGAAAAAAATTTTCACATCACACAATAAACTACTTTCTAGCTTAAATCTCTTGAAATTTTTTGACGAAATAGAATTCACCTTAATAATAAAATTTTTTTCCAATATAGCCTTTCGGAAATTCTTTATTTTAGTTTCTAATTTCAAAAGCATAATGAGCTTCCATCTAAAAATGCTAGTTCTAATTATGTGTGAGTTAAAAAATGACTTGCTTGAATTTTCTGAATAGTTTAGTAAATAGTTGTTTGCAAATATGACTATTTTGAGAATTACTGTTTACTTCAAACTCTTTTATTTGCTTACATTTGACAGAACAAGTATGCTTTATAACTATAAATAATTTAACTGATAAAGGTTTTGAGGAAAATTTTGAAACTTTTATGCAGAAAATTATTGCATATTTCATTTCTTTTATGGAAAAAAGTACCTTTGGGTTAAATAAATCATCGTGAGATTCAATAATTTATTTTTTCTGTCTATGCCAAATGTACAAATTGTATCTTATTTATGTAAATTGAAATTCTTCTGGACAATTAGAGAATTCTTATAAGAATTTCTGCATAATTTCTTAAATTTTGGGTCTTAGTAATTACTAGACTAGTTATTAATTTTAATAACCAATCTAAGTAAATTTAAATTAATGATATATATCTTTCGCTTATGATGAATTTCTATATTATTTAGTTTGACACATTATCTAACGATTAACACTAAATACTTAATTGCATTATATATAATGCAATTAAGTGTTTAGTGCCATTTAGTGCTACTACTGTGAATTCTATATATAGAATTCACAGTAGTGTAGAATAAGATGGATCTTTAGTGATTTATTATTATCAAATTAAAATAAAATTAAATCACCTAGTGTCGGATTCTTAAAAAGTTTTAAGCGTTGACATTCATTTAATGATAATTTTAAAAGTTGTACTTAAAAAAGCATTTTTTTACATAATTCATTATTGGTAAGGAATAATCTTAATACTATCTGAAGAAATTTGAATCTGGTAATTATGAAATAAAATTAGTATTTTATTAATTGATGTAAAATACAGCCCTAAAGCTAATTATTTTAAACAAACTTTTTCAATTATATGTGTGAAATGCTCAAACATTTATGTAAAATTACATTTCCCGATTTTAAATATCCTAAATTTTCAATACAACAGTTACCACTTATTTTTTAAAAGTGATTTATGACCTTGCTGCTTTATGCATTTTAATATAATTGGAAAACTGCTTGAGCTTAAATTCAAAAACCCTATTGTGCATTATTTTAAGCGTTTTTATAATTTAAAACTTATAAATTAATTTTAATATTTTATAATTAATTTTATCAAATTCCTTTATTACAAATTCACGTAAAATGATTAAAGTCGTAAAATAGCCTAAAAAGCTGTACGAAATTTCTTTTGAACACCAATTACGTAAATTCTTCAGTGATGATTCACAGATAATAAACTATATTTATGACTAGCAAGGAATGAACCTATCCCAAAGGATGCAAACTGAGATGCCCATGCATCTTTCATTGTGAAAGACTGGTTAGAAGTGAACCTTGGATTTTCACATTGAAAAACTATGTATCTTTCAAATAAATTGTAGCTATGAATAGAATTATATTGGTTAAATTTATTTTTGAGATAAATCATTTTTTTCCAACGGTGGGCACTTGAGGGTTGAACTCTATGCCACAACAAGGTCAGAAACTGCTACTCATTTGTCGTTACCCAGGGGGCACCTGTGAACCAAGTCACGGAGGCGAGTAGCGTTACCCGCGTCATACCACCACAAAACCGTTTATAAGATAAGCCACATTCATACATCATCATGGAAGGAAGGATAGAGAAACACAGAGAGAACATAGAAAGAAAGTAACATCCATGCTCAAACCGGAAATCAAACCCAGGATCCACAGCTAAAGAGTCAGGAGCGCTAACCACTGAGCCATCGGTCGGCGAGATAAATCATTCATTCGATAAAACTCCCAGGTCATATTTAATGCAAAGTTAACTCTGTTTACACCTTAAATACATTACTATATTGATGATTGCATTTCCCAATATTTATTTAAATTACTTTCTTAGATAATGAACATATACTATATAATAGCAATTCAAATCAACTGCAACTTACTATAGAATTTACACTCGTATCCATAAATTAAGGATTATGCAAGTTCAGTCAAAGAAAGAGACAGAATAAAAACAAATGTGACTTATTTGTAAAGTATTTATTAAACAAAAGGTAAAGAGCAAAAAAAAATGCTATATGTTTGACATCATTAATAAAAATTGCGATTTTTACTCCCTGGAGCAAACTTAAAAGAAGAACCTATTTACAAAAAGAAATATAACATGGTTGGTATGATGGTTAATACATAGTATGCTCCCTAGACGATGCAATACAACGCCTAGGCATGCTGATCTTAGGGTAATATTACACCACTTAAATCAAGCAATATTCTCCGAAGTTCCGATCGACATGTGGGAGGGAGTTGAGGGGCTGCAATTCGTCGTCAAAGCATGTTCCACACATGCTGCATTGGATTCAAGTCCAGTGAGTATGCTAATCAGTAAATACGGGTAATATTCTCCGAATGAAGGTATTCGTCAACAATGTTTGCACGGTGAGGACGGGCGTTGTCTTCCATAAAGAGAAATTCTGCACCCATGGCGACCGAAACAAACGTACATGTTCTTCCAGAATGACATCCCGATAGATGTGGCCTGTCATTTTTACATTCTGAACATGCTGATTAGTTTTGGAATCCAGAATAATTCCTCCCCGAACGAGCAATCCTGCACCACCTGAAACTGTCGTACCGGTAGCTGAAGAGAGCTGACGAGACAGGTCTGATGATGTGCTCCGTCTGTTTCTTTTGGTATTATCTGCCAAATACTGGCCTCATTTAGCGTTGTAACTCGAGGGCGACCTGTGCTGTAACGTCTACTCACTAATTTAAGTAGACGTTGAAAGATGTTGATAATCCATCATCTTGGAACCGTTGCCAAAGCCTGGCACTCTGGGAGATTCCAAGTTCCTCGGATACTTCCAACTGGGTACTTCTACATTCCAGACGGCCGATAATTCTACCACGTAAAACACCATCCAAATGCTTTCTTTATGCCATAACTATGAGTTATTGTAGTGAAAGGCTTTTAAAACGCTTGTGAACAAATTTATTTTTTGCAATCATCCCTTATATACCCCTCTCTTACACTCTCATCATTGTGATGTGCTATCCGCGCCATCTGGTGTTCATCATATTATTCTTCAAGATGTGTGTGATAATTCTATACGTAAAATTTTTATTTTAGAGTTTTGTGTGATTTCTGAGAGTTTCTGTGTGATTCTGAAGTATCCTTTATTTATGGACGTGAGTGTATATTTAAGGAAAAAATTTTCCGCAAATGTTTATTGCTGTATTTCTTAGTGGAGGGAGAAATAATATGAAATTCTTATCCATTTTTTTCTTATAAAATAGGAATTAATTGTATGTTTCTGTGTTTGCAGTTTTTCTTTGTTGCAATTCTAATTTATATTCTTTAATATGAAACTTTCATTTTCAAAATAAGCAGTAAAGTTCAATGGATAATAATTAAAGATGAAAAATAGATATTTGTTATTTACAGAATACAAACATACAATATGTATAGTGAAAATATTGATCACAAAATGTTTTACAAACAAAAATACTTTTTTAATTTATAGATAGACATCTTTGCATAAATGACTTTATTCAAGTTTAGAGATGGTTTATAATTTAAAAGATACATTTTTCTAAATTTTGACTTATTTATATATTTTAATAGAACATTATAAATTGTAAACAAATCAATGAACCCTTCTTATGATAAACTATAGAAAATGAATAATTTTTCACTTATGATAATATGGTCAAATTTATTGATTTGTTGTAATCAATGTTAATACAAAATCTCTGTAAATGTAATGATATTGTAAAAAAATTAAATATGAATTATTTATTAAGCTCGAAGTAGTTATACAATTTTGCATTTGAAATGAAAAATACATTTTTGATAATAACGAAATCTTATCAAGTAATTGATACCATAGAATTTTGAAAAGGTTAGTTTTGTTACATTGAATTCAGAAAGGTGAAAAACAATAATAAAAGGTTTTGCAAAAATCAATTACAGATTTCAATTGAGATATATAAAGCAAGCGATCCTGGGAAATGAAATTCATGGCTTTAAAATCCAATGATCAAAAATCTGAAATTTTGTTGACTTTATTTTATAATATTTCAGAAGAAGTGAGAAAAATGTAGTGAAAATATTTTGGTTCATTTTGCTTTATGTGTAATTGATGTATTACAGGATTAAATTTACAAAGCATATTTGATTTGTTAATCATTTTTCCTAGTTATTGCAAACACTGAAATATTTACTAGTAAGTTATACTTCATGTAAATAGCAATTGATTAATTAAATACAGAAGACAAATATTAGAATTTTTAAAAAATGTTTTCAGGTATTTTTGAAACGGAGCAATATTTTTATAAAAATTAATAAAACTGTGATAGATTTGGTTTATCCTAATGATTATCTGGAAAACATTGATAAAATCAATGTATAACATCTATAACATTTCAGTCAAATTATAATTATACTTTAAAATTCCCATTATTTTGGCAACTAACAAATTAAGCTACTGCTTTAGCACTAAGAAATTTTGTATAAATATTCATGCTGTTTTTAATGTTAAGGTAATACTTGCTAACTTTTAGGCAGGTTCTTATAAAGAATATATAATGTCATGGGAATAAGTGAATACTTGCAATCAAAATGAAAAAAAATAACTGGTAAAACTATTTCAATAATTTGAAACGTTTACAAATGAAGAATAATAAAGATTTCATTAATGAAAACATGCTACGAGTATTGATAATAAAATTAAAAAATATTGAAACGCATAACAATCACAAATAAGCAACAATTTATATTCATTCTTGTGATATATTTTTTGATTGAATATTGTATTTCTGCTGTTATATGAAATGAACACTGATTGCATTTCTACTTTAAGTACTTGCGAAATAAATATTTTATCACTTGTACGAGAAAAAAATCAATGAATTATCTTTTCAATTAAAGCTAAATTTTTCATTAACTGTGAAATGTCTACTTTATTCATATTTTGCATAAAAAACTATTAAAAGAATTTGAAGAAAAATACTTTATTTATTTCTAATTATAATATTAATATATGTGAAATATTTGTAAAACAAAAATATATAAATTTCATGTAAGATAAAACAACAAAGAAGATACCAAATTCATCTCTAAAAATATAAAAAAAAGTATTAAAAAGTAATGATATTTAACTGCAATGCAGTTTAAAATATTATTTCCTTGAGCTGCTTGTTCTGTGAAAAAAAATTTCATTTTCACGATAACATAAGAAATGAAAAACTATTTTGTAATTAAAAACTGAAATAATTTAATTCTTCATATTTCATTTAATAAAATGATAGTAAAATTAAAAGATCAAATTTTCATCTAGAGATTTAACAGAATAAGATTGATAATTCTAAGAAGAGAAACTTTATAAATTTTATTAAAATAAAATTTAACATTGTGTGAATTATAATACTATTTAAAATAATTTCATTTTAAAGCACTTAAAATTATGAAAGTCAAAATAGTTCATACAAAGTAAAATGAATGGATACGGAAGGAAAAGATGCTTACAGTTGTCAAAATTATTGATGAGAAACATATACTGCTTTAATAGTAATGGTAATATTTTTTCACTTTATTTGATTCTTATTAATTTTAATTGGTGTATGCAATTTTACGTTTTAAAAAACGAAGACTATTTTGTCACTCGATTTGCTGTTTGCTTCTAAAAATGCCATATATTTTTTATATAATTTTTGAAGTATGACGTATTTTAAGCTTTTGATTGATTGATATACTTATTTGTTATTCGAAAAAGTTAATAAAGCCGAAAAACTTTGAAAAAAGGTTTAAAATTTAGATATGAGTTCAAATATTTGATTTCGTTTCATAAATAACTTCAGCGTTTAAATTTTCTCTAGAATATACAATTTTGTAATTTATCTTTTAAATTAGCTAAAGTTTTTAAGAATATTCTTTGAGCTGTATTATAAAAGTACATGTTTGGAAATAGATATCTGTATTGTAAATATAGATATTAATCATTTGAGCCATTTATAAATTGAAATAATGTTTCTCAAAAAAATCTGAAATAATCACAACATGTACAGTAAATTTATGAATAATTAAATATCCACAAATACTTCAGTATTAACAGTATGAAATATTTCTCAAATTAATTTGTAATTCACATTCAATACTCTATCTTTCTATACACGCATTTAAAATAAATTTTTAGTAATTTAATTTTTTACAAATCAGTTACACAAAAAGTAAACACTGACGGAAATATGGCATTGAATTTTAAGATGTAGAACCTTGAAGAAAGAAAACACAACATTTTGAAAGAGATTTGAATGTCGATATAACATTTTGTTTACGTGTTTCCTAATGTACTTTCGGCA
Source organism: Latrodectus hesperus (assembly GCA_037975125.1). NCBI lineage: Eukaryota > Metazoa > Arthropoda > Arachnida > Araneae > Theridiidae > Latrodectus > Latrodectus hesperus. Next base: position 116,922,455 of record CM075851.1, read on the forward strand.
ATGTAAATAAAATTGTTTACATTAATAATAAAAGGGAAAAGTTGAATTTGAGGATATATTCATTTCGGCATACAAATTATCTATAAAATACTCTTCAGTGAATCTATATGTAAATTCAAAGAAATACTGAATGAAACTTATGTTATTTTAAGCGTCGTAGAAAAGACATCATTAATAGTAACTTTCTTTAAGTAGAGTTTGTGTTATATAGAGTTTAAAAAAGAGAAGATAATAACCTGTTTTTCCTCTACTGATTATTGAAATTTTTAAAAATAGTTGCTATTTTTTCAGTTTTATTTTCATATTTAAAAGGTATATATATATATATATATATATATATATATATATATATTATGTTATATATATATATATATATATATATATATATATATATATATATATATATATATATATATATATATATATATATATATATATATATATATATTAACAATACTTAAATTTAATTTATTTGCTATCTTTTCAATGATGAAAACCTTTCAAAATTTAAAAAATAGATAAAAATAATAAATAATTTTTAAATAAATGCATAGTTTAAGAAGTTTTAAGCAAATGTTTCTTTTTAAAATTGCATGTATGAGATGGTTTGCACAGCATTATTCTTTCTAACTATGATGTGGAGTTATCTTGCTTATAAAAGCATTTAACAACCTCTTTAAAATGAATATCTTTATTAGCTAAAATATTTCATCCATATATCGTTGAATTGCCATACTCAAATAGTTTTAACTAACTTGAATAATAAATAAATGGGTTTCAAATCATGTTGTCTTGTTATTGCATAGGCATCGTCGCACAGCTCCAACAAGATTGAAGTACTAAATAATTACTCAACATTATGCCATAAATTTCTGAAGTTTATTAGTCAGCATTGAAAACGGAAGAATTTGTCCTCTCTACTCACTGATACCCAGCTTAATGGCCACCATCAATACGATATCAGAATGGCAATTTGAAAAGATAATGATATTGCTCGATATAGTCCCATGAAGAGTGTAGTACAGCTGCAGGAAAATAACAGCAGAAATTGTTTGCAAGTTTACAAATGAAAGCCTATGGATGAATTCGTCCAAGCTTGTTGTCGTCTTTCTGGATGCTCTTAATCAGAAACATATTATGATCCTTTTTTTCCTGCCATCTTTTCCTTGGACTTTGAGCAATAAAAGCATGAATGTCTGCCTGCGGCGTGATACACCATCCAACCTGATATTTTTAATCCAAATACCTTGTCCTTTGTTTACTTATCTGCCTGTTAGAAATGCCTTAGTCTAATGCGTATTGATATTCTTAGAACTTGTGCATTCATCAATCTGGTAGAAGTATCTCTGTCTTTGGTATGTTGACATACTTAGAATGAGAGTTTTCTAGAGAAGGAAAAAACAATCATCAAGAAGATTATTGAGGCTGAAAGAACAAAACAATTGTTCATCAGTGAATTCCTTTCCTTACAGTTTCCTTTTTCTGTCTTAAAATGCAACTCACATCGTTTCAATGTAATAAATGAATTCAATGTGCCTAATTTGAAATTTGTGTATCCACCTTGTTCACTTTTTACTGTGACATACATTCTTTAAATTATAAAGTATACAAAATTAAAATTAATTTCATTGAAAAATTTTGTTTTTTCTTTTTCTTAAAGTAATGCCTTAAGACGTTATATAAGAAGTTATGATTAATGATTATTTAACTTTTCTTGAAAACTTGCCTCAAATATTTCTAAATAAAATGCCATTTTACGAATAAATGAAATAGACATAAAATTTCAAATTTCGTTGTTTTCTTATATAAAAAATGCCCTGTACTTTAAAATACTATAATTTTAAATAATCCTATCGACTATTTACCGATAATCAGATAGTAATACTTAATTATTTGCATCAAAATTTCGTTATTTTTTTATTTAACAAGAATTGTAAAATAAAAAAATTAAGATTAGAAATGTAAACGAGTATGTTTGGCATGAGTATTTTTTATAGTTCACACACATAAAATGTAAAAATAAGTTTTAAATGCATATTGAAGAAAAAAAAACAATTAAATAACATCAAACTATCATAATTAATATTTTTTAGATGCAATCCTCGTATTTTTAATTACTATAACTAAAATATGAAGCTTTTCTCAAATTAGTGAGCTTCATTTAAAATAGCGAAATGATTTAATGATTGAATACAGACGATATTTTTATGTTTTAAATCTCTTTATTGTTTTCCGGGAATATAATTCAATGAAAAAAGTTGAAGTGTTGTTACAAGAGTTGTCAGAAGAAATTGATCCAAATGCAATCACAGTTTTTATAAAAAGAAGTATAAATATATAAGTTAAGCCGTTTAAAATAATTTTTTGAAATTTATAATATGAACTTCCCTTTATAGACATATGAAATTAATAAACATAATATTTACAGAAGATGCGTGCATTTCGTTTACCTTCAAGAAATTGTTTTTGCAAAATTCAAATAATGAAATTAATTAAATTTACAATTGATTTAAATTATAAGTTAAACATATTTATAATTACTATTTACATTTATTTGTACAAAACACAAATATAATAATTGATTAATCGTTCAATTCCATTGAAGAACTTCTAATAATTATTTTTGTCTAGGTTCAGGTTATTAAATTTAAAGTCATAATTATTAAATATACTAAAATTATTTTTTAAGTTTATAATTATAATACAAGAGTTTATTATTATAATTTTTAATGTATATATATGGTTGTAATTAAAAATATGCATGAAATTAAGAAATAATGAAAATATATCTTCTTATTATGGTAATATTATATATAAAAGCCGTGAAACATGAGTTCAAATTCTTAAACCATGTTCTAAAGAAATATACGTGCAGAAGAGTACAAACTCTAAAATATGTGTTTATCAATTTTGAGATGGTTTCTTAAAATTGATAAATTTTATTTTCCTGACTCTTTTTACAGGAAATATTTATCAAATTATTTTTCATTTGGTAGTAAAAGTTGAATTTATAATAGTTAGGCAAATTTGATTATTCAATTTTTAACTAATCTACATAATCATTAAAATAAGAATGCTCTATCTATCGAAGGAAAAGAAATGAAAATTATAATTGTTTCACATTGTACAAAATTGATTATTTAACTGTTATTGAACATAAATATATTAAAATGGTTTTCTGAAGAGTTATTTAAAAAGTTTTTTGATGTAAGTGTTCGATTCATATGAGACAAAAATTTAATGTGAAGTGTATTGCTTTTAAACAGAAATATAATGGATATATTCACTTATTACAGAAAAAGTCATATATTTCAAAACATATTTACAAAGAAATTGCTGAATTTTTCATTTAATTCGCGTAAACCATATGCCTTTCTAATATGTCTTATCAGTATTGAAAAAATGTTTTATTTTTTGATACAAACTAATTTTTTTCTTGATACCAGCTTGATTTTGCTTTAATAAGAGAAAATAAGAAGCCCGGTGGCTTAGTAGCAGTGTTTCACGCTTCCATGACACAGGTCCGAGGTTCAATCCTCGGGCTGGGCAAGGTTGACTCTGCCTTTCTTCCCTTCAGTGGGTCGATTAACTGAGTACCAAGCATGCTTGGGAACTAAACACAGGGGTCTCACGTTAGGCTGACCACCTAACTGGGACATATGCTTCGCACCCCAGGTCCTTCGGTCATGAAAACAGTTATGGGCACTGTAGACCTTGGCCCACATGGGCTGTCGTGCCATGGAGTTTAGTTTTTTAGTTAAGAGAAAATAATTTGGCTTAATAAAGTGGAAATATTTAATGACACAAACTTTGCTTTTAACTATTCAAAAGTAACTTAAAAATTATAAATTTGTATAAAAATATATAAAATTAGTTTTTGATTATTTTCATACAAAAGCATTTATTTGCAAAATGGGAATATTTAACTAGAATCAATTATCTAAGCTCAATATTCAATTTTAAAATGTATTTATTAAATAAGATTTTTAATTAATTTTTTAAAGTTAATAGTTTGTATAAATAATTAATAATATCAACAATTATTCTTATAGTGAAAGGAAACTATTGTTTTTCTTTCAAACAGATTATAAAATTATCCCTAAGTAATAACAAACATAAATAGGAATTGTTTTAACTATTTGCGTTTTTTTTCTATTTAGATTTGTTTTTAATGATATTTAAGTAGTTATTTTTTTACCAAAAGAACTCTGTCAATTAATAATGATAGCTAATTTTTGCTAAAATATGTTTATTTAAAATATAAACTTATAAGAACATAATTTTATAATGAATTTCATATCGTAATTCGGATATTATTAATCTTTAAGAATGTTTAGAATTTCTTTTACATTTTAAGTCGTTCCTGCCTATTGCAACAATTCTAATAAAATAAATTAAATTTTCAGAATATATGCAGTTCTTAAAATTTGATTCTCATATATTTTTTTTAAAAAGTTGACTTTTTTGAAAAATAATGTTGTTATTAAATTGCTTTTCCATGATTGTTTATCTTTTTACAACATAAAACACGTCATATTCAGAAATGTGATTTATTTTCAGACTTTTAAAATGTAAAAATTATTCTTGAAAAACAAGCGTCTCTTAATAAAATTTCGAATAGGACCGTTTCCAGAATTGCATTTTCCCTCCTGTATTTGAAAAGTATCGCATGAGAAAATTCGTTGCAAATTATTTGCACTTATTCAAGTGAAGTACCGAAATTGCAGTGTAAGTAAAATGCAGAATGAAATAGCAGAGAAAAGCAATTTTAGCATTGGGAAATTAAATGGAAATAAATGTAACATGCTTTTCAGTATGAATTTCTTTTTTTTTTATATTTCGAAACTTTTTCATTTTCATAAATAAGACTTAGGTTTAATTTATTATGTTTTTAAGTATTAAAATATTTTATTTAGTATTCATAATAATGATATAAATATAAAATGAAATTAATGTTTTAATGAAATATACATCACAAAAATATAATCTATAAAATAACGAAATATAATTTTATCAATAATAGTAATAAAATCTATTTTAAATTAATAGCTCCTTCTGTATGTTAGCTGAATTTTTTTTCAAAGGGTAGAATTTTGAACAATTTTATAGATGGAATGAAAAAATTTGTGAGAATATTTTTTCTGGTGTTTTAAAAACGTAAGCTATTTTTCATTTCTGAATTTTGGTTACAGCATCTGTATCATAATAACCATTTATTTAAACTTATTTTAAGGTTGCTCATGACTTGATACACAATTTCCTGGAATTATTCTCACTTGCAGATTGGAGGTGCATGCGTTTTTCTCCTGCTGTTGTTGTCGTTGCTTATCCCCCGACTGGCGTGACAGTACCATCACACCAGCCCCATGAATCCAAAAACAGTCAGTCTTTCAAGCATCACCTACGGTCTCAACTCCATGTCTCCATCTCTCACACCCAATGCACTGAAAAATATGAGATGGGAAGGCCTGAACCACTCGACATTTGGAGACAGAAAGGGTAGACCTTGGTACCAGAGACGTGTCTCTGAGCAAGCAGGTGGTCACTTCGCAGTCTTGTCAAAGCCGTTTGGCTTGGAACCAGGATATTTGCATGTGTATCATTCGTTTTTCTACTAATTTTTTTAAATACCATCTAATAAGATAAACAGCAAAGGGTTCATGCCAGTCCTCTTAATCTTCTTTTTCTCTTAAGTTCTTAGTGTTTTTATTCATTTTTTAGTATTTTTCTATTCTATGGTATTTTTTATTTCCCAAACTTTTGATAATTCAAACGGAAAGCTAAATCATTCAGTTGGTGTGTGATCAACTTCTTTTATTTTGCAAATAACTATATCTTTATTCATTATACGGGTAGTATAATTATGACTTTATTCGCTACTAGGCATATTTCAGTAAGTTTTTAACAGATCTGCGTATTTCCAGAAAACATTATCACAAAAATCAATACCTAAGAAATAGGAAAAAATTCATGAGAGAAATTATGGTGATATCATACATGAAATTTTGTGTGTGTGTTTCATACAATACCGTTAATTACTTTAAAAAAACCTTTTCAAAAAGAATATATATTTAGAGAAAACCAAATTTCAAGATAGAAAATTAATCACTAGATGGACGTAACTCCATGACAATCGTTTTGAAAATAGAAAGAAACCGAAACTCGTTTCTGATTATGCTTTGACAATATTATAAGTAATATTATAAGTAATCCGCCCGTTCTGTCCAGTGATAAGTGTGCCTGACTACGGATAGGGAGGTCCTGGGTTCGAATCCTCCTGGGTCCTGGGTTCGGAATGGATGCACTTTCTCTCATCTATCCTGTCTTTGTCCTGTCCTTGTATGAATGAGGTGTGAATGGTTGCCTACCCTATAAACGGGTCCCCATGATATGTGTGTACTGAGGAAATCAGACTCCAAACCAAAATAGGGTTCAGTTGAAAAAGTGGAGCAGCGCACACCATAATGCCAGCCTAGCTGGCACACGACAACAACATTATAAGCATTAAAGTACAATACTTAATAAATTACTTGAAAGGAGCATTTGAAGCGAACACTGATATTCTTTCACCACAAAAGAAATTTTGCAATTTTTCTAGTTTAATAACATTAGTTGAATGAAAAATTTCAATAGCTTGCAACTGACCATATTCGTATTTTGAAGACATTAACACTATTGGAGTTTAATTCATATGCACGTGACTATGGGTTGTCTTACAATTCTATATACAGGGACCAAGTGTAAATGTAAGTTACATCTTCATTTGGGCTTAAATATTGGGTTGTTTGGAAAGTAATTTCGTTTTTCGCACCTGGATCCATTTTTTGCTCGAAAAAACCAACCATTTTGAGAGTGTGGATTCATGGTACTACCAAAAAGGTGCCAAAAGTTATTGCACTAGAGAATTGCCAATATATTACGAACCTATCACTACGAACCAGGCTATCACTGAGACCCAGGATATCACTATGAGCTAGATAATAACAATGAAATAAGCTATCACTGAGACCCAGGATATCACTATGAGCTAGACTATCACTACGAACCAGGCTATCACTGAGACCCAGGATATCACTATGAGCTAGACTATCACTACGAACCAGGCTATCAGACGAATCAGGATAACCCACGAACCAGGCATTAATTTGAAACTTAAAAGTGCTAAATTCTATACTGAGCAAAAATTTCAACTCCAATGAATTTCAAAAATGAGAGAAATAAAAATTTTTAATGGAATCCCATTGTTCTATAAAAATTATATTTAAAACTAAAAATAAAAAAAAACCTTATAAAGAATGTTGTGGAGTTCACATAAATTAATTTATAAAAGCATTCATCCAATTTATTGAAAACATATAGTTAAAAAGTACTGCCAAGGAATTTTAATTTGTTTTCATATATTTAGATGAGTTTTGTATATTGAAAAGAAAAGGATACAAACCTTTCTTCACTAAATGCTTTCCAACAATTTCGATTCGAGCAACTTAAAATATAATAACAGTGCACAGTCACTAGATTAAAATTTTTCCTAATGCATGCCTCCTCCAATTATTTAATGCTGTTCAGCGCCACCAGGGCTGATAATGACGACAACTTATACAGTGGGGCACCCAGTGGTTGCGCCGTCTTCTCCCGGAAAGTGAAAGGATAGAAAAACGCAGAGAGCTAAGTACATTCACGCCTAAACCAGGATTCGAACCCGGGAACGACTGCTTTGAAATTAGGAACGTCAAGCACTCTTCCATCGATCTGCTCTAGCTTAAACAAAAGGCAAATATATTTATGATAATAGAGCTAATATAATAGGAAAAGTCTGTGAATCAATATCATTATATATTCCATTATATTTCTGGTATTTTTATTATGAAAAACATATATTTATAATATATATTTATAAGATAACATTCTGACGATAGCTTTTATTAATAAATAAATTGGTTAGAGATTTTAAAACTTGAAGAATTTGCTTATTGTCTGTTTCTTGACTGTTCATGATGGGAAATGTATAACTTTGATGCATAGAGAAATATATTACTTTAGCACAAGCAGAGAAAATTCTATTTTAAAGGAAGAGTAAATTATTATTTTATTAGAGGTACAATAGTATGTCAATTTTAAAATCACTTTTGCTGATATCATTTCAGTTTGAATGCCTTATATATAAAATGTACTTTAAACATAAATATATGTATCGTAAATATAATATTATATTGTAATATATTAGTTCATTATGCCACAAAAATGAATTTTTTTTAAAAAAATAAGTGATAAAAAAACATTATCTGCATATAATTGCACATACATGGTTCTTAGAAGAAAAGAAAATTATTATTATTAAAATAGTTTGTTAATAACATTTACCTCACTGAAACATCGTTACGTCATATACATATTTTGCTCTTAAGTGTACTCATGTAATATATTAATATGTTAGACAATGCTAAAATACGTATATACAATCGTGTATACTAAATTTAATTTGCAATTGATAAGCTTTCCACCGGCGCTATAATCAGACATATTCATTGAATTTCCAATCATTGCTCATGACACATACATGTATATTCAGTATCAGGTAATTATAGAGAATAGTTATATAGATAACTGCTCAGAATTTAATGAAGTCTGGACATCGCTCAGGCACTCAAGATTTTATCGGACACAACTGCATATTTGTAACTTGCTTACTTGTATCTCTATTCCAATATATATGTATATATATATATATATATATATATATATATATATATATATATATATATATATATATATATATATATATATATATATATATATATATATATATATATATATATATATAACTTTGTAATTCATTTAGCGTACACGTGTTTTAAAATAATTATTTTGGTTTAATCAATTGCCATCGAATTTTATTATTAGCAATAATAAAAAATATGTAAATCAGCGTTATCAGTTTTTTTATGTAAATTAACTATGTTTTAGGAAAACATATTTCGTTGTTTTCACATATATTTTAGATGAGTTATGTAAAATTTACTTTATTAAGTTCCTCTAAAAAACATTAACTAAAAAGGAAAATTCTTCAAGTGACTTTAGTATGACGTAAAATAATTATTTATTTGCACTATATTACATTTACTAAAATTCGAGAATTCTTATGAAAATTCCACAAGTATCTGTTTTCGTACATTTCAATTATCTTTACCTTAATGACCTGTAACTTAATTATCAATGGGTATCTTTGAGTAAAATCATATCATAATAAAAACAATTCTGCATGTGTGTAAAATGATATCAAACGGCATTATTTTAAAAGAACCCAAATTAATCTTATTTTGTGCAAACTTAAATATATTAACGTTATATATATATGTATATATATATATATATATATATATATATATATATATATATATATATATATATATATATATATATATATATATATATATATATATATATTTATATATATATATATATGTATATATATATATATATATATATATATATATATATATATATATATATATATATATATATATATATATATATATATATATATATATATATATATATATCATATACAGGGTGATCATAATTAAACAGCAAATTTAAAAACGCTGTAAAAAAAGAACCTCTGGTCAGAAAGACCTGAAATTTCACCAGAATGTACTTCAAGCGGGGGATTTTGTTCGGCGTGTGAAAAAATTAGGAAAAAGTGGCCAATAGATGGCGCTGCACAGATGACTGTAGGTTAATTACATGAATTCTGACATGAACGATAATCAATTGTGGCTGTAAGCTGAACGTTAAACCAGTTGTGCTATTGTAAGTCAAGCAGATGTTGTGGCACTCTTGGTGTAAAGCCTATTCAGAGCGATAAGGTGGTGCCGATAAGACGATATAGGTGAAAAAATCGGATTTTAATTGCCCTGCGGCCAAAAACCGTAGAAAAAGCCAACAACAATTCGGTTTTTAATTGTCCTTAGTCTTCTTCAAGAAATTTTCAATATGGTGTCCACCATTTTCTGTTAGAAGGTGTAAACGTAAAACGATATTTTCCACAGCAGCTTGGAGTGTATCAGTGCTGATGTTGTTAACGTGCTGAGTAATGCGGCATTTCAAATCCGCTAAGGTGTCTAGTGGAGCAATGTGTACACAACATTTTTCAGAAATCTCCAGAGCCAAAAGTCACAAAGAGTAATGACCGGTGATCGTGGCCGCTAGGGAGTTGGAAATGATATCAAACGATAAGAATGTCGGCTGATAATACGGTCATTTCCGAAATGGCGTTGCATCACCATCGACAATTAACGAGAATTCAAGCTACTCAGCATTTTATACAAGACTTTAATTTGCATACAACCACCTGTGCAACGCCATCTATAGGCCATTTTTTTCCTAATTTTTTTCCCCACGCCAAACAAAATCCCCCTGTTTGAAGTAAATTCTGGTGAAATTTCAGGTCTTTCTGAGCAGTGGTTCTTTTTAGCAGCGTTTTTAAATTTGCAGTTTAATTATGATCACCCTGTATACACATATGTTAGCTTCAAGGATCACCAGGACATCAGCTCTCTCTTCCTCCGCAATCTTTCCCATTCTTCAGAACTTCAGGGAGAACAGGAACTTCAGAATGACATTCTAGTTTATCTTCTTCTGCTTCTTCATTGACCTGACAGCCCAGGGTGAGCCTTTGCCTTCCTCAGAAGTGCATACCAGGACCCCCTATTTTTGGACAAGGTCATCCAGTTTGTCACTTTCAGTGTTTTCAAATTCTTCTATGAGAGATTGAAGTCCTTTACTGTAGTACAGTGATCTCACATTCCATGTTCCAAAAAGCAAAGTTCTCAAGCCGTTTCCAAATTGTTTACCAAAATGAGGAGGCCAGATAATTCTTTATTTGGATTTATGAACAGTTGAGTTTTTCCGAGGAGGGGTTATGAACCCCACGATTAACCTGGTTATACCGCCAGAGACTGGTTCCATTTTAGTTGATCGTTCTAGAGGAAAAGCATGGGAAGTGATACAAAAAGTCGGGCTACTAAATACTGCCAAAAACCTTGAAAGGAAGCGGTAGCTTCCTTCAGAATGAAAATAGAACACGACTGCCTAGCAGAACAATTACAAAGACTTGATTTCCTCAACTTTAAAGACTGTCATATTTGTGGTGAAGGCACCCTGAATGCTGCACATCTTATTTCATGTAAAGGACTGAACAACGATGCCCAGTTGAGGGGTGACCTGTGTCTCCTTTACTGGAAAGCCAGGACCCATCTCTTTGAACTCCAGCATAATGTCTCTGCTTGAAACTTTGTTTATTTTTTCTCTTGTATTCCTTTATATGTTGACGCAGACTCTTTTCTGTATTGTGTTTGCCATTTTCAATGGATTAATATTTTTCCCAATAAAGTCATATTAATATATATATCTATACTATATATATATATATATATATATATATATATATATATATATATATATATATATATATATATATATATATATATATATATATATATATATATATATATATATATATATATATATAAATGCATTAGTGACATACTACTTATATTTTTAGAACATGGATTTGACAGTAAGCCAATCAAAACGAATATTATAATTTTCTCGCCGAATTGACTTTTTAAAATGTGCCATTTTTTTACTACTCGACTTATTTATGAACTTAATAATTAATACAATGTTGTGAAAAAGCGACTTTTAATTTTGTAATAATTTCTTATTATTTGTAGCAAGATCATTGATACATAATTCTAATTTGATAACTTAATGAATAGCTAATTAAAATTAATTTTTGTATCTTTAATTATTAATCTACGTTTTTCTGCAATCTATATCTTATGAAATGAGTAAATATTTATACGCAAACAGTATTTATATGTTATTTCTTTCTTTCAAAGATGCATACCATTTAACTTTAATTGTTAGAACTATCTTTAATTCCTGATTTCTGTTTCCTTATTAATATCAAATTTTATGGAATTAGATTCCAATTATAAATGCCAAGAAAGGCCTTGTTATTTGAACATGAGAATTCTAAATTTTGTTTGATAATTGTTGGTTAATGACGATAAACAAGATGAAAACTGAAAACTCAAATCAGCTAGTAGTAGGTAAATTATTTCAATTTATTGCCTTTATATATATATATATATATATATATATATATATATATAGTATATATATATATATATATATATATATATATATATATATATATATATATATATATATATATATATATATATATATATATATATATATATATATATATATATATATATATATATATATATATATATATGTATGTATGTATATATATACAATTAGAGTTTTGTAAAATTTAAATATTATTTAATGAGTCAAAAATTTAGAAACTATCAATTCAAATAAGGATTGTTGAGTAATTTATGGAAATTATATGTTTTGAATTTAGATGGTGAATTTATTATTTCTTGCCTTCCATTGCTCTATGAATACACGAACTATTTGTTATATTACATACAGGATTAGTTATTTATGTGGCTAACAGCATATATTTAAAGTCTTTAATTTATATATTTACAAAAGGCTTTCGCTCACACATTTCACGTTTGAAATTATGAATTTTTTATGTAAAAAATTGCAAAATTATTAAATTTCTTTTCCAGACTCATCTATTTGCTACCACATTAAACACGTCACATGCAGGGAAAGTTACATTTCCATAACTTAAATAGAGTTTTTTCGAAACTTAATAGTTTTCTTGATAAATTTTTGAAAGAATTTTATTTGATAAAACTCAAAAAAAATAAATATTTCTAAAATTGCTACACTTATCCTACATTTAAAAGACTTTTAGAAGATATTTCAAATTTATTCAAATGGAAAATTGAAATAGCATTTAAGTTTTAAGATATAAAAATATGTAAGAAAACATTTTTATCAACAAACGCAGTTTATGCTGCTAAAAAATTGAGTGCCGATAGGATATTTTCAGCAGAAAATTAAATTAGTTTTTACGGGGAATTGTTTCTTATATACATATATTTCATAACGTAAAAATATCAATTTAATGAATAAATTATTTCTTCTTAAACTCCACAAAGATATTTAGAAACAATCAAATTAGGGAGATCTGGAAAATATACCTTTTATTTTCCTATAAAATATTTAAAATTATATTAGTTTAGTACTGTTAAAATACAATTATTATTTTTTTTCCAGCGGTGGGCACACTTGGGTGACTAACCCTATGCCACAACAAAGCCAGAAACTGCTACTCATTGGTCGTTACCCAGCTGGCACCTGTGAACCAAGTCACGGAGGCGAGTAGCGTTGCCCGCACGACACTACCACAAACCCATTTATACGGTGGGCCACACTCATACAACATCAACGAAAAAAGGATAAAGAAACACAGAGAAGGAAAGAAACATCCAGGCCCGAACCGGGATTCTAAACCGGGACCCACAGCTCAGGAGTCAGGAACGCTAACCACTCAGCCAATCGGTCGGCAAAATACAATTATATAATAGAGCAAAAATAGCTCGATTGGAAAAAGTTATTCTAAAATGATATCACAACATGCATTAGAGTCATAAAAGAAATTTAATCTTTTAAAACATATTTCAAAATATGCTGAGAATATTAATAATAATTTTCTTTAGTATTGAGAAAAAATATAAGCTTAAACTTGAAGATAAATATATATAATTTGATTTTAGGATTAAGGTAAGCCATCGGAAACTTAATAATTATCTTTGTATAGCATGTCACATATATAAGGATTTTAGTGAGGGCAAACTTTATTCTTAGTGGCAAATATATTATTTAATTTGTAAAATAAACTTTTAGGATATTTTACTAATATTTTTGAAAAAAAAATAGCTATGTCTATCAGCTAAATTTATTTCCTATTTATAGTTTAACAATTGAATTACATAATTTATTTTATAAATATAAATATATATTATTACAATTAACCTATTTTACATTAGTTCTTTAAATATAGTCAAATCTTAGAGATATTTTTTAAATATAAGTATTCGGAAGTATAAATTTTAGAATTTTTTGAAAAGTGCTATCGCACTTTTCAAATGACATTTCTGTTTAATACTCGTAATTTTTGTAAATGTCATTTCTGTTTATCTCGTAATCTCGTAAATGACATTTCTGTTTAATAATTTTCAAGCAATGTGAAAAAAAAATTATTTCAAATGAACGTGATCGTGAAGAGGTTTTTTGATTTGCATAAATGACAAAACATATGAACAAATAACGAATGCAAAGTAATAATGAAGACAAATAAATATCAACTAAAAAAATCGTATTGCATTGTTTTCAGAATTGCACAATTAAAATAAATTAGGTTTAAAAAATTTTCGGGGAGCACACACACACACGTAAATTTTTATAAATGCTTTCTTTCTAAGAATTTAAGCTTCAGAAACTTAAAATATGTTGTATAATTACAATTCTAGTATTTTAAAATGGAGGTTTTAAAGATAGTTTTGTAAGATTGTACGGCAAAATTTGGTTGTGCTAAGCAATTTGCAATAAATACAATTATTGATCATTAAGCTAATTAAAGATACGTGTCAACTTAAATGTTAAAATATATTTTGCGTATTTAATAACATAAAATCTCAGGTATATTTCACCTATACTTATATAAAATCTCTCATATAAGTGTGAGTAACGAACATAACTATATAAAATAATGTTCTCCATTCAAACATTATGAACCATTTTTGTTTTTAAATCTTTTGCTTCGTATTAACATAATGTAAATGAAAAAATACCTATCTAATATAGGCTTCTTTTTCTTTTAAAATTCCAGAGTTGATTGATTTTGTTTTTGCAGGCCCTATTATTCATTAAGAGAGTTGTTATAGACACGTGAACTTTGATTGTACAGTATGACTGTAAATAATGCATTTTATTAACATTTGTCTTACATGTTAATAAAATCCGTCATACACAATCACTCTGTTCAGTTCTTCGAAGAAATACTTTTTAATCAAATAGTTCGTAATTTTGAAAAAATAGTCTTTTTTTAAAAAAAAAATTAAATCAGATTTAGAACATGAAAACCAAAAGAAAAAAAAATGATTTCGTTATGTATAAATTATTTTGGAATATTATAACCACGGTGATAAAATCTGTTATTATATTTGTTTCAATAATTATTTTTTATCAGTAATCAAAAATAACTAATCGTATTCTTAAGTCATTTTAATAGAAATGTTTTGAAATCTAAATTTAAATTCTTTGCTTCTCAAATCGATGTATTTTTACACAAAAAACTAAAGGATAAAATAAAACGCAATGCAACAAATGTTCTGTTTATAGCTAAATTAATTGCAAAACTATAACATAAAACATAGGTTAAAAATTCATACAGTAAATGTGAACCAAATACTCCATATTCTTACTAAAAAACATATACGCCAAAAAGTTGTAAAAAATATACTCATGTTAATGAATTTCTTAAAATAGAGTGACAAGGTAGTAAAGATTTCTTTAAATATGAAACATCACGCAAATATTTAATCAGCAAAGCTGTTACGAATAATTAAACCATAAAAATTAAAAAATAGTAAGAAATAAATGCTATTTTAAAATTATTATGCTTAAAGCTAGTTATTTTGTTTAAACATTATTGAAATTACAGTTAAATGCAAATAAAATAAACTAAAATTGTTGATATTAACATTGTGTTTGAATTTTAATAAAGGAGTTAAATTTACAACGTATAATCATTTATAATTAGAGACTATAAATATAAAGGATTTTTTCTTTAAATATATTTACACAAGATATGTCTGATTTAAATTAATTACACAAGATGTGTCTGATTTTAATTGTAATTTTAAAATAACTTAAAAATTACAGTTTATTCCTTATAAGTAAGTTTTTATCTTGTTACTTATTAAGCACACGAAAAAATTAAAACTTGACTATTGAAGGTTTCGATATTTTGTTGTAACTGGGAAGTAATAAAATTTATGTATTTATGAATCATAGAATTCCAATAGAAATGCGTAAATAAAAATCATAATCTTTCACATTATTTCATAAATCAGTAGTTAAAAATAGTGTATTTTATTCAATTACTGAAAATTTATAAAAAAAATATGTTGAATTTAATTTATGTATTTTTATCAATGAAATCCTTCAGATAAATGTCCGAAAAAATAATTAAGTCGTCAATAAATAGGTTATTTTTACATTCTAATAGCACAGTTGTAAAATTTCATGAATGATTTTAGAAACGTAGAAAACTCTAATAAAATTTTTTTTTTTTTTTTTTGCAATAAAGCTCTTCTTGGCAATTGATTCATTATTATTTCTCCATTTCCAAAAGTTATATTGTTATAGGTTTAAAAAAACTACTTTAGTATTATAAAAGAAATATATAGCATTACCAAATGCAAACTTAGCAATAATCAATAACCTTTTTTATAGAATTTAAAGTGTGCAACTCTTATATACACTGTCCAGTCACATTAATGTGACCACCATGTACTTTCGAAATAGACGTTCAATAACGAATCATTGTGCAGTTAAGATATGGGATGAAAGTGCAAAAAGATGGCAACACAGTGCAGTTGAGCATATTAAAACATCTATGAGAGCTTCGAAAAACATTTTAATCATTGGCGTAATGCAGAAACAGATTGATTTTATTTTTATTGAAAATATAAAGCATTATACCAAATGCAAACATAGCAATAATCAATAACCTTTTTTATAGAATTTAACTCGTGCAACTCTTATATACACAGTCCACAGTCACATTAATGTGACCACCATGTACTTTCGAAATAGACGTTCAATAACGAATCATGGTTCAGTTGAGATCTGGGATGAAAGTGCAAAAAGATGGCAACACAGTGCAGTTGAGCATATTAAAACATCTGTGAAAGCTTCGAAAAACATTTTAATCATTGGCGTAATGCAGAAACAGATTGATTTTAGTTTTATTGAAAATATAAAGCATTATACCAAATGCAAACTTAGCAATAATCAATAACCTTTTTTATAGAATTTAAAGTGTGCAACTCTTATATACACTGTCCAGTCACATTAATGTGACCACCATGTACTTTCGAAATAGACGTTCAATAACGAATCATTGTTCAGTTGAGATGTGGGATGAAAGTGCAAAAAGATGGCAACACAGCACATTGCAGTTCAGTATATAAAAACATATGTGAGAGCTTCGGAAAACATTTTAATCATTGGCGTAATGCAGAAACAGAGTGATTTATCAGACGTTCAAAAGAGCAAGATTATTGGCTTTCAGGCCAAGGGTGGAAATATTTACAAAACGGCCATTTTTTGAGCTGTTCGCGTGCCACCGTGGAAAAGTATACCATCCATGGCAAAATAGGAGTGCCCAAAACCAGCGACGTGGTGAATGTGGTGCACCATGAAGTGATAAAGGTAAACAACAACGGAGATGCAATCGGGCGGGCTACTTTTGAGCAACTAATCACCCAGATGAACCAATGGAACTACCAACAGTGTCCCCCAACCAAGTGTTTAACAAACATTACTGTGTTTGGGACTCCGAAGCAAAAGCCTGATTCCTAAACCTAAGCTGACTGCTGCTCTTCGCCAATGAAGGATGGAGCTGAGTGGCGACAAGTAGCTTTTTCCGATGAATCACTTTTAATGCTCCATCGAACTGATGGACGTTGGTGTATAGGATGTGAAACCTCTGAAAGCAATTGTTCAGCAAAGATTGATGGAACGGTTGACTTTGATATGCTGTTTGGAATGTTTATCTGACTTTCTCTTGGTTCATTCTTCATTGTATAATGCATGTTGTAGGGTCACTAAAGTATTGCGGATCATGCCCAACCCTATATCCGCTTTGTGTTTCCTCAGGATTGTGGCGTCTACCAGCAATGCAATGCGTGGTGTTATACAGCTGGCAGTGTAAGTCCGTGTTTCTAACAGTATCAGGATGTTTTTACCTTTCGCCCCATGCCAGCAAACTCA
Source organism: Latrodectus hesperus (assembly GCA_037975125.1). NCBI lineage: Eukaryota > Metazoa > Arthropoda > Arachnida > Araneae > Theridiidae > Latrodectus > Latrodectus hesperus. The sequence continues at coordinate 116,940,449 of CM075851.1, forward strand.
TCTGACACAATCCCAAGAGAGAAGCCGTGGGACAATCTGGCTGTTCATGACATGAATCCTTATCCGCGTATTGCCATTACACTGGAGTTGGTATGGCTCAACATCCCATGTACGTCTTTCAGCAGTCCACTCTGTGAAAGTCAACTATACAAAATATTGACTGGTAGTCACGTAAATGTAACTGGACTGTGTAAATCTTAAAATATATTACATAAATGTAATTATTTTTAAAGAATTTGATTTCTCAAATAGGGAAACTCGCCGATATCAAAGGAAGTTTTCTATGAATGATAAGCGAAATCATTGCTGACCGAAAAAGTGGAGTTCTCACTTAATGCAAAAATCAAACAGCTTACCTTCAAGAATAACTCGACAAAGTTTATATATATATCTCTGGATTTTGTGAGTAAATAATATTTAAATTTTTATCAGTACTTTGTTGAATGGGAATATTTGCTTATTATAAATATTGACAAGTATTTACATTATCATGAAATTTCATTCAAAAAATAATTAGCATGAAAAATTTTATTTGAAGCAAAATAAATATATAAATAAATAAAATATAGAAGTGGATTTCCGTTAATGATAAGGCACCACAGTGGTTAAATTATGCTTCTTGATGTGAAAAGAGATAAGATTGATACTGCCATTCTTGAAGAACAGAAGAGAGACATAGCTTTTTCATTTTCCATTTACATGTGTTTAGAAAGGGATGCTTGGTTGTTTCAACATTTTGCTGCCTCGTTGCAAGCCAAAATTAACTTAAAAAATATCCTTGATAAAGTCATATAGATTGTTATTATACAAAAGCCATCAATTTATAGGTAGTGAATAAACTGTGCAATATCAATTGTTACTGTCGAAATGCTTTCTCGAGCATTATTTTTAGAATTTATTTACCTTCCAAGCGATGATAGCTCATGACCATTTTTTTGTACAGATTACTGATTATTTTCGAATGACTGAGCTGAAGAAGTGGACATATGAATGAGAGATAAGTATCTTTCTCTTTTCAATTATTTTCAAAATCCTCTTTGATAAGAAATATTATTTTATTCAACTTTTTAATTTTATTAATTCATAATTTCTTTTATGTGATCAATGGCTAAATTATTTTTATGTAGTTTGAATTGAATTTTTAGAGACTGTAAAATAAGGTATTTTGTGATGAATGCAAATCAATTCGGCATATTAGAATTAAAATGCATTTTTTTATATAAACCAAGTGCAATAAAAGTTGTAAGAAAATATTTCATGAGCATATTTCATTAGCATTTATATCAATGCTTTTTGAAGTCTAAATATTACAATAAACTTGTATGACAGAATTCACAAAATTAAGAAAAAAATTGAAAGAGCTTCTGAAATAAATGCTTATATAGTTCATAACAGGAACATTAATTCTTTTATTTTTTACTTCTTAAATGTAATCGTCAATTTTTAGTTTTTGGAAACATATATAAAAAATAAAGATTAATTTTCAAGATATGCTTAAAATTCATTCATTTGGAATTTTTCAGATTCCTTCAAATGAAAAAAAAAATTCTGACAAGATTATATTTTTCAAAAAACCTTTTTTGTTTATCATACGATATATACAATTGTATAATATCTGTTGTGATATACTTAGGATAGCAATGAGAGTTCACAAATATTAAAAATATGTTAACATTTTTATAGCAATAAAATGTTTTGTAATTTCAACAAAATGGAAAAAGTGTTCTATAAAATAGTCATATATTAGGTTGGTGGGTATGAAATGTCGGATTATCTTTACATGCGGACGTTTTCCTCCCTGTTTTCGTTATACTTTTGTATTTGGCATAACCTCATTCATACTCGTATTGTCCATTGCCAGAGACTCATTTCAGCAAAATAGGTTTTCTCGAAGGTCTTCCCTTTTTTATTTCTTTTGAGTTTATTGCCGATATGAATTCTGCCGACATTCGCGTCATTTTCTTATATGAGTACGAACTTGGTAATAGTGCTGCAAAAGCTGCACGCAACATAAACCAAGCGTTTGGGGAGAATACGGTTAACGATCGGAAAGTGCAGCGTTGGTTCGAAAAATTTCGGACTGGCGATTTTTCACTGCAAAATGAGCCGCGCGGAAGACCCAAAACGTCTGTGAAGAATGATGACCTGAAGGCTCTAGTGGAAGCGGATCCAGCCGTATCCACGAGGGAACTTGCTATCAGGATGAAAGTTGACCATACAACGATATTGAGACACCTTTCTGAGATTGGCAAGGTTAAGAAGATGGACAAGTGGGTACCGCACGCACTGACAGAGCGAAATAAGCTGGATCGGTTAAACGTATGCTCATCATTGCAGCATCCACCATATTCACCGGATCTCTCGCCGACCGATTTTCATTTTTTCAAGCATTTAGAGCTGATTTTAAGGGGCAAACACTATGAAAATGAAGACAGTCTAAAAAACTCGATATCAGTGTTTATTAATTCTAAAGACCAAAATTTTACGCTTTAAATATCTACGCTTTAAAATCTCGTTGGGAGAAGTGTATTCAAGCGAATGGAGCATACTTTGATTGAATAAACAGCTTTTGGAGAAAGATATGCAGTTTTATACAATCACTTAAGAATCCGACATTTCATACGCACCAACCTAATATTTTTGAAATGCCAAATATATACACAGAAGATTGTTTTTGGTTATGATATTAAGGTTTCCCTTGGAAAGATCTTGGTCGGTTGGTTTGTCAATCTACAGCCAGTATTGGTCAGTAAGAACTATAGATTACATGCACACTTCGAAAGACACAAACATGCACAACCGAGATGAGAATCGAAGTCCTGAACAATTGAACAGAAAGAAAAGCGCTAATCAAGTATCTACCAGCTTGAACCTATGGACAGAAATAGAACATGTTAAAAATGGTTAAGTGTAGTTATTTCCAATGGAAATAGGTTGCAATAAAAATTAAGATAGTTTTCCATTTGTTAAGCAAAATTGAGACAATAATAATTACCATTCTCATATTTCCATATTAACAAAAATCTTAGTAGAATATTTTAAAGCTGAAGATTTTTAAATAAAATATTTATTCTTTTCTATAAATGCTTAGTAAAATTCCATTTTATTTTGCCGCCCAACTTGTCTAGTGGTCAGTGTGCCTGATTGCGGATAAGGAGGTCCTGTGTTCGAATCCCGATTCTGGCATGGATGTACTTTCTCTCTCTATCTATCCTGTCTTTGTCCTTTCTTTGTATGAATGTGTTGTGAATGGTTGTCTATACCCTATAAACGGGTACCTATGACATGTGTGTAGAGCAAAGTCGTACTTTCACCTTCATGGTGCTCTGATTAAAACGAAAGACGCTCCCAATTAACTTAAATTTGCATTGCCAAGGCATAGCGAACTTGGCTTGTCCAAGTGTCATTAGTAGCAACAAAATTTTATTTTTTGTACTCATTTAGGTTTTAAAAAATTTTCAATGAAATGAAACGTTTCTTATTTAGTCCAATTAGGTAAATTTCAAAAACTCATATATTAAAACATATTAGTTTAATTTTACATTCTTACAAAATCTTACTTTTTGAGCATGCAAAATGTTTATGCTTTACATTCAATTTTTTTATTATGATTGCATCATTATTTTTCGATAATAAAATTAATTGCTCAAATAATTGTATAAAATATAAGAACTAATTTGAAGTTAAAAAAAGTATTTAATCAAATTTATTATTATAATTTATTTGTAATTGAAAAGCAATTATTGATGTAAATATTAAATATATTCTGAAAAGAACGATATCATTTCTACAATCAAGAAAAATTATTTGAAATACCTAAAAATATTGTTATTTTCTTTAATAATCAAAAATACTTTTATTCTTAGATAACTTATAAAATAAAATATAAAATGTACACACATAAACTGCTTCTATTTTTGAATGACAAAAAGCATTTATAAAGAATAAATTGCTACTTCGTTTTGTTCAAAAATAATGGCTTGATAAATTATTTTTATAAAAGAATGTCGAGTAAAAGCAGTAAATAGTTGGAAATTTTAAAAAAATTATATTTTATTTACTGTAAATGATTTCTTAGATTAAATATAATGCAAATTTGCTTCAGAACATTCTTTGTATTTTCAAAATAAATGAATGAAATATATTTGTGAATGCAATTGTTTAAAATAGCTTTCATTTTGAAATCTGTTACGTTACAAATATTTCAATTTACGCAGAAAAAGTTAAATACCTTAATTACTTAATTTTAATTTAATTTTTCGAGACATGATCAATAAAAAATAAAAACGTATAAAATTTTCGATTACAATTGAATTTTTTAAGAAGAATATATTATATTTATTTTATTTTAATGTGGAAATAATTATTTTACAGAAATATAAATTTACACTTTCATAAAATTCTAATATTGATCGTAGTAATTTTGTATTATATTTGCGAAGCAAAAGATAAACAAAAATCATTAGAAATAGAGTAAAATTAGAAAATTTTGAAACAAACAATTTTATTTCATAGAAAACTCTAAGTAAAAATCTCATCATTAAAAACATAAAATCACAAATACAACACATCATTTACAGATTAGCTTTCTGCTTATTCCACTGGATTCGCTTCGGCCTCGGATTAATATCAGAAACTGTCAACGTGTTACAAATCACAAAACCGAGATTATAAAATTGTAGAGGCAACCAATACTAGATGGCGCTATTCTCAAAGATCAAAATAATCAACTTAGAAAGAATAGAAGTTATTGAATAAATCATTACCGTTCATCCACTTAATTTTATCTCATATTACTGTGAAAAGATCCCTCCATTGTTTTGTATAAATTTATCATTAAATAAACAAAAAATATACCTTTAAAATATTTCTTTAGTTTGCTAATAATCACAAAAGTTGTTGAAGTCATATTAAGCATTGATGTTTGTCTTAGTAAGTATAATATTTTTCTATTCCTTGTATAACATTTAATCACTTTTAACACCAAATAATTGTCAAGAACTTTCTCGAACTAGAGAATTAAATAAATAATTTGAATCGGTTGTTATTAAAACACGAGATAATTTAATTAGATATCTTAAAAAAATATGTCTGCAATTCCATAAAACATCTTAGTTTTATTTATATATTGTATGTTTGATATTCTTCATCTAATATCATTAAAATACTATTTTTTATTTCGTATACGTTTGTGAAAAATATTTACTTTCCAAATTTTGAAAAACTCTCATTTTTATTTTACTTTGCTTTACTTTTCCTGTGGATCATGTCTTTTTTATAAATCTCTGAGATTTATTATCGTATATCGATTGCTATAGGCGTTTGCATATTATTACGTTCCTCAAGATTTATTTTGCTTCAAAAAATTTACTTCAGCTTCAGCAAACATTTTATTTCCGTTATACTTGAAAGACATAATATAATTTACCAACTATTTTGCTCAAAAATGAAAATGTTTTTATTTTTAGAGTAAATAAGGGATTCCTTTATAATATGTATAAAACTATTATCTCTTCCGAAACATGCTTGTATGCCACTCATTGTCTTCAGTCTAACTATTCTTTATTAAATAACAGATAGCATATAATGCAAGTAGTTAAAATTAGTTTGTGTCTTAAATGTGACTTTTTCTGTAACTTAATTTCACTGAATTGTTTTTTGCCAAATTATAGAGCAAACTTTTTCTTCTTAAATTTATATATATATTTAAATGTGAAAATATTAAATCATTTACTTTTAGAAGTAATTATTAAAATAATTGTTAGGGAATGATTTTATTGGAGGATTTTTTATAATGAAAATAATCGTTAGTTAGCCAAAGTGTTTTTCCTGTAGGCAAGTAAAATGTTTTTAACATTAATAACAATAATTACAACAAAAATTAATACTCAAGAGCATTCTGAACTATTTTGAGCATTGAAAATCCTTCTGCAAAATTAGTAATAATATATTAATTTGTAATTTTTATGATTTTATAAATGTAATATATGTTTTACTATACACCTGTGTTTTATAAGCATATAATGAGCTCCAGTGGCTCAGTAGCTTCGCGCCGCTTCCCGTAAGCTCAGCAAAGTGAAGCATCATTGGCCGCGGGCAGTAGTTGGAAGGGTGACCACGGTGTACTCTCCTTCACTGGGTTGCTGGAACTCCGTGGGTTGGGGACGTGTCCACGTTAATATGTGACGTCCAACGTCCTTCCGCTGGTGTGGCGTGGATGCGGAGAGGAGGGTGCCATCTCAGGTGTGGCCTCGTCACCTGACCATGGTTCAAAGTTACGAAGCACCTTATAAAGAGCAAAGTCGTATTTTCACCTTCGTGGTGCTCTGATCCAAACGAAAGACGCTCTCTATTGACTTAATCCGCACAGGCATAGCGAGATTGGCTTGTCCAAGTGTCATAAGCAACAACAACATAAGCATATAATAAACTAACTGAATATGCAACGTGAGAATAAATTAAGGAATGAAATAAATAACGTTAATTTTTATGGATACTCACCTGGCTACAATTAAGAAGAGAATAATTTGCATTCTACAGACGGAATTGGTTAGTGTTATGCCTATCAAAAACAATTGAAATAATTGAATGGTAAGACCACTTTCTTTATGTTTGATTTCAATCCCTGTTGAAAATCAGAAGAAAAAATATTATGTATCCAATCCTTACTGTATATCAGAACGCATCTGCACTATAAACATATGCCTACTCCATGTGTGTATGTTTTTAAAATTACACAAAAATTATGAAAACTAAATTTCAATTTTTTAAAACTAAGTATCAGATTTCTGTATAGTTAATAGCATTAATTCAAATTAAATTATTTTCAGCATTTTTAATCAAAATTAAAAATAGCAAAGTACACTATTATGTGAATTAATTAGGACAAACGGTACTTTTCCGTTTCGCCAGCGCAGGCGATTAAGTCGCCAAAAATGATACAACCGGCGCCAAAGGGAATATCTCCGCTGGTAACCTTTTACTGCTACGTTTCCAAAACATGTGACGGCCTTTTACTGTCAACGATTTAATTTCGACTCTTTTTTTTCCATTTGATAATTTTATGCCATGTTGCTATACATACAAATTTAATAATTTCATAAAATCTCTTTAGAAAAAATCAGATTTTAAAAATATATTTTAAAAAATAATAATCGTAACAAATTCACATAAAAAAATATTTTAAAAAAAATAAGATTTTGAAATATGCATCACCCGATAAATTGTAATCTAATATAATAAGTACATGAATTGAGGCTCTGGCACCCATCATTCCACGCATAGCGTGAACACGAGAACAACAATTAAATAAATAAATTAAAAAAATTTTATGTAAAACAACATTATTTAAAATTTTTTATGTGTATACTGTGTGTTGTTGCCAATTGGCGACTTCATTTTCGCTTGGCGAGATTTGCGCCGGCGAAACGGAAAAGTACCGGCCAAACATACAAATTTTCAGAAATGTTTTTAACGGGTATAGGTTAACTAACAAGCATGCTATAGCAATTTAATAACGAAATTTGTTCTCTTCTAGGTTGAACAAGATCCTGTACTCTGCTTGGCATGAATTCCACTAAAGTAGAATACAAATTATCAGTCTCGTTACCGTAAAAGTAAACTTTTATATTACCAATCATTGTTTTCTTTGTTGAGTAGATAGTTGTTTTCTTTGTTCCACTGTAGGGAAGTAACTCGGGAAATATAATAACAATAAAATTGGTTGGTTACATTAACTGTATATTAATTTCTTTTCAAATTTTGTATTCATCAAGAATCTTCAACACAGCACCATAAGATGGGTGAAAGAACCCCTCCCTGTAGGCAACCATCTTTGGCTTGGATCATCATGTTTTCACCTAAAAATGAGGCACTGACAAATCTGTTATTTAGCAGATTATTTTATCCAAGAACAGATTGTGTCTTTAATTCCATTTCTAGCAAGAGATTGTAAAATATTTCCAATGGGTACCTTATCAAAGGCACCTTCACTATCTAAGAAAACATCTAAAGCAAGTTCCTTAGCCTTAAAGTTCTTCTCCAAAATTAAGGATAAATTCTAAATCACACCATCGGTGTATATACCAGGTTGATATTCATATTGAGAATCGGAAAGTGGTTTTTTCTCTAAGTAGATTTATCTAATTTATTTGTCTATTAGCTTCTCAATTGCCTTTAAAAGAAAAGCTGATAGTTCTAAAAGATTTAGCTTCATAGTATCTTTCCCAATTTTATGAATAAAAATTACTCTTGTATGCCCCCAGGCAATAGATATATGGCCAAAGGTTAAGTTTGCCCTAAAAATTCTACAGAAAATTGAAGCATTTCACTGGACTCTCCCTCAATAAGCAGAGCCGGTACAACTCTATCTATACCCGGTGATTTAAAAAAGATTAAAGGACATTATTGCCCATTTTATTCGATCATAACTTCTGATTTTTTTGGCAACATCCCATTTTTTTACTTCTACCACAATTTGGTGTAGAGAGTGTAATGTTAGGATTTTTATTTATTTTGTTGAAACCTGGAAAAAACACTCTGAACAGTTCAGCCAGGATCTCTCTCCCAGATTCTGAAAACTTACCATTCGGCAATTTAAGAGTGCTTAGACAGCAGTTCTTGTCTTTAGACATTATTTTAACGGGTCTTGTAGTAGCAGACACAGTTTTAATGTCAGTGCAGTATTTTTGCCAAGAATTGTTTTTAGAATTTCTGATAGCTTTATTATATGTGGTAAGTGCCAGTTTATATTTCTACCACTCACAATTCTTTTTGGCTCTTTTAAAGAGCTTTCTACACTGTCTTTGCAATTAACTTAACTCTTTAGACCACCAAGGAACTAACCTTGGCGAGCAAGTATTGCTGACATCATAATTTTGACACTATGCTTGAAGAATGGCATGTTGCTTGTGATCAACAAGCAACTCCAAATCTGCTACCGAAGTCCCCTTCCTTGATGAGATCTTCTAGATCTTTTTTGTAGGAACCCCAGTTGGTATTTTTGGGTTCCTACCTACCACCTCCAGTCTGTTCGCTCCTAAAACAGAAAGGCTAATGTATCGGTGGTCAGATAAGCTTATTTCGTCAGACACGTTAGCACAAGTTAGCACACGTACTGTTACATAAAGTGATGTCAATGACTTCTCTTCCATTTATAGTTATAAAGGTGGGTTCATTACCTCTATTAAGAATAAATAGATTATAATACAAAATGTATTCTAAAAGATCCTTACCACGTCTGTTGCAATCACTACTTCCCCACATAGTGTGGTGAGCATTTGCATCACATCCTATGACGAGTTTCTTACTCAAATTGTTATAATCTAGAACAATTTCAACATTGAATGTGTCTTTATCTTCAAAGGGAAGATATGAAGACATAAAGATGATTTCACCTTTGATTCCTTGCAATAAACAGGATACTTTTACAGCAACATTATCCCCATTTAGGTAATTGACCAGAATAAGGACATTTAATTTGTTGCTAATAGCAATACATGCTCTTGGTCTCAAACAAAATTTATCATAAAATTTGTTATAACCCTGAACATGTAGGCCTAAATTAGAACCATTGCAAGTCCATGGCTCTTGAATTAAAACAATGTCAACCTCCCCTCATCTTCTTGCTAAGAATAGCTAAAGCTAATCGACTATGATGAAGGTTGATCTGTGCTACTTTGATAATACTCACCATTATGGCATTCAAAGAAGCTAAGAAGAAGTACTGTTTCCCGAGTCTCCATAAGTAAGGGACTTACTTACTTGAGTTTCCTGCAAAACCTTTTCTATCTCACTCTCAGATAGAGGAGAGCTAGTTTGCAGTGTTATGTCAGAACCAGAATCTAAATTCAGTTCTTCAATGTTAGGTAATTCACTTTCCTTACTAGAAGTAGGAGAAGATTTACTTACTTGAGAGGAAGTTGTACCTTCTTGTACAACTTCCATCTCTTCAATACTCTGCACATCTTTCTGGTTTGGGTCCCGGAAAATTTTGAAGGTTCCCCAATCCAAACCAGTGTTGGCGCAATAATTTACTTTTTTAATGGCTTCTGAGGCTTTCATATCAACATCGAAGATCCATCTAATAGAATGCGTCACTACATATTTCTGCAGAGTACGCCATTCTAAAGACTTCAACTCGGGGCTGAGTCTATTAAGCCGTTTTAGAAAGACGGCAGGATCCTTGGTATGAGTGTCCTTTGTCTTAAGGATCACCTTTACCGATTTAGGTAGATCACTGGGATCCAGAACGCTGAGCCCCTCACCACCAAATAGAATCTTGTTACCATGGACTGATTTTTTAATCCATTCCACGGTTTCAAGATCATCACATAGGAAAATTAGTGCCCCAGACGCTAAGCTGAAGTTTAGGCAGATGATTTTCTACAGGGACCTCATCTGTTCTGGTCAGAATCTCCAGCTGTATGCAGTCAACATTCTTTTTGCTGAGTTTGATGACTGGGAATACATCCTTTATACAATGGTTTTAACCGCCTAAAAAAAGTTCCAGGTTGATGATCGTCCCTGAGCTTTTTGGTGGCAGTGTTTCTGGGAGAAGGGGTTGACACCTCTGACCTAAGTGTTTTGGTGCCACCCACCTTCTGCGCAATCTCCACCTGCTCCCTTGCTTTGTTGCGACGCCTTTGATTGCGTCTTTGTGTTTTTGTGAGAACTCCTGGCTCTCCAACTGGTGCCTGTGTACTGCCCTGTGACAACTATTCCTCCAGGAGCAAAATTGCCAGTTCACTCCTTTGTTCCGGGATTCTGTTTCTTAGGAACCATTTCGCCGATCCTTTTTTTATCATTCTTTTTTTTATTTTCGTCATCGATAAGTGACCTGGGAAATGGAAGAATATATAAGGTCAGCACCTGCATAGCCTCCCTGTACAGGTGGAAGGCAAACATACAACGATGTTTTGCCTGGTTCCTCGAGTGGCCCGTTAGCGACAACATAACCCTTGAGCCATTCATCCATCAGCACGGAACCTAACACCTTGGATTGGGTTACCTTTCTGTATTAGCACAACCTTCTTGCCATGGGTGAACCTACCAAGAACCCAAACCAAGTTTAAGTTCCAGACGTACATCCCCTGTGCTACCTGAGTACACCCTCATAACACTTTGAGGTTACAGAATAGGATTTTATGAGGAAACCCAAGGACTAACTCTACCACTGTTTCTAAAAACAAGTTCCAAGCTATCTTAACACAACAACTAATTAGAGAATCAAACAGATAAACTTTAAATGCAAGAGCGCTGATGGTTTAAATACACTATTGGCAAGTAGTAGTTGAATGAATATAAGAAATATTGTACGTGAATACAAAACATATGTATGCATGTTATGCTATATATAGTTTCGATTTACTTTATTAAGTTATGCAACATTTGAAAACATAAATGATGATAGATATTTAAAGTATAATGTCTTAATTTTTGATTTTTTTAAATAATAATCAATGATGAATTTAATTAAATTAAAATACCTCAGTCCTTAGTTATGAAAAATCAATTGCAATTAAATTTAATGTAACGGATGGAAAAATTAATCAGTTTTCTCACAAGACTTAAATGCATTTTGTTTAATTTGTCTCATTAAAGATTATTTTTAAATTATTTAGTACGCAAGAAAAGCATATTTTTCTTTAATTATTGTTTTTAAGAATTTAATAAACTTACATATAATATTATTTCAGCAGGAAATCGCATTACTTTTTTTGTAAGCATTTAAAATTTTGCCTTATAGGTAAATAAGGGTTTGCAAAATGATAAGACAATGATAGATCTGAATTTAGAAATATTGTATTTAAATGATGCTTTTCTTTTATGAATATTTTTATTTATATTCTAATTTCATGGTAATGTGACTCCTTAATAATCAGAATGGTAACGATATGTTTGTTTTTAATTATAAATTAAGAAATAAATTTCAATTAAATAAAAATAGAAATTATAAGTAAATTATGCTTAAGCATTCAGATAATGCTGTAAATCATTCTGTTTATTATATTGGAAATAATATGATTTTGTTGGTCATAATTTGTCCTTAGAAGACTTAAGTATATACATAATTGTACAAATTTGGAGATGATTCTACGCTGGGTAAATAATCTAAATATTGAAACTTCTATGGAATATTTTGTAAGTGAACATCATATACAATATATTCGACTTTCTTTCGATGTATTCCTTTCGACTTTGACATTTTGGGATTAAGATCATAATGCACTCATCAAAAAATTTTTCATATTACCTGCATATCCTCTAACAGTAAAAGTAAGCAATGAACACGAAAATTCATTAAGAAAAGATATAATATATATGAAATAAATAAATGAATAAATGTATAAAAATATAATGTTAATAGCATCACACAAGTTATTGCTTAATGTAAGTAATAATTACATTGCTAACTTTTAATTAAAATATGAGAACATTTTGTTAATACGCACATTTAATTCTGCTTTTATTTCTATTGGCGAAAAAACTCAGCCGTAAAGCAAAACAATGTTGCGAAAATCATTCCAAAGCAATAGTTATTTCCGGTTGAAATATCATTAACATTTATAGCTCCATCTAAAATGTTTGAAATAAATTGTTTTGTGATATAGAAAGTAATTTCTCGTTTATTTTATTTTCTTATAATGGATAAAACAACTGTTCTGTTCTATCAAATAGTTTCGTAATAAAAAAATTATTAAATATTATATATATATATATATATATATATATATATATATATATATATATATATATATATATATATATATATATATATATATATATATATATATATATATATATATATATATATATATATATATATATATATATATATATATATATATATATATATATATATATATATATATATATATATATATATATATATATATATATATATATATATATATATATATATATATATATATATATATATATATATATATATATATATATATATATATATATATATATATATATATATATATATATATATATATATATATATATATATATATATATATATATATATATATATGAGTGCAAAGTTAGATATAGAACTAAAAGCACAAGAATATATAAAATATTTAAGTTTAGCAATGCATTTAGCGCAAAAGCAGCTAGAATAGTATTACATAGCAGCTAGAATAGTAAGATATAGTTAAAAGTATATTTTATAAAATACAATGAATATAATGAAACAAAATACAATGAAAAATGCCAAATGGAGAATAGTACATTGAAAATATTAAATAGAAAACAATATATTGAAAATTTTAAATAATACATTGAAAAAAATACATTGAAAAAAATTACATTGAAAATACTTGAAAGAAATTTCAAAGAAAGATAGATAATTTAGATAGAAAGACAGATAAATTTTTAATTGCCTAGAATTCGATAAAATTTACAATAATATATATCCTAAGGAATTAAAATTAATTAAAACTAATATTGATAACTTAAAAACTGAATTTCTAGATATTTCAATTACGATAAAAGAAAACCACACATTTACTGACATATATGATAAAACTAATAATTTTAATTTCAAAGTTAATAAACTAATTTTCTGGAATTCAAACATTTCAATTAAAATTTATAAAAATATTCGTTTTAATCAACTTAATAGAATATACAATATATGTAATAATTTAAATAACTTCAATAAACAAAAAAATAGACTAGAAAATATTTTAACTCATAATGGCATTCTAACTAAATTTATTAAACACTATTTGGCTAGTAGAGCATTGCTTATAAGAGTGAAGTAAGGCGTAGTTTTATACTACTGAAGGGTCACCCAAGCCTTGAAGGTCTTATAAGAAGCTTGAAATGCCGATAATGTTTATACTTAGTCACTAATTTATGTATTTGGTGAGGTTCTTGCAGATTTGGATTTGTAATTAGATATGATTTTAATTTGATTATTATTAATTAAATGTATTTTGGCAACATTGGATTTTGACTTATATATTTTGGATTAAATTCTACTTTCTTTATTCTGGTTTGATACTTTGGTTTGAATTTTTGGTATGGCTTTGGGGTGTACTGGCTTCTTTAATACTATGTCTTGGGCCATTGCAGAAAAGCCATAATTGTGCCAATGTGGTCAACACCCCTGATGAAGCTGGCCATATTGGTACTTTATTCCATTTATATCTATCTTTCTTTGAAATTTCTTTCAAGTATTTTCAATGTAATTCTTTTCAATGTATTATTTTCCATTTAAAATTTTCAATGTACTATTCTCCATTTGGCATTTTTCATTGTATTTTATAAAATATACTATTAACTATATAATATATATATATATATATATATATATATATATATATATATATATATATATATATATATATATGCAGTTTGTTACATTTGATATAATATTGTTGCCGTTAAAGTGTATAATACAATTATTTTTTAAAATAACTAAGTGTTTCATGAAAAGGCTAGACAAGTCTGTTATAGTAATGTATATCTGATCAAAGTTTTCATGATTTGTCTAGTGATTCTATGAAATAAATAATTATAGATTGTTAAAGTGAAAAATTAACACAATTTCACACAAATTTATTTTATAAATTAATTAACAACAAATGGCGAAAATATTTCAAAAATATATTTTATCTCTATTGCTAATGATTAATTGATAAAAAATAAGGATGGAAAGATAATTTACTATGCTCATATTGCTAATATTAATTGCATAAATCCATCGTCCATAATGAAGCAGTACACTCCATATTTCCAGCCTATCTGGCACACGACAACAACAACAGATAAAAGAAACTTTAAGGCATTTGAAACATTCAAGCATTGTTATTGCTTTCCAAAAAGAATTTTCTTTAATAATAGATCATATTCACATGTTGAAGAAGAATCCTTGAAAGCTCTTAAGCATTTTCGTGTACAATTAAACACTGGAAATAAAAAAAACACTTGTAATCTTCCCTTATGAACTGTTATTTTGGGCTAATTTTGGTATTTTTTACCCCAAAATAGACAAATATGTATTTACGCCGTCGTATTAAATCCGACATATAAGTACCCATATAATTGACAGTGCTCTGTTTAAAACAATAGTGTTGAATTAAATTACGTTTTACATATTTAGTTATTGAAACTTCCCAAAATCATGTTTTCACATATTCGTAGTATAAGATAGTAAAAAAATAATTTTTATGCATGATTTGAAATGCTTTTGAGATCAAGATCACATTTAGAGAAAGAGAATCATTATAACAACATCGTTTTATTAATTACTTCGTGGATAAAAATTTCAAATGGATTAATGACTTATAAACATAAATTGGTTTTTCCTTTTAAACTATTTAAAATACGCATGCAAAAAAACAGTAGATTTGCAAGACAACAAAATTATTTTCAGCTACGAAACCAGAGATCTACTTAATTTATTGCTGTTACCTAATAGGGGATTAATGATTTTAAAATATTAATAAAGCAACATGTCACTAATTTTTCATATTAGAGAGATAATATATTAAAATTTATGTAATAATAAAATAAAATGATATGTGATTGATGCATGTGTATACTGGTGTGTCATTATATTCAGAAAAATCCCGTAAATATATTATATAAGATGGATTAAAATAGCATTGAATGTGTTTTTGAATAACATTCCTTTTAATATTTGATGATTAGATGAAAATGTAGAATATAATAAAATTCCTGTGCATGCCATGAAATTATTCATATATTTTAGCGTTGAATAGCATTCTTTATCAAGTTAAATTTTATTAAATTTTAAATTTCAGTATTATGTGAGAGCACTTCTTTTTAACCGAAATACATATCTGTTAATTGAATAAAAATTTATTATTAATGTTTTGATATTAGTAATACTTATATTTATTTATTTTGTCAAAAACTATTTTATATTTCCTCTAAACTTCATCTTAATATTAAACTGATTAAATATTTTCATTTTTCTTTTTCAAATACGACATAATTTTAAAGACAAATTACCACAAATAGTAATTAATAAAGCTATCTAAGAAAAAATTAAGACATGCGATTAAAACCTCTTCTGAATAATAAATAAGTACGAAAGCAGACTATATTTCTGAAGATTATGTATAAAATGCTACATTCAATAAAACTTAATCTAGTAAAATATAATTTAGTATTGTTAAATCTCTGAAAGTATGTTAATTCAATGTAAATATTTAACTTTGAGTTCATTGATTTTAAGAAAAAGATTTAAAGAAAGAAGATTTAAGAAAAAGATACTACAAGAAATAAAAGAAATTTTCTACTAGAATTTTCAAAATACAAAAAAATCCTACAATAAATTTTGTATGTTATATATTGCATAGAATCTCTTGAAGAATTTTTTAAAAACAAACTTCGTGATAATTTTCATCACTTAATAAAATTTAGGAATTTCTTAAAATATCGAGGAAGCCAAGAAATTTCTTAAAGTATCGAGGAATTTTGAATTTCATGCTCGCGCATCAAACAAGGTGCAATATGAAAAAACACATTTTCCTCCTAAAATATAATTTTTATAATAAAATAAGTACTCTCTCTCATTAGCTTTAGTTTGTGATTGAATACTAAATGGGCCCATTCGTTTTTGTATAGTCCGCAAATTTCTCCAGATACTAGTGCACTTTGGAATTAATATTCTCGGGAATCATAAGTTCCTTGTGTCAATACTCTTTATAAATAAAAAGACACTTTTCCCTTAAAATTAAATTTTCCTTATGAAACAAATACTTGGAACAGCTTTGAAATTTCATTTTATAACATGCACACGAAACGGTTTGAATATCAAGAAAATATTATTTAAGATGTATAAAAATATTTGAACTTCTTTGAGCCCATATGTCTTATATTAACAAAGTAGAACGGCTTTTGAAAATTTCCCGTCAGAATATGACTCTTTTCTTTTAATAATATTTGATTTTATAAAAAAGAGCTATTTGCAAAATTTTATGAGGATACTTATAAAATGCTTTGTGTGACTATTAGTTCTTATTGTGCTCAAAAATACGCTGTCAGCAACCGATGAAGAGGACCGATTGATAAATTATGTCGATGGGATTCTTTAAAATACTTTATTTTTTAAAACAAAATAAATGCAATCATTAGCTTTAAAATATGACTCAATACTTAATCTACCCAAACTTTTCCCGATAGACGATAAGATATTGAAGAATTTTGAATTTGATGCTCACGTGAGTCACATGTAAAAAAGCGCAATGCACAAAAAACATATTCGTCAAAAAATATATTTTTTATAATAAAACAGGTACTGTCATTTGCTTTAAAATGGGATTCAGTATTATAGAATCCCATTCGTTTTACAGGGAATTTCTCAAATATCGGGGAATATTGAAACTAATTTTCTCGGGAATCAATTCAGTGCCAAGGACGCAATATCTAAAAACACATTTTTCTTTTGAAGTATACTTTTTGTAATAAAATAAACAGCTGCGTTAAATTTAGACTCTCATTCTATACTAACTACAGAAAACCATTTTAATATACAAAGGACAATAATGAAGATAAAAGAGATATTTGAAGTGTAATCAACTCATCACATAAGCCCTTAATTAAGAAATTTGCAATTATGGGGTTTTTCTCAAAATGTGTATTTTCCGTAATAAAAAATATATCACTACCAGTAAATTGTTATTAGTTATTAAATTCAAACTGTTTCCCAATAGACAAGAAATTTCTTGATACATCGAGGAATTTTGAATTTCATGCTCCTGCGTCACATGTCCTGCCAAAAGGTGCCATATGAAAAAAAAAAGATTTTATGCTTAAAATGTATTTTTTATAATAAAATAAGTAAAATTATTAGTTTAAGGATGTAATTAAATACAAAATGAGCCCATTTGTTTCTGTATACACAGGAAGTTTCTCAAGATATTGGGGAATTTTGAAATTAATATTCATGAGAATCACAAGTCCTTTGAGTTACAAGGCATGATAAACAAAAAGACACTTTTCTATAAATATATAATTTTTTTTAAAAAAAATACTTGCAATAGCTTCCAAATTTCGCTTTATAACGTGTACAAGAAACAATGTTACTATCTAGAAAATATTATTTAACATTTGTAGAAATATGGAAAATTCATTGATCCCACATGTCTTCTATTATATAAAATAGATCGGCTTGTGCAACATACCAATCATGGGACCTTGACATTTGCCCATAAAATATATTTGATCTTTAAAGAAAATGCTAGTTACAACATTTTATGCGAATATTTATATATGGTTATTTGGGAGAATGAGTTCCCTCAGCATTCACGCATACACTGTCAACGACCAATTTAGACGATCGTCTGAGAAATTATGTCGAAGGGATTTTTTAAACTACTTTACTTTTAAAACCAAATAAAGGCAGATGTTAGCATCAGAAGATGATTCAATACTAGTGCCAACTAAGTATTTCGATATCGACCAGTAATTTCTGAAGACATCGAGGAATTTTAAATTTCATTCTCCCTTGTCACCTATCCTGAAATAAGGTCCAATGTGAAAAAACACATTTTCCTTCCAAAATGTATTTTACATAATAAAATACGAATTCTTATCAGCTGTAGTATGTGATTGAATACCAAATTTTTCTATTTTGTAAGGCCTGGGGGTTTCTAAGCATATATTCTCGTTCATCAGAGGTCACTAATGTCACTAGGGCACAATATATAATAATATATTTTTATTATAAAGTATATTTTTTGTAATAAAATAAACATCTGCATTAAATTTAGACTCTCATTCTATACTAACTGCAGGAAAACCTTTAAATGTAAATTGGACAATAATGAAGATATAAAAAGATATTTGAAATGTAATCAACTGATCATATAAACCCATAATTATGAAATTTGCAGGTACCTAGTTTTTCTCAAAATATATTTTTTCCGTAATAAAAAAAATTATATTACTAGCAGAAAATTTGTATGAATCAAATTAGTAGTAAATCACATTTCTAGACTAACTGTAGTACTGTTATTATTACAAAAATATATTTTTGTAGATAAATGAGTTTTTGTATTGTGCGCCCAAGTGACACAAGTGAACTCCTTTTCAGGCTTTCGATGATTTCCAAATTACCTCAATGTCTGTAGAAATTCTCTCTCTATGGACAAGCGAATGATTTCATTTTGTTGTAAATTACATTATAAGTCTAACTGTGCTATTCATTTTTTTTATAAAAAATATATTTTAGGAGAAAAATGAGCTTTCGTATAGCGCGCCCATATGGTACGTGTGACCTCTGATTCCAGCTAACATTGATTTCAAAATTCCCTTTAATCTTAAAAATGCCCTTATATATACAAATGAATGGTTAATTTAGAGGTAAATCACATTTCTAGACTAGCTGTAGTACTGTTATTATTATAAAATATATTTTTGGAGATAAATGAGTTTTTGTATTGTGCGCCCAAGTGACACAAGTGAAATCCTTTTCAGGCTTTCGATGATTTCAAAATTTCCTCAATATCTGTACAAATTCTCTCTCTATGGACAAGCGAATGATTTCATTTAGTAGTAAATTACTTTCTAAGACTAACTGTGCTATTTACTTTTTTATAAAAAATATATTTTAGGAGAAAAATTAGGTTTTGTATAGTGTGCCCATATGGTACGTGTGACCTCTGATTCCAGCTAAGATTGATTTCAAAATTCCCTTTTATCTTAAAAATGCCCTTATATATACAAATGAATGGTTAATTTAGTAGTAAATCACATTTCTAGACTAACTGTAGTACTGTTATTATTAAAAAAATATATTTTAAATGAAAAATGAGTTTTTGTATAGTGACGCAAGTAAACTTTTTCCTAGTTGCGCAATTTTAAAAATTTCCCCAATATCTGCCAAAATTCAAATTGTATGGAAAAGCAAATGATTTCATTTAGCAGCAAATCACATTCTTAGACTATCTGTGGTATTCATTTTATTATAAAAAATATATTTTAGGAGAAAAGTGAGTTTTTGTATACTACGCCCAAGTGACATAAGTAATCTCAGGCTTTCGATAATTTCAAAATTTCTCCAATATCTGCAGAAATTCTTTATCTATGGACAAGCAAATGATATAATTTAGTAGTAAATCACTTTCTAAGACTAAGTGTGGCATTCATTTTATTATAAAAGAAACATATTTTAAGAGAAAAGTGAGTTTTTGTATCGTGCGCTAATATGGTACATGTAACTTCAGATTCCCGCTAAGATTGATTTCAAAATTCCCCTATATCTTAAGAAAAACCCAATAGATATGCAAATAAATGGTTTCATTTACTAGTAAATAACATTTATTAAACTAACTATAGTAAACATTTTACGAAAAAAATATATTTAAGAAGAAAAATGTGTTTTTCTATGGTGCGACCATATGGTACGCGTGATTTCTGATTCCCGCTAAGATTGATTTCAAAATTCCCCTATATCTTTAGAAACACCCAATGGATATACAAATAAATGGTTTTATTTACTAGTAAATAACGTTCTTAAACTAACTATAGTAATCATTTTACGAAAAAAATATTTTAGAAGAAAAATGTGTTTTTGAATGGTGCGTCCATATGATACGTGTGACTTCTGATTCCTGCTAAGATTAATTTCAAATTTCCCCTATATCTTAAGAAATACCCAATGGATATACAAATTAATGGTGTCATTTACTAGTAAATAACATTCTCAAACTAATCATAGTAATCATTTCACGAAAAAAAATATTTTAGAAGAAAAATGAGTTTCTTATGGTGTGCCCATATGGAACGTGTGACTTCTGATTCCCGCTAAGATTGATTATAAAATTCCCTTATATCTTAAGAAATGTCAATAATATATACAAATGAATAGTTAATTTTTAGATTATTATTATAAAGTATATTTTTAATAATACAATAAACAAGTGCCTTAAATCTAGACTCTCATTCTATACTAAATACAGGAAAGTATTTCAATATACATCGGGCAATAATGAAGATATAAACAGATATTTGAAGTGTAATTAACTCATCACATAAACTCTTAAATATGAAATTTGCAATTACGGAGTTTGTAATAAAATATAAAAATTTTCTTCACTAACAGCAAATTGTTATTAATTAATTAATCCAACAAACCGTATCAAAGTAGACAATAAATTTCTTGAGATATTGAGAAATTTTAAACTTCATGCTCCTCCATCATATATCCTGTCTTAAGTTGTAATATTAGAAACACATTTTATTCTAAAAGTGTATTTTTTTATAATAAAATATGTATTGCTGTTAGGTTAAGGTTTTTAATCAATACAAAATGAGCTCATTATTGTTTTTATAGGCAGGGAGTTTCTCAAGATATTCGGGAATTTTGAAACTAATGTTCACGAGAATCACAAGTAATTTGTGTCACTTAGATTAATAAGCAAAAATGACACTTTTCTCGAAAAATATAAATTTTCTTTACAAAAAAATACTTGTATAGTATTTTTAAAATTTCATTTTATAACATATGCAGAACAGTCTTAATATCTAGAAAAAATTATGTAATATATATAGAAATATGTGAAATTCATGGATCCTACATGTCTCATACTAAATAAAGTCGATCTGCTTATGATATATACCGTCCATGAGACCTTAAATTTTGTAGATCGAATAAATTTTGTAGAGTAGATATTTGATCGAATATGAAAATGCTATTTACAAATTTTTATGCGTTAAATTATCTAAGTTTTTCTGGGAGAATGAGTTTCTACTGTGATCACACGTACTCTGTGAACGACCCATGTAGACGACCGATTGATAAATTATGTCGATGAGATTTTTAAATTACTTTATTTTTTAAAACAATATAAATGCAATCATTAGCTTTAGAAGATGACTCAATACAATGTCCACCCAAGTGTTTCCCTTCATACAAGGAATTTTTTAAGATATCGAGGAATTTTGAATTTCATTGTCCCGTTTTAAATAACCTGACAGAAGGTGCAATTTGAGAAAACACACTTTCTCCTTCTGAAATGTATTTTATATAATAAAATATGCAATCTAATTAGATTTTAAATGTGACTGAAATTTAAATTGACCCATTCGTTTTTGTAAAGGCTGGGATTTTCACGAGATATTGGTGCATTTTCAAATCAATATTCACAGGAATCACACAAAATTCAATAATTTCGCTAGGGCGCAATATTTGAAAACAGATTTTTATCCTAAACTATATTTTCTGCAATAAAATAAACACCTGCATTACCGTTAGTCTTGCATTTTGAACTACATCGATATATTTTTATATATAATGGAAAATTATGAAGATATAAAGAGATGTTTAAAATGTTTTCAACTGATCATATAAACCCTTAACCATGAAATTTGCAAAAACAGAGTTTTTCTCAAAGTTTATATTTTCCGTAAGAAATAAAATTATGTCACTAGAAATAAATTGTTATTAATTACTAAATCCTACAAACCGTATCCCAATAGACAAAGAATTTCTTGAGGTATAGAGGTATCTTAAGTTTTATGCTCCTTCATCATATTTTCCTGTCATAAGGTGCCATATTAAAAACACATTTTATTCTGAAAGCATATTTTTTATAGTAAAATAAATACAGCCGTTACTTTAAGGCTTTCATTCAATACAAAATGAGCCCATTAGTGTTTTTATAGATTGGGAGTTTCTCAAGATATTGGAGAATTTTGAAACTTATGTTCACCAGAATCACAAGTACCTTGTTCACAATGCGTAAAGAGCAAAAAGACACTTTTCACCAAAATATAATTTTTTTCCACAAAATTACTTGGAATAGCTTTAAAATTTCATTTTATAACATGTACAAGAAAAGTCTTAATATCTAGAAAATATAATTTTACATATGTAGAAATATGGAAAATTCATTGATCCTAAATGTCTTATATTATATAAAATAGATCGGCTTGTGCAAATACACCGTTCATGGGACCTTGACATTTGCCCATAAAATATATTTGATCTTTAAAGAAAATGCTAGTTACAACATTTTATGCGAATATTTATATATGGTTATTTGGGAGATTGAGTTCCCTCAGCATTCACGCATACACTGTCAACGACCAATTTAAACGATCGTCAGAGATTTTATGTCGAATGGATTTTTTAAGCTACTTTATTTTTAAAACCAAATAAATGCAGATGTTACCATCAGAAGATGATTCAATACTAGTGCCAACTAAGTATTTCGATATCGACCAGTAATTTGCAATGTGAAAATAATTTGCAATGTGCAATGTGAAAATACACATTTTCCTTCTAAAATGTATTTTACCTAATAAAATACGAACTCTTATCAGCTGTAGTAGGTGATTGAATCCCAAATACGGCCATTTGTATTTTGTAAAGCCTGGGAGTTTCTCAACATATTGGTGCATTTTTAATTAATATTCTCGGGAATCAGAAGTCACTAAGTCACTAGGGCAGAATATATAATAACATATTTTTAATATAAAATATATTTTTTGTAATAAAATAAACATCTGCTTTAAATTTAGACTCTCATTCTATACTAACTGCAGGAAAACCTTTAAATGTAAATTGGACAATAATGAAGATATAAAAAGATATTTGAAATGTAATCAACTGATCACATAAACCCATAACTATGAAATTTGCAGGTACCTAGATTTTCTCAAAATATATATTTTCCATAGTAAAAAAAATTATATCACTAGCAGAAAATTTTTATTTATCAATATAGTAGTAAATCACATTTCTAGACTAACTGTGGTATTGTTTTTATAATTAAAAATACATTCAAGCAGAAAAATGAGTTTTCGTATAGTGCGCCCATATGGTACGAGTTACTTCTGATTTCCACTAAGATTGATTTTAAAATTCCACTATATCTAAAGAAATACTCAATGGACATACAAATAAATGGTTTCATTTACTGGTAAATAACATTCTTAAACTAACTATAGTAATCATTTAAAAAAAATATTTTAGAAGAAAAATGAGTTTTTGTATGGTGCGCCCATATGGTACGTGTGACTTCTGACTCCCGCTAAGATTAATATAAAAATTCCAATATATCTTACGAAATACACAATGGATATACAAATGAATGGTTTCATTTATTAGTAAATAACATTCTTAATCCAATTATGGTAATCATTTTACAAAAAAATAAATAAATTTTTGAAGAAAAATGAGTTTTTGTATGGTGCGCCCATATGGTATGTGTGACTTCTGATTTCCGCTAAGATTGATTAAAAAATTCCCCTATATCTTACGAAATACCCAATGGATATACATATAAATGGTTTCATTTACTAGTAAATAACATTCCTAAACTAACTAAAGTAATCATTTTACGAAACAGAAAATACATTTTAGAAGAAAAATGAGTTTTTGTGTGGTGCGCCCATATGATATGTGTGACTTCTAGTTCCCGCTGAGATTGATTTTAAAATTCCCTTATATCTTAGAAAATACCCGAAGGATATACAAATAATTGGTTTCATTTATTAGTAAACAACATTCTTAAACAAACTATAGTAATCATTTTACAAAAAAATATTTTTGAAGAAAAATGAGTTTTTGTATGGTGCGCAAATATGGTACTTGTGATTTCTGATATCCACTAAGATTGGTTTCAAAATTTCCCTATATCTTAAGAAGTACCAAATGGATATGCAAAAAAGTGGTTTCATTTAGTAATAAATCCCATTCTTAGACTAATTGTGGTATATATTTTATTATAAAAAATATAATTTAGGAGAAAAATGAGTTTTTGTATAGTGCGCCACATATGGTACGTGAAATTTCTGATTCCCGCAAAGTTTGATTTCAAAATTTCCATATATCTTAAGAAATACCCAATGTATATGTAAATAAATGGTTTAATATACTAATAACTCCCTTTCTTAGACTAACTGTGGTAATTGTTTTATTACAAAAAATATAATTCAGGAGAAAAATGAGTTATTGTAAAGTGTGCCACATAGGGTACGTAAAATTTCTGATTCCCGCAAAGTTTGAATTAAAAATTCCCTTATATCTTAAGAAATATCCATGGATATGCAAATAAATGGATTAGTATAGTAGTAAATCTCATTATTAGACTAACTGTGGTATTTATTTTATTACAAAAAATATAATTTACGAGAAAAATTAGTTTTTGTATAGTGCGCCACATATGGTAGGTGAAATTTCTGATTCCCGCAAAGTTTGATATCAAAATTCCCGTATATCTTAAGAAATACCCAAAGGATATAGAAATAAGTTGTTTCATTTAGTTATAAATCATTTTCTTAGATTAACTGTGGTAATCGTTTTATTACAAAAAATATATTTCAGGAGAAAAATAAGTTATTGTGAAGTGTGCCACATACGGTACGTGAAATTTCTGATTCCAGCAAAGTTTGATTTCAAAATTTCCGTATATCTTAAGAAATACCCAATGGATTCTAAAATAAATGGTTTCATTTAGTTATAAATCGCATTCTTAGATTAACTGTCGTATTCGTTTTATTACAAAAAATATAATTTAGGAGAAAAATGAGTTTTTGAATAGTGCGCCACATATGTTACGTGAAATTTCTGATTCCCGCAAAGTTTGATTTCAAAATTCCCGTATATCTCAAGAAATATACAATGGATATTCAAACAAGTGGTTTCATTTAGTAATAAATCCCATTCTTAGACTAACTGTGGTAATCGTTTTATTGCAAAAAAATAATTTAGGAGAAAAATGAGTTTTTGTATAGTGTGTCACATACGGTACGTGAAATTTCTGATTCCCGCAAAGTTTGATTTCAAAATTTCCATATATCTTAAGAAATACCCAATGTATATGTAAATAAATGGTTTATTATACTAATAACTCCCTTTCTTAGAATAACTGCGGTAATCGTTTTATTACAAAAAATATAATTCAGGAGAAAAATGAGTTATTGTAAAGTGTGCCACATAGGGTACGTAAAATTTCTGATTCCCGCAAAGTTTGAATTAAAAATTCCCTTATATTTTAAGAAATACTCAATGGATATACAAATAAATGGTTTAATTTAGTAATAAATCCCATTATTAGACTAACTGTGGTATTCGTTTTATTACAAAAAAATAATTTAGGAGAAAAATGAGTTTTTTTATATTGCGCTACATAAGGTACGTGAAATTTCTGATTCCCGCAAAGTTTGATTTCAAAATTCCAGTATATCTTAAGAAATATACAATTGATATTCAAACAATTGGTTTCATTAAGTAATAAATACCATTCTTAGACTAACTGTGGTAATCGTTTTATTGCAAAAAAATAATTTAGGAGAAAAATGAGTTTTTGTATAGTGTGCCACATACGGTACGTGAAATTTCTGATTCCCGCAAAGTTTGATTTCAAAATTTCCGTATATCTTAAGAAATAACCTATGGATATACAAATAAATGGTATCGTTTATTAGTAAATAACATTCTTAAACCAACTATAGTAATTATTTTACAAACAAAATATATTTTAGTAGAAAAATGAGTTTTTGTATAGTGCGCCCATATGGTACGAGTTACTTCAGATTTCCAGTAAGATTCATTTCAAAGTTCCCCTATATTTTACGAAATAACCAATGGATATGCAAATAAACGGTTTTATTTATTAGGAAAAAGCATTCTTAAACGAACTATAGTAATCATTTTACAAAAAAATTATATTTATTAAGAAAAATGATTTTTGTATGGTGCGCCAATATGGTACTTTTGATTTCGGATTTCCACTAAGATTGATTTCAAAATTCCCCAAAATCTTACGAAATACCCAATGGATATACAAATAAATGGTTTCATTTACTAGTAAATAACATTCCTAAACTAACTAAAGAAATCATTTTACGAAAAAGAAAATACATTTTAGAAGAAAAATGAGTTTTTGTGTGGTGCGCCCATATGATATGTGTGACTTCTAGTTCCAGCTGAGATTGATTTTAAAATTCCCTTATATCTTAAGAAATACCCGAAGGATATACAAATAAATGGTTTCATTTATTAGTAAACAACATTCTTAAACAAACTATAGTAATCATTTTACAAAAAAAATATTCATGAAGAAAAATGAGTATTTGTATGGTGCGCAAATATGGTACTTGTGATTTCTGATATCCACTAAGATTGGTTTCAAATTTCCCTATATCTTAAGAAATACCCAATGGATATGCAAAAAAGTGGTTTCATTTAGTAATAAATCCCATTCTTAGACTAATTGTGGTATATATTTTACTACAAAAAATATAATTTAGGAGAAAAATGAGTTTTTGTAAAGTGTGTCACATACGGTACGCGAAATTTCTGATTCCCGCAAAATTTGATTTCAAAATTCCCGATTATCTTAAGAAATACCCAATGGATATACAAATAAGTGGTTTCATTTTGAAATAAATACCATTCTTAGACTAACTGTGGTAATCGTTTTATTACAAAAAATATAATTTACGAGAAAAATGAGTTTTTGTAATATAGTGCGCCAAATATGGTACGTGAAATTTCTGATTCCCGCAAAATTTGATTTCAAAATTCCCGATTATCTTAAGAAATACCCAATGGATATAGAAATAAGTGGTTTCATTTAGAAATAAATCCCATTCTTAGACTAACTGTAGTAATCATTTTATTAAAAAAATATAATTTAGGAAAAAAATGGGTTCTTTTATAGTGCGCCACATATGTTACGTGAAATTTGTGATTCCCGCAAAGTTTGATTTCAAAATTTCCCTATATCTTAAGAAATACCAAATGGATATGCAAATAAATGGTTTCATTTAGAAGTAAATCCCATTCTTAGAGTAACTGCGGCATTCGTGTTATTACAAAAAATATAATTTAGGAGAAAAATGAGTTTTTCTATAGTGCGCCACATATGCTACGTGAAATTTCTGATTCCCGCAAATTTTGATTTCAAAATTCCCTATATCTTAAAAAATACCCAATGGACATACAAATAAATGGTTTCATTTACTAGTATATAACATTCTTAAACTAACTATAGTAATCATTTTACGAAAAAAAATACATTTTAGAAAAAAATGAGTTTTTATGTTGTGCGCCTATATGATATGTGTGACTTTTGATTCCCGCAAAGTTTGATTTCAAAATTTCCCTATATCTTAAGAAATACCAAATGGATATGCAAATAAATGGTTTAATTTACTAATAAATCCCATTCTTAGACTAACTGTGGTAATCGTTTTATTACAAAAAATATAATTCAGGAGAAAAATGAGTTTTTGTAAAGTGTGCCACATACAGTGCGTGAATTTTCTGATTCCCGCAAAGTTTGAATTAAAAATTCCCTTATATCTTAAGAAATACCCAATGGATATGCAAATAAATGAATTAGTTTAGTAGTAATTCCCATTATTAGACTAACTGTGGTATTCATTTTATTACAAAAAATATAATTTAGGAGAAAAACGAGTTTTTGTATTGTGCGCCACATATGGTACGTAGAGATCTAA
Source organism: Latrodectus hesperus (assembly GCA_037975125.1). Lineage (NCBI taxonomy): Eukaryota > Metazoa > Arthropoda > Arachnida > Araneae > Theridiidae > Latrodectus > Latrodectus hesperus. The sequence continues at coordinate 116,968,913 of CM075851.1, forward strand.
AATTCCTGGGAATTTTGAAGCTTGGGAATTAACTCGGGAATTTTTAGAAAATACCGGGAATTTTGGGGAATACTGGGAATTTTGAGGGAATAAACTCAGCCAATCATATTTCGTTTTAGGGATTTTTTTCGCATATATATGAAGCGAAGTGATTCTTCAAATAGTGATTCTTTTCTTCATATCTATTTTTCCAGTTTCAGTTCTTTTAGGTTGTAAGAGATTTATTATTTTTTGCGATCATTCTTTATATAATAGATTTGTTTCTTATATTCGAAATTACTTTATTTTTTAAAAAAAATGATTTCACTTTAAATTTAATGTATTTTTCTTTAAAACAAATTATTTGAAAAAAGTAAGGAAGTACTTGATTCTTTTCACTCTTTGTAATAAATTGAAAATTGATGATTTAAAAATAAACAATGCCAAGCAAATTGCTTTCACTTTTGTTTTTACTTCTAATTGACAATTTTTTAATTTATCAATGATACAAAACTATACCGTTTCATGTATTCTTCTCAATTGAATATGGGTAAATGGTGCACAAATTTAATTAATATGTAAATGAAAGTATGTGGTGAGGCGACATGTGTAAGTTGTGAACAAAAAAGAGCTCTTTCAGCGAATCATCATTTAAATAATATCTCGTAGGAATTAATGCGACAAAAATGTATAAAAAAATTTATATAAAAATTTTTTTATCCACAAATGTAATCATGAATAAAATACTTTTTCCTTTATTATAATTAAAATATTTAAAATAATTTTCTTTTATATTTTAAGATTAATTAACAATTTTTAAGTACAATATATATAATGCAGACTTTAAATAAAACTATTTTTATTTCTTTTGCAAGGATCTGATCCATTAATTTACACAATTACAATATATCTACAGTTAAATTATTCATTGAGTTTTTGAAAACAATTTTTTACAACATTAAAAATGATTTCAAAACAGTAAGGTAGAATCAAAATCTCTTTAAACTATTGTTCATCAATTCTAAATCATAAGACAGAAAATGTGGGTGAATTAAAAAAATTATTGATAATCTGTCATTGAAAATACTTCCATTTTTCAGACTTTAGTACTAGAAAGGGAAATAACTTTATGATATTATGAAAAGAATTTACGGAAGTCAAGCAAACGAATTCTGAAAAAAAAGTGTTGCTTTTTTAACATTTTACACTCGCGTAATCTTGTAAAAAAATTCAAATTATTTTTTAATTCAATGCATCTTGCTTTTCATAAAAAGGCTGAAATGTGTTATTCTTTTCAAAAGAAGATTTTTGGTTAAAATACTAGCTCTAAAAATATTAATGCCAGTTTGATATAAGAAAATAGGTATATTATTTTTCTATAATCTTGTTATAAAAACTTGAAAATTTATATTTTTAAGAGTTAGTTCAGCTTGAATTTTTACACACAAGATTAAAATTTGTACATAATACAAAAATTTTAGGACAATTGACAAATCTGTAATTTTGTGAATTGTATATTTCCAATTCAAAAACTTGAAGTAACCATAAACAATTTGTTCAGAAAGGATTTTAAAAATTGTACAGATGCATTTAGAAATCTGCACAATAAAAAAATCCCATCTAAATATGTTTTTACCTGTTATCTTGTGAAATAAAAATACGTATTATTTCTATGGTAGAAAATATCTAATATTTGCAAATATAAAAATATTGCTTAATAAATACTGATTGATTTTTATGAATATAGTTGTTCAACATGACAACTGAAGTGGATATAACAAAAATTGTTGTAATAAATAATGTATAAAATTGAAGCTACCTATTTTACTGTAACAACAGTAATACTATATTTAAAACAAGCAAATGACACTAAATATCATAAATAATAGTTTAAAAATATTAGTTTTTCAATGTTTATACTACTTCTTTCATGATGGAAAACCAACTTGGTGCCCAATGATATAAATCTGTCAAAACTTAAGCCCTTGTAATGCTGAAAAGTGAAAATCTTTGTAGCGAGGTATTCGAAACAATATCCTACCTCCTTTCTGGCTTCTTAAAACTAATTGCTCATTTTAAAATAGCAAGTTTTGAGCATTTTAAATGCATTGTAAATTAATGCATGTATGTCATAGATATGCTGTCAGAAGGAAGACTTATGAACTTCAGCTCACTTTAAAAAATTTCAAATACATAGATGAAAAGTTTGTTTTTTCTGGGATAAATGTGAAATACAATGTAATTAATTTGTAAAATACATTTAATTAGAATTCATAAAAACTCTTATTTGAAGAAACATTTAACATATCACACATGAACATTATTATTTACAATCTCATATAAGTGTGTCAATACCAACCATCAACATATTCTGTATAATAGTTGATAATTATAGTGAAATTACATAAGACACATTTTTGAATTGAGAAACAATCTTGATTAACTAAGCCCCTGATTATGTTATGTGTGTATACATATTTAAAATTATGAAATTATCTAATCTGCATGTATTTATATATAAACATCTCTATATGACATAATCCTTTAACTAAGCAGAACTTTTAGAAGCACTTTCAGCTCACATAAATTAATCAAAATGAAATTGGTAAAAATTATGGTGAAAATCAAAAGTTTTGTCTATTATCTAGCTCATTTGAAACTATAATGTAACATACACAAAAGTCATATCCAGGAAACTTGGAATAATTTATATACGATTATAAATACTATCCAACCAAGTTAAAATTTAACTTTATCCAAATTATTGAAAAAAATCCTCAGAAATACCACCTAAAAAATGGAAAATAGATATCTCAAGATGTTGAAAAAGAGGAAATGGCAAATGCTAATAGGAGACAGGCTCTGCTAGCTAGGATAAACAGGATTTAAAGGTTGTAATACTGATAAAGAAGTTTATTATATCGACACAAACTGGACCAATTTACAAAAATTTATTATAAGAAACACTTCATCAAAATTTTAAGTAACTTCAAATTAATCAATTAGCATCAACAGCCACTATTTAACTCATAACTTTCAGTAAAAGCAAAATTATGATATAAATCTCAACAAATCTAAAATTATTGGAACTAACATGCATATTCAAATTTTAAAAGGTCTATAATAATGGATGAAATTTAATATTCTTGTCATGTAACCCAATAAAATTACCGATTTGTTATATCATTAATAATCAACTAAATTAACTATTAAAGAAATCCAACATGCTTATTTAAATCTAGCTATTCTATTTAATTTCTCGCCAACATTTCCAATAATAAATAGTTTTATTTTAATGAGGAATGATATCAAGAACATTTTTCTGCTTCTTTATTACAAGCAAATAATTAGCAATTTTAAACAGACATTTTTTATATGACAGTATTAAAGTTCAGATATTTTCCAAATCTCAAACACCATTTGTAAACTTTAATAAATATAACAGTTAAAAATTGGGAAAATGTTCTTACTAATATCAATACGAATCAGTATTTATTATAATCTATGAACAATCTGTTTTGTTACAAAGGTTTTTGCATTAGAATTTTCTAGAAAGTATATACACAACACTATGTAATAAATCCTATAGCAATTATATAAGCATTTATGAAGTATATCTATGTATAAAAAAACTTGCAAAAGAAAAAAATGTCTTGCATGTTAAAAGTGCCAAATAAAATTATCAGTATAGTTCACATCATTACTTTTGATGGCAAGAGAAAATGATTGTCTTTTTGTATACAATACGTATAAAATCTGATTCGAGATAAGCAGATATTTAAACATCTGATTTAACCACCGAAAATAAAACCACAATAGTTAAAAATTACCTTTTAACTATTGCGGTTTTATTTAATGAATGTTTCAAACTATAGATGTACATCCTGGCTATTACTTTTATCTAAATTGATCAAAAGTAACATCAAATATCTAATGAAAAACAAAATGAATATCTATATACACTAACGATTGACGTTATAAAAAATTTTCGTATGCTTTTTCAGAATCAGTAATCAATCAAATAGTAGAATAATATTTTTCGAGGAATATATATGTGAAAGACAGCATATCTAAACGATTTCTCTGTCTAAAAAATTAATAAATACACATTCATAGTAAACATTACGAGTAACAATTACAATGAACACAAACTGAAACCTCTCCAATCTTTAAACAAATGGCTGAAATTTTTATTGCAATAAATGAAAGTAGAAATCATTAAAATATATCTTTTTAAATATATTATGTGGTTTTAATAGTTAAAAACTTATAAAGTCTTAAAAAAATTCAAATTTTTCCACAATTTTTAAAATTTGGGAATTTTAAAAATTCCCGGGAATTTTGAAAATTCCCATGGGGAAAAAACCCGGTTTATTCCCGGAAATAAATCGAATTTTTCCCACCCTTATAACACTAATGGTACGTGAAATTTCTGATTCCCGCAAAGTTTGATTTCAAAATTCCCGTATATCCTAAGAAATACCCAATGGTTATGCAAATAAATGGTTTCATTTACTTATAAATCCCATTCTTAGACTAACTGTGGTATTCATTTTATTACAAAAAGTATAATTTAGGAGAAGAATGAGTTTTTGTACAGTGCGCTACATATGGTACGTGAAATTTCTGATTCCCGCAAAATTTGATTTCAAAATTCCCATATATCTTAAGAAATACCCAATGGATATACAAATAAATGGTTTAATTTAGTAGTAAATCCCATTGTTAGACTAACTGTGGTATTCGTTTTATTATAAAAAATATAATTTAGGAGAAAAATTAGATTTTGTATAGTGCTCCACATATTGTACGTGAAATTTCTGATTCCCGCAAAGTTTGATTTCAAAATTTCAATATATCTGAAGAAATACCGAATGGATATGCAAATAAATGGTTTAATTTACTAATAAATCCCATTCTTAGACTAATCGTGGTATACATTTTATTACAAAAAATATAATTTAGAAGAAAAATGAGTTTTTGTATAGTGCGCCACATTTGATACGAGAAATTTCTGATTCCCGCAAAGTTTGATTTCAAAATTTCCCTATATTTTAAGAAATACCCAATGAATATAAAAATAAGTCGTTTCATTTAGTAATAAATCCCATTCTTCAACTAACTGTGGTAATCATTTTTATTACAAAAAATATAATTGAGGAGAAAATTTAGTTTTTTTATTGTGTGCCCCATATGGTACGTGAATTTTCTGATTCCCGCCAAGTTTGATTTCAAAATTCCTGATTATCTAAAGAAACACCCAATGGATGTACAAATAAATGGTTTCATTTATTAATAAATCCCATTCTTAGAGAAATTGTGGTAATCGTTTTATTACAAAAAATATAATTTAGGAGAAAAATGAGTTTTTATATAGTGCGCCACATATGGTACGTGAAATTTCTGATTTCCGGAAAGTATGATTTCAAAATTCCCGTATATCTTAAGAATTACCCAATGAATATACAAATAAATGGTTTCATTTATTAGTAAATAACATTCTTAAACCAAGTATAGTAATCATTTTACAAAAAAATATATTTTAGAAGAAATATAAGTTTTTGTATCGTGAACCCATATGGTAAGAATTACTTCTGATTTCCACAAAGATTGATATCAAAATTCCCTTATATCTTAGGAAATACCAGATAGATATCCAAAAAAATGAATTCATTTATTAGTAAATAACATTCTTAAATCAATTATAGTAATCATTTTACAAAAAATCATTTTATTAGTAAATAACATTCTTAAATTAATTATAGTAATCATTTTACAAAAAAAATATATTTTAGATGAAAAATGAGTTTTTGTATAGTGCGCGCATATGATATGAGTGACCTCTGCTTCCCGCTAAGTTTGATTTCAATATTCCCCTATATCTTACGAAATACCCAATGGATATACAAATAAATTTTTTCATTTACTAGTAAATAACATTCTTAAACTAACTATGGTAATCATTTAAAAAATATTTTAGAAGAAAAATGAGTTTTTGTATGGTGCGCCCATATAGTACGTGTGACTTTTGATTTCCATTAAGATTGATTTAAAAATTCCGATATATCTTACGAAATACCCAATGGATATTTAAATAAATGGTTTCATTTACTAGTAAATAACATTCCTAAACCAACTATAACAATCATTTTCAAATTATATATATATTTTAGAAGAAAAATCAGTTTTTGTATAGTGCGCCCATATGGTACGTGTGACTTCTGATTTCCACTTAGATTGGTTTTAAAATTCCCTTCTATCTTACGAAATACCCAATGGATATACAAATAAATGGCTTCATTTATTTTTAAATAACATTTTTAAACAAACTATAGTAATTATTTTACAAAAAAAAATATATTTTAGAAGAAACATGAGTTTTTGTATAGTGCGCCCATATGGTACGTGTGACCTCTGATTCCCGGTAAGATTGATTTCAAAATTCCCGTATATCTTACGAAATACCCAATGGATATACAAATAAATGGTATCATTTATTAGTAAATAACATTCTTAAACCAACTATAGTAATCATTTTACAAACAAATATACATTTTAGAAGAAATATGAGTTTTTGTGTGCTGCGCCCTTATAATACGTGTGACATCTAATTCCCGCTAAGATTGATTTCAAAATTCCCTATATCTTACGAAATACCCAATGGATATACGAATAAATGGTTTCATTTACGAGAAAATAGCATTCTTAAACCAACTATATTAATCATTTTACAAAGAAAAATATATATATTTTAGAAAAAAATGAGATTTTGTATGCTTCGCCCATGTGGTACGTGTGACCTCTGATACCCGCAAAGTTTGATCTCAAAATTCCCGTTTGTCTTAAGAAATTCCCAATTTATATAGAAATAAGTGGTTTCATTTAGAAATAAATCCCATTCTTAGACTAACTGTAGTAATCGTTTTATTACGAAAAATATAATTTAGGAGAAAAATGGGTTCTTGTATAGTGCGCCACATATGGTACGTGAAATTTCTGATTCCCGCAAATTTTGATTTCAAAATTCCCGTATATCTTAATACCCAATGGATATACAAATAAGTGGTTTCATTTATTCTGAGACTAACTGTTATAATCGTTTTATTACAAAAAATATAATTCAGGAGAAAAATTGGTTTTTGTAAAGTGTGCCATATACGGTACATGAAATTTCCGATCCCCGCAAAGTTTGATTTCAATATTCCCGTATATCATAAGAAATACCCATTGGATATTCAAATAAACGCTTTCATTTAGTTATAAATCCGATTCTCAGACTAACTGTGGTAATCGTTTTATTGCAAAAAATATAATTTAGGAGAAAAATGAGTTTTTGTATAGTGCGCCACATATGGTACGGGTTATTTCTGATTCCCGCAAAGTTTGATTTCAAAATTCCCGTATATCTTAAGAAACACCCAATGGATATACAAATAAGTGTTTTCATTTAGTAATAAATCCCATTCTTAGATTAACTGTGTTATTCGTTTTATTACAATAAATATAATTTAGGAGAAGAATGAGTTTTTGTGTTGTGCGCCACATATGGTACGTGAAATTTCTGATTCTCGCAAAGTTTGATTACAAAATTTCAAAAAATCTTAAGAAATACCTAATGGATATGCAAATAAATGTTTTCATTTACTAATAAATCCCATTCATAGAATAACTGTGGTAATCCTTTGATTACAAAAAATATAATTCAGGAGAAAAATGAGTTTTTGTGTTGTATGCTCCATACGGTACGTGAAATTTCTGATTCCCGCAAAGTTTGATTTCAAAATTTCCCTATATCTTAAAAAATACCCAATGGATATGCAAATAAATGGTTTAATTTACTGATAAATACCATCCTTAAACTAACTGTGGTAATCGTTTTATTACAAAAAATATAATTCAGGAGAAAAATGAGTTTTTTAAAGTGTGCCACAAACGGTACGTAAAAATTTCTGATTCCCGCACAGTTTGAATTAAAAATTCCCTTGTATCTTGAGGAATACCCAATGAATATGCAAATAAATGGTTTAGTTTAGTAGTAAATCCCATTATTAGATTAAATGTGGTATTTATTTATTACAAAAAATATAATTTAGGAGAAGAATGAGTTTTTGTATAGTGTGCAACATATGGTATGTGAAATTTCTGATTCCCGCAAAATTTTATTTCAAAATTCCAGTATATTTTAAGAAATACCCAATGGATATTCAAATAAGTGGTTTCATTTAATAATAAATCCCATTCTTAGACTAACTGTGGTAATCGTTTTATTGCAAAAAATATAATTTAGGAGAAAAATGAGATTTTGTTTAGTGCGCTACATATGGTACGTGAAATTTCTGATTCCCGCGAAGTTTGATTTCAAAATTCCCAAATATCTTAAGAAATATCCAATGCATATACAGATAAATGGTTTTATTTAGTAGTAAATCCCATTATTAGACTATCTGTGGTATTCGTTTTATAACAAAAATTATAATTTAGGAGAAAAATGTTTTTTTGTAAAGTTCGCCATATATTGTACGTGAAATTTCTGATTCCCGCAAAGTTTGATTTCAAAATTTCAATATATCTGAAGAAATACTCAATGGATATGCAAATAAATGGTTTCATTTAAAAATAAATCCCATTCTTAGACTAATCGTTGTGCATATTTTATTACAAAAAATAAAATTTTGGAGAAAAATGTGTTTTTGTATAGTGCGCCACATATGGTACGTGAAATTTCTGATTCTCACAAAGTTTGATTTCAAAATTCCTGTACATCTTAAGAAATACCCAAAGGGTATACAAATAAGTGGTTTCATTTGTTAGTAAATAACATTCTTAAACCAACTATAGTAATCATTTTACAAACAAAAATATATTTTAGTTGAAAAATGATTTTTCGTATGGTGCACCCTTATGGTACGTGTGACCTCTGATTCCCGCTAAGATTGATTTCAAAATTCCCCTATATCTTACGAAATACCCAATGGATATACAAAAAATATGGTATCATTTATTAGTAAATAACATTCCTAAACCAACTATAGTACTCATTTTACAAACAAAAATACATTTTAGAAGATATAAGTGTTTTTGTGTGGTGCATCCTTATGATACGTGTGACATCTAATTCCCGCTAAGATTGATTTCAAAATTCCCCTATATCTTACGAAATTCCCAATGGATATACAAATAAATGGTTTCATTTATTAGTAAATAACATTCTTAAAACAATTCTAGTAATCATTTTCCTAAAAAAAATATTTTAGAAGAAAAATGAGTTTTTTCATGGTTCGCCCATATGGTACGAGTGACTTCTGATTTCCACTGAGATTGATTTCAAAATTCCCCTATATCTTACGAAATACCCAATGGATTTACGAATAAATGGTTTCATTTACTATTAAATAACATTCTTAAAACAACTATAGTAATCATTTTACAGAAAAAAATATATTTTAGAAGAAAAATGATTTCTTGTATGGTGCGCCCTTATGGTAAGTGTGACTCTGATTCCCAGTAAGATTGATTTCAAAATTCCCCTATATCTTACGAAATTCCCAATGAATATACAAATGAATGGTTTCATTTATTAGTAAATAACATTTTTAAACCAACTATAATAATCATGTTACAAAAAAAATAAATTTTAGAAGAAAAAGGAATTTTTGTATGGGGCACCCATATGGTACGTGTGACTACTGAGTCCCGCTAAGTTTGCTTTTAAAATTCCTTTATCTTAAGAAATACCAATTAATATTTTCTCAAAGTTTATATTTTTCGTAAGCCGACCAATGGCTGAGTGGTTAGCGTTCCTGATTCTTGAGCTGTGGGTCCCGGGTTCGAGTCCCGGTTCGGACGTGGATGTTACTATCTCTCTGTGTTTCTCTGTCCTTTCTTGTGTGTTGGTGTATGAATGTGGCCCGCCCTATAAACGGGTCTGTGGTGGTATGACGCGGGTAATGCTACTCGCCTCCGTGACTTGGTTCACAGGTGCCCGCTGGGTAACGACAAATGAGTAGCAGTTTCCGGCCTTGTTGTGGTGAAGGGTTAGTCACCCAAGTGCCCATTGTTATTAAAAAAAATATTTTCCGTAATAAAAAATTATATCACTAGCAGTAAATTGTTATTAATTACTAAATCCAACAAACCGTATCCGAATAGACAAGATAGTTCTTGAGGTATCGAGGAATTTTAAATTTCATGCTCCTGCGTCACTTTTCTTGTCCTAAGGTGCCATATTAAAAACATATTTTATTCTAAAAGTGTATTTTTTATAATAAAATAAATACAGCCGTTACTTTAAGGCTTTCATTCAATACAAAATGAGCCCATTAGTGTTCTTATAGATTGGGAGTTTCTCAAGATATTGGAGAATTTTGAAACTTATGTTCACCAGAATCACAAGTACCTTGTGTCACAATGCGTAGTGAGCAAAAAGACACTTTTCTCCAAAAATATAATTTTTTTCCAAAAAATTACTTAGAATACCTTTAAAATTTCATTTTATAAAATGTACAAGAAGAACTCTTATACCTAGAAAATATTATTTAACATATGTAGAAATATGGAAAATTCATTGATCCCACATCATGTCTTATATTATATAAAATAGATTGGCTTGTGCAAATATACCGTTCATGGGACCTTGACATTTGTCCATAAAATATATTTGATCTTTAAAGAAAATGCCAGTGACAAAATTTTATGCGAATATTTATATATGGTTATTTGGGAGAATGAGTTCCCTCAGCATTCACGCATACACTGTCAACGACCAATTTAGACGATCGTCTGAGAAATTATGTCGAAGAGATTTTTTAAACTACTTTACTTTTAAAACCAAATAAATGCAGATGTTAGCATCAGAAGATGATTCAATACTAGTTCCAACTAAGTATTTCGATATAGACAAAGAATTTCTGAAGACATCGAGGAATTTTAAATTTCATTCTCCTGTGCCACCTGTTCTGAAATAAGTGAAATGTGAAAAAACACATTTTCCTTTTAAAATGCATTTTACCTAATAAAATACGAACTCTCATTAGCTGTAGTAGGTGATTGAATACCAAATACGGCCATTTCTATTTTGTAAAGCCTGGGAGTTTCGCAACATATTGGTGCATTTTTAATTAATATTCTCGTTACTCAGAGGTCACTAATGTCACTAGGGCACAATATATAATAACATGTTTTAATTATAAAGTATATTTTTTGTAATAAAATAAACATCTGCTTTGAATTTAGACTCTCATTCTATATTAATTGCAGGAAAACCACTTAAATGTATATTGGACAATAATGAAGAAATAAAAAGATACTTGAAATGTAATCAACTGATAACATATACATAGACCCATAATTATGAAATTTGCAGGTACCTAGTTTTTCTCAAAATATATATTTTCCGTAATAAAAAAAATTATATCACTAGCAGAAAATTTTTATAAATCAATTTAGTAGTAAATAACATTTCTAGACTAATTGTGGTATTGTTTTTATTATTAAAAATATATTTAGCAGAAAAATAAGTTTTCGTATAGTGCTCCCATATGGTACGTGTGACCTCTGATTCTCGCTAAAATTGATTTGAAAATTCCTATTTATCTTAAGAAATACCCAATGGATATACGAATAAATGGTTTCATTTACTATTAAATAACATTCTTAAACCAACTATAGTAATCATTTTACAAAAAAAATATATTTTAGAAGAAAAATGATTTTTTGTATGGTGTGCTCTTATGGTACGTGTGACTCTGATTTCCACTAAGTTTGATTTTAAAATTCCCTTATATCTTAAATGTCAATAATATAAGCAAATTAATAGTTAATTTTTAGATTATTTACTATAAAGTATATTTTTTGAAATACAATAAACAAGTGCCTTAAATTTAGACTCTCATTCTATCGTAACTACAGGAAACGTTTTTAATATACATCAGACAATAATGAAGATATAAAGAGATATTTGAAGTATAATCAACTCATCACATAAACCCTTATTTATGAAATTTGCAAATACGGAGTTTTTAACAAAATATGTATTTTCCGTTCTAAACACTTTTTTTCACTAACAGTAAATTGCTATTAATTACTAAATCCAACAAACCGCATCAAAGTAAACAAGAAATTTCTTGAGATATCGAAGAATTTTAAATTTCAGTCTCCTGCGTTACATATCCTGTCATAAGTTGCCATATTAGAAACACATTTTATTCTAAAATTGTAATTTGTTATAATAAAATATGTACTGCTATTAGGTTAATGTTGTTAATCAATACAAAATGAGAGCATTAGTGTTTTTATAGGCAGGGAGTTTCTCAAGATATTCGGGAATTTTGAAACTAATGTTCACGAGAATCACAAGTAACTTGTGTCACTAGGATTAATAAGCAAAAATGACACTTTTCTCGAAAAGTATAAACTTTCTTTACAAAAAAATACTTGTATAATATTTGTGAAATTTCATTTATAACATATGCAGAACAGTCTAAATAGCTAGAAAAAATTATTTAATATATATAGAAAGATGTGAAATTCATGGATCCTACATGTCTCATAATAAACAAAGTAGATTGGCTTTTGGAAATATACCGTGCATGAGACCTTGACTTTTGCCCATCAATAATATTTGATCGAATATGAAAATGCTATTTACAAATTTTTATGCGTTAAATTATCTAAGTTTTTCTGGGAGAATGAGTTTCTTCTGTGCTCACACGTACTCTGTGAACGACCCATGTAGACGACAGAATGCTAAATTATGTCGATGGAATTTTTTAATTACTTTATTTTTAAATCAAAATAAAGGTAATCATTAGCTTTAGAAGATGACTCAATACAACGTCCACCCAAGTGTTTCCCTATAAACAAGGAATTTCAGAAGACATCGAGGAATTTTGAATTTCATTCTCCCGTGTCACCTATCCTGACACAAGGTGCAATGTGAAAAAACACATTTTCCTTCTAAAATGTATTTTATTTAATAAAATATGTAATCTCATTAGCTTTTGTATGTGACTGAACACTAATTTGACCCATTTGTTTTTGTAAAGCCTGGGATTTTCACAAGATATTGGTGCATTTTTAAATTAATATTCTCGGGAATCAGAAGTCACTAATGTCGCTTGGGGACAATATATAAAAACAGATTTTTATTATAAAGTATATTTTTTAAATAAAATAAACACTTGCGCTAAATTTAGACTCTCATTCTATAATAACTACAGGAAACCATTTTATTATACAATGGACAATAATGAAGATGCAAAGAGATATTTGAAATGTAATCAATTGATCACATAAATTCTTAATTATGAAATTTGCGATAACGGAGTCTTTCTCAAAATATATATTTTCCGTAAAAAAATAAAAAAAAATTAAATCCCTAGCAGTAATTTGTAATTAATCACTAAATCCAATAAACCGTATACGAATAGACAAGAATTTTTTTGAGATATCAAGTAATTTTAAATTCCATGCTCCTGCGTCACATTTCCTGCATAACAGTCACTTACAAATTAGCTATATATTGCATGTTTTCAATAATAGCTGCTTGATTATTTGAAGCAACCTCCATTAGTAAATCATCAGAGCACATTTTCTAGATATTTTTCACCTCATCAACGACTCCCGATATTCCTTTTGATATTAGGAAAGGAGAGACAGTTGTAAAGTTTCCCTCTTTCCTTTTAATAATGAAAATGTTAGCATTTATTTCATTCAAAATTTGCTCCCGTGGGAGATAAGAAAAAGAAGAAATCTCCATATAAAATTCATAAAATTTCGGGACTTGACCGCACCACCCACCGCCGAGTCCAACAAGGGGATGCAGACCAGCTGCACCAGTGCTAGTCAGGTCCTATGCTCTCACAGTACATCCCTGAGGTGGTCTCCACCCTTAACGAGTCACCCAGTACATGTACCGATCGCTTGATCCATAACACCGATTGATGTGCTGAGGACCACAGCACACCTCCCGTTTACCTGAAGTAGAGGCCAAAGTAATGTGTTGGTCTCTGGGGGTCTCAATTACCAGAACCCTCCTTTCCAGGGACACGGGTCTCCACGCACGGCAAACACGTGGGTGATTTAGTCCTCAAGAGTAGCTAATAGCACCCGTGTTTACCTAAAGAAGGTAAACCCCCTGAGGGGTAATGTTCACGAGAATCCCAAGTCACATGTGTCATTAAGTGATGTGAGCAAAAAGACATTTTTTTCTTAAATTATAACTTCTTAAAAAATACTTGGAATAGCTTTAAAATTTCATTTTATAACATATACAAGAACATAAATAGAATTTAACATACATAGAAATATGTGAAATTTATTGATCGTACATGTCTCATATTAAACAAATTAGAACGGCTTGTGCAAATATAACGCCCATGGGACCTTGACTTTTGTCCATCAATAATATTTGATCCAATAAGAAAATTTTATGCGAATATTTATATAAGTTTTTCTGGGAGAATGAGTTCCTTTTGTGTTCATATATACTCTGTCAACGACCGATGTAGACGACCAATTGAGAAATTATGTCGATGGGATTTTTAAATTACTTTATCTTCTATAAGAAAATAAATGAAATGATTACCTTTAGAAGATGATTCAATACTGTGTCAAGCCAAAAATTGAGAATTGAGGAATTTTTAATTTTATGTTAACGTAATATACAAAAATGAATTTTTTACTTGAAATATATTTTTATAATAAAATGAATTCTGTTATTAGCTTTAAAATGTGATTCAATTCTAAGTAAGTCCATTCGTTTTCGATAAGCATTTGATTTTCTCAAGATATAGGGGTATTTTAAAATTAATGTTCATGGGAATCTGAAGTTACTTGTGTGACTACGACGCAATATATAAAAGCAGATTTTTATCGTTAAGTATATATTTTGAAATAAAATAAATGCATGCGCTAGCTTTAAATTTGCATTCTGTACTAAATACAGCAAACAATTTTAATATACATTTATGTTGTTGTTACTTATGACACTCTTGGACAAGCCAAGCTTGCTGTGGCAATTTAAGTCAGTAGGCAGCGTCTTTCGTTTTAATCAGAGCACCACAAAGGTGAAAGTACGTCTTTGCTCTTTTTTAAATCCTCCGATAAATGGTACCACCAGAGAATCCACTCCCTCAATTTTGATATTGATCTGAAGGAGAGGAATTTTTCTCCAAACCATAGCACCCATGGTAACTGCTCAACGACCGACCATAGGACTTTCGATTCCACAGATTTAATGAGCACGTATATCGCATGTACTCGATGCGTCTTTGGCGGCATTGAGAATCGAACCCCGTCCTTTCGGATGGAAGGCCGATACCCTAACCACTAGGCTACCACGCCGTTAATATATTAGGTTGGTGCGTATGAAATGTCGGATTCTCTTTACATGCGGACGTTTTCCTCCCTGTTTTCGTTATACTTTTGTATTTGGCATAACCTCATTCATACTCGTATTGTCCATTGCCAGAGACTCATTTCAGCAAAATAGGTTTTCTCGAAGGTCTTCCCTTTTTTATTTCTTTTGAGTTTATTGCCGATATGAATTCTGCCGACATTCGCGTCATTTTCTTATATGAGTACAAACTTGGTAATAGTGCTGCAAAAGCTGCACGCAACATAAACCAAGCGTTTGGGGAGAATACGGTTAACGATCGGAAAGTGCAGCGTTGGTTCGAAAAATTTCGGACTGGCGATTTTTCACTGCAAAATGAGCCGCGCGGAAGACCCAAAACGTCTGTGAAGAATGATGACCTGAAGGCTCTAGTGGAAGCGGATCCAGCCGTATCCACGAGGGAACTTGCTATCAGGATGAAAGTTGACCATACAACGATATTGAGACACCTTTCTGAGATTGGCAAGGTTAAGAAGATGGACAAGTGGGTACCGCACGCACTGACAGAGCGAAACAAGCTGGATCGGTTAAACGTATGCTCATCATTGCAGCATCCACCATATTCACCGGATCTCTCGCCGACCGATTTTCATTTTTTCAAGCATTTAGAGCTGTTTTTAAAGGGCAAACACTATGAAAATGAAGACAGTCTAAAAAACTCGATATCAGAGTTTATTAATTCTAAAGACCAAAATTTTTTTAAGACAGGCATCTACGCTTTAAAATCTCGTTGGGAGAAGTGTATTGAAGCGAATGGAGCATACTTTGATTGAATAAACAGCTTTTGAAGAAAGATATGCAGTTTTATACAATCACTTAAGAATCCGACATTTCATACGCACCAACCTAATACATTTATAAATAAAGTCGATTTAATAAATGTTTTTAAATGTAATAAACTTCCTATCACACAAAGTATTAATTGAAATTTGCAGTCTTGTGGATTTTTCTTAAAATATGTATTTTTCGAACTAAAATAAACGATGTCACTATTATTAAAATGTTATTAAAGGGTGAATGAAATAAAGGTTTTATAGATAAAATTGAAATCTGGAAAGGATTCTAAAGAATTTATACTTTTAACAACAAAAAATTTATTTATAAAATTCATTTTTCTCTCATTTTATGTATTTCACTTTCATCACTTTCTCTCTCGTATTATAACGCGACTAATACCTGGAGTAAAAAAACTTCCTCTTTCGAAGTTCTTAGAGAATAAATGTTTAAAAATTTGGCTTGATCAGCCCTAAAATCAGTTTTATTCTAAAAATATTTTTTCCTCTTATATGATGCTTTCTGAATTTTGAAATATCATATAAAATATCATTACTTCAGCAATGCAGAAGTTGGCTGAGTGGTAGATTTGTTCTTGAAATATATTCGAAATCTTATGGTTCATTTAAAAATTGAAAGATGCAATGATGCATAATTTTAATGATATAAAGAAATGAATTTATATAATTTAAGTTTTGTAAGATAAATTTACAATTATATTTTCATGTTAATTTTTTTCCATAATTACAAACCATTTTGCATTATATCTCTTGTTTTTATCGCCATGTATTTAATACATTATATTATTGTAACCAGACGCCCTTGCTAAAATTGGCACCGAACTCCCACGGGAGTGCTTACCGATACCCACTGAAACCCTAAAGAAAGTAGCACAGAGAAAAGTACAGGAACTTCAGAATGACATTCTTGTTGATCGTTCTAGAGGAAAAGCATGGGAAGACATACAAAATGATTGGCTACTAATACTAAATACTGCCAAAAACCTGAGAAAAGAAGCGGTAGCTTCCTTCAGAATGAAAACAGGTCACGACTGGCTAGCAGAACAATTACAAAGACTAGGTTTCCTCAACTCTAAGGACTGTCATATGTGTGGTGAAGGCACCCTGAATGCTGCACATCTTATTTCATGTAAAGGACTGAACAACGATGCCCAGTTGAGGGGCGACCTGTGTCACCTTTACTGGAAAGCCAGGACCCATCTCTTTGAACTCCAGCATAATGTCCCTGCTTGAAACTTTGTTTATTTTTTCTCTTGTATTCCTTTATATGTTAACCCAGACTCTTTTCTGTATTGTGTTTGCCATTTTCAATGGATTAATTTTTTTCCAATAAAGCCATATTAAAAAAAATACTGTAACCTTAATTTTAGAAGTTACTTATTATGCATTGCAAAATGTGTTAAACATGGTGAATGCCCTTTTGTTGTTAAAAATAATTTATTACTTCCCTTTTTTTACTATTCTTTTCATTTTTCTCACATTCTTCTTAACTTGTCTAAATATTTTCTTAAATGTTTTTTTTTAGGATTTTTATTTAAATAGAAATTTCATGTCAAGTAAACTGCAATACATGTAGGTATAACTGCAACTTACTTAACGCTTATACTGAGTATTTTCATTTAAGAGGCTCTTGCATACTTAAATTTCAAGCAGAAATATCGAGTTATTCTATTTTTTTTTCTAACAAAGTGATGAAAACCAATTCACTTCTCAATAAAATTTGTTTCATTTTTATGCTACTAAATAAAATAATGAAATTGAATTCTACATTTCATTCTTTCTTATTTTGATACGAAATAAAAGCCACGATCTTATTTATATGTTATTTGCATTCAAAGCGTACGCAGTAATTTAGTTTATGCTTTTGATTGGAACACTGTCTTTAACTCCTTGAACTTAGATGAACACAGTCTCACAAGAATAAATATCATAACTAAAGTTTGATCTCATAAAAATATTACTCTTTAAACAAATATTTCTTTATGTGATTCTTAACTTAAAAAAATGTATTTACATGAATGGATACGGATAAAAATGATCCCCTAACCTTTTTCTGCTTCTAAGCAGACTAACCCTTTGACGAAGTTTTGCAAGTCTTTTTTTTATCACTTCTGGTTTGTAATCGTATCTTTTCAATTATACCTTAAGTAGGTATATAATTCACGAGAATTTTTACTAAATGCAGATATGCAGAATAATGTTGTAATGACTTCTACTTCTAATAGAAATTAGGTGTACTTAACAAGCTTTCATAAGCTTAACAAGCACAAATATACTTAACATTATATACTTAACAAGCCCAAACACATGTTTTAAACCTTTTATCTCAAGTATTACAATTTAATCATTTTGTTGCAAAATAATATTTATTTACATTTCGTCCGTAAAACAATTCCAGAGGATTTACAATTAATGTAAAAATTTATTACATAAATTAATTTAAGATTTGGTTCAGTTCAATTGAAATTCTACGACTACTTTTGTACAAGAGACGTCACTTAACAAAATATACAAGTTTAAGCCAATTCTGAGCTACTACAGATTGCGTGGCTTAGTTTCCACATTAAGGACGGTAATCGAACCTATGATCTGTTGAGCTGAACATCAGAGTGATAATTATTTAGCTTCCAACTTGTCTGAAATCTGAGGTAGCAAAAATTTCCTCACAAACTTGAATATTGTTTAAGAACTTATTGACAGATGAGCAATACACTAACCTTCATACAATAAGAAAATGTATGCATGAAATTTGTTTTAATAAATGCCCTAATCATATAATGATTGTAAATTCTTCGTTGTTAAAATTGGATTTTAGTTATATGCACAAATAATAATTAAAAAAATATTTATTCACCTAAATAAATTCTAAGGTTATGCTTTGAATTTGTCGACTTTGTAATAAACTTTAATTCTAACTGTGTAACATTTTTATCATCAGAGTGTCAAATCTAAAGATAAAATTTCATTCCAGTTAAAACAACATTAAAGTGATTTAAATATGACAAGAATGCCATTATAAAAATGAATAATAAAAAAATTATCTTGTAAATAAATGTTTATTAACAACAAAAAATCACTTAGAATAAATACATAAATATTTTAAAAAGTATATTTTATTATATTTATATGCTTAGTAATTAAAATCTTTTCAATATGTTCGGTGAGTGAAAGAAAATATTGATAATTTGTATTCATTCTTGCAATATTATATGAATATACTAGATTTCAATGATACAACAAATACCAACAGCAAAATATATAAGTACTTGTGGTTTTGCGTTAGACTGACCATCTAACCGGTATAATATCAATCACACCACAATAATAACAAACTGATACTATAAAAAAATAACTTTAGAAGCAAAATTCTTTTCACTAAAATTATTTTATGAAAAATGAATCATATTTCATTTCTTTCAGAATGGGATTAACAAAACAAACAATTTCAATTTAATTTATAAAATACAGATTATAAATACTAATGAGAAAAATTATTAGAAATTATTTAATATATCATTGATTTATGTAAAATTCTACAAAATTTTTCTTTTACTTGGATCTGATTAATATTCCTATCACAATTGCTATTAATTAATGTGCTGATACATTTAAAATATCAATTTAGAAAAATTATGTAAGTATGTAAGTAAGTAAAATTATGTTTTCCAAGAAATCATCAATATAATAATCTAACATTGTTTATGTTTATTTTTTTATCTAATTTAATTAAATTTAAATAAGGATAAACGTTATGGAAGAAAACATTATTAATTTACACCTAATATGCAAAGTAAATAATTAGTTTTGTAAAAAGAGTAGAACTCCATGTATTTTATTAATTAAATTTTGCTTCAATGCTTATGATAAATTTGAAGTAATGTCTTTGAATTCTAAATGTTTCTCAGAATATCATAAGCAGGTATGATGAATGTTACTATCATTACATTATTTTTTCTGATATATTTTCTATCTAAATATACTTGTTTAAATTCTCTGTATAGCTAGAAATTTCATGAGACATCCAGTTTTTTTTATCAAAACTTACATTTATTGTTTAATTAATTTCGTTTATTCATAATTTAATTATTGCATACTTTACACATGCTATTTTAGTATGCATTATGATGTTTCATCATAGAATTTATAAATGTAATGATAATTTTCATGTCAAAGAGAATATATTAGGCAGTATTTATAATAAAATGTAAATTTTATAAAAAATTACTAAACATTTTTATCTATTAATTAATTGGAAATATAGTTAGCATTGTGTGAATAATAATTAATGAAAAAGCTGTAAATTGCTAATTTATACATGTACAAAGAAGATAAAAATAGTATAAAAATTACTATTTACAGCGTATAAACTCTTGTAAGCAATTTTTTTAAATGGCAAGATTTTATTTGTTGGAAGGAAGTATCGAGAAAATTTGCAATCTACTATTTTGATAAGTATTCAATTTGAAAATAAAAGTATAATATTTGCTTATGTTAATTAATAGCCGTTTTATTTTAATTTATGAAATTTTGGTCAAATCTGCACTCTTTGGATATTAAGTATAAAATGATACTTTTTTATCAGTATACTTATGAGCAATACTTAAAAAGTATCAGCAAAATAAATGGAACTACAGTTAAGTTTGAATTGCATAAATATTAAAATTTAATCAACTAAGTAAGCAATAATAAAATATGATTTCTTTTTTCTCCATTGTCCCTCTATTATATTAAAAAATAATTAATGCTCACACAAAGTTTTGCATTCGAAAAGCAATGAACTAATTTTTTGTTAACAGTGTTTAACGTATATTATTTGTATAAAACCCTAATTTAAATTATAAATTTTATGAAACAAACATATTCCATGTCTTTTTATTATAAAATAAAAAAATTAAGGAACAATTAGTTAATGTTTTTAAAATATGTTTGGAAATTGTGAGAGAATATTTCATAAATATATTGCAAAGGAAAGTTTATTACTTTCTTAATATTTTGCAACATTTTATTTTTTACAATAAGTCTGGAAAGTTTTAGAAACTCAGAAATGATGCATTATATGCCAATTTAAGGAAATAAATAAACAATATGGAATGCAAAAAAGCACAGAGAATAAATTGGCATCCAAAATAATATGTGTCCCGCAAACAATAAACTACAAAAATTTTACAAAATAAGAAACTATTATTTCTAAACTAGCATTTATTTCACAAAATTAATTGAAAATATAACAAATATCTTTTAATGAAATTTTTATCATAATTGTTTTTAAATATTTGTAGAAAACAAATGAAAACTTTTAGTACGGTACTTTCATTTTTTTGGCTCAAAATATCAAAATAAATGAACTTTATTTTTCAAAGTATATTGAAATAATAAATTTTAATTTACAATACTTAAAAAATTCCTTGAAAACATAATAACAAATAATAAGGGATGATAATATACATTTTTTTTAAAAATTTGTCGAGATATTATTTTGAAACTTATTTTGTTACACTCATAATTATCAATGAAATATGAGTAAAGTACAAAATTATTTATCATTTTAAAACATATATATATATATATATATATATATATATATATATATATATATATATATATATATATATATATATATATATATATATATATATATATATATATATATATATATATATATGCATTATTTAATTATGCAATCCACAATCTTCTTATTTTATGAATTCTTAGAAATGATCATGAAACAACAAACGTCCATGAAAATCTCTTAACAAAATAAGGCTTTCCAAAAATACGCAAATAATTTGTTTGATATTAGAAAGTATTATTTACTTTTATTATGAGAAAATGTATATAACTAATAACTTTAAGTGTTTTCATTGCAGTTAAAATCACTGAATGATACACAATTTTGAAAAAGGTATTTGAATGCTGAATTATTTGCAATGAATAATTAATGACTTAAATTAAATTCGAAGACAGAGTTTGGTGATATTTTTCAAATATCACTTACATTTCGGCTAAAAATGCTTAAATTTAATGAAATGAAATATTCAGGCTGTATATGAATATTGAAGAAACAATTCAAATTAAAAAATATTGAAATAAGGAAATTTCAACAGAATTTTTCTGAATTTATCATTATTTTACATACTGTGATGTTAGTTTGATTTATAAAATTATCATTGTTTCAAACACTGTACTTTTAATAAGAGTTAAATTCAACTAATAATTATAGATGTGAATATTATGATACAATAAGTTGTCTGAGTATTCTGATATTTTAAAAGCAGTTAATAGTTTTCTCAAATTAGAAAAGAACAATGAACATATGAGTAATAGTTGGAGAATAGTTTTAATGCTTAAATTACCATTTAATATAGCCACCCAACTTGTCTAGTGGTCAGCGTGCCTGACTACTGATAAGGAGGTCCTAGGTTCGAGTCCCGGTTCGGGCAAAGATGTACTTTCTCTCTCTATCTATCCTGTCTTTGTCCTTTCCTTGTATGAATGAGGTGTGAATGGTTGCCTACCCTATATACGGGTCCCTAGAGCATGTGTGTAGAGCAAAGTCGTACTTTCACCTTCATGGTGCTCTGGTTAAAACGAAATACGCTTCCAATTGAATAAATTCGCAACAACTTTTTAATATAAAAAGAAATAGTAATTTTTAAAAAACATTTAAATGGTAACGTGATTAAAAATTTAATTTATTGCAAGATTTTAAGTTATACCGAAATCGAAAATTCCTTTGCAAAAAGCTTTAATTATATTCTGTAAATTTTTGTAGCATATAGGAAATAAGTTTTATTAATTTATTTATTAATTAAGTAAAATTACTTCAAATATTGAATGTGTTTTACTTTATTCGTCAAACAATTTTTTTACATTACCTTAATCCCGTATCTAAAGATTATCAAATTTAAAATAGAACAATTAATGAATTACATTTAAAACTGACTATTGTATGTGCTTTAGATCATATATTTTTTATAGTAATAAAAAAATTACTTAATATGCGTAAAAACGTTTTTCCATCTTTTCAAACAAAATATGTAAATTACAATCATGCTTATAATAAATGTTTTTCTAAGAATTCTAATTTCTTGTTTGACATAACTGTATAAAACAAATACGTTCTTATTTCCATCAATTATTTACTTTTGGAAAAATAATTTACTGTTAAAAACAATATCAGGTTTAGTATATTTAACCAAAAATTTATGATTAGTGTATTTTTTGCAAATAATTTTATATGACATTAGATTTCTTTTAAATATTATTTATAAACGTATTCGTGAATATTATTCTTTTTTTTAATTTCAGACTAAAACATTATTTCTATGTCTAATGATAATGCTTTTAACGGAAGCATGGAACGGAGCTTGATGACTTCTTCAATAATATTGACTCCAAATGGTCGAATCAATCAACAAATTTGCTAAACAACTCTGTTTGGTGGATACACAATCCTGCTCATCGAGTTAGGGAAGAGGGCCAATCAATTGGTAGAGAGGAGCGAAGAGCCATTTAAGAGAGCGAGAAGTTGTTGAATAAATGTCCGGGGAGGATTCAGTTGGAGCGCATTGCAGACACTTCCCGGACTGCTTTCATTGAATCGGATGCTGTGTGAGGAATCAACGATCCTGACCAAACTGTTTTATTTGTTTATCGATTTCTTCTGGTTAATTGTACCACGAACTAAACAGCGGGAGAGAAATCATTGCAGTGTGTGTATTTGCCAAATAGTCGATTATATGTATTTTCAGAATTTTTTCTTTATAAAATATTAGATTGCCTTCAAGACCAAAAACTGTATAATCAATTATTGTTTACATTCAATAGAAAATTTGAATATTAAAAGGGGATGATTATAATTGAATCTGGTAATTCTGATAAGTTGATGTTCTATAAATGCATAGTTGACTATTTAAATTTTATTCATGTTTTAACCCCTTTTTTAAAAATAATGCATTTTTATTAATTAAAATTATTATCCTAAATACTAGTAATTATTTACTTTACATTTTGAATAATTAATGTAACAGAATATTCATTTTATTTTATAGACCCCTCCTAAACCTTTTCACGCCTGTGTACAAAAGAAATTAAATTGCCATAAAACTTTTATCTAATTTCTCAGAATAATAGGATTGTAATTAATATTTACCATCTTATGTAACAATAAATGCAACTTTTGCTCTTAGTATATATATATATAATTTATTTCAGATATGGACATTGACACAGTATATCACACAAATAGGATGTTGTTGTTGTTGTTACTAATGATACTTGGACAATCCAAGCTTGCTATGCCTTGGCTATGCGAATTTAAGTCAACTGGGAGCGTCATTCGTTTTAATCAGAGCACAATGAAGGTGAAATTACGACGAAAGCTCTACACACATGCCATAGGGAACCGTTTACAGGGTAGGCAACCATTCACACCTCATTCATACAAGGAAAGGACAGACAGGATACATAGAGAGAGAAAGTACATCCATGCCCGAACCGGGATTCGAAACCAGGACCTCCTTAACCGCAGTCAGGCACGCTGACCACTAGATAAGTTGGGCAGCATAAGTAGGATGTTACATCAGTTTGTGTCAATAAATTTTTATTATGAAAATTAAATATTTTTGGTTTATATGTGATTTTAGAACTTAATATCATTTTGCATTTTCATTTAATTTCATATCATAATTGATTACAGGCATTTTTTTCTGGTAAAAAAGTTTATTTTGGTATTCTAAAAAAATCTACTCCTGCGAAATTGTTTAAATATGCATTTTAAAGAGTATTCCTTTGTAAAAAGTATTTTAAAGCATTCACTTAAATCTTAAAAATGTTTTGCTTATAATTATCATTTTAATGGTTTACTCATATGAAACATATTTTGCATCTTTAGCTGGAAAAACAGATAACATGTCCAATTTTTAAAGCATAATGAGGTTATAAATACTGGAAATCAATATGCATAAATATAAAATAATATCATTTTAATTAAATTGATAGCTACATTTTCATAGAAACTCGTTCATCCTTTATTTTGAATACATGATCAAAAAAAAGTAAATATATAATTTAAAATAAGTTAAGAATTCTATAAATCAACCTCACTATAGAAAAACCAATTTTTAAATAAATATTAATTATTCGCAATATATATCTTTTCAATTTATATCTTTGCAATTAATTATTAATTTTTAGACTTATTTTATACTCTTATGGTATATTTGAGGAATCATTAATATTTATTAATATTTCTCCAGCAAAAATGTAAGTATCTCACTCTCTCTGTATATATATATATATATATATATATATATATATATATATATATATATATATATATATATATATATATATATATATATATATATATATATATATATATATATATATATATATATATATATATATATATATATATTACAAGATATTTAGATTCAGTATTTAATAATTCTTGATATATTTAAAAATTATCTTGAATTATTCAATAATATTTGATTTAATACAGATTTTGAAAATTACTCACGCAACTTTCAAAATATATATTTTAAACTTTTATAAGATAAGGTGCTACCACTAACCAAAAACTAAAGGACATCACATAGGAGGTATTTTCATATGCATTAAAATTTCATAGTGTTTTTCTTCGGATGTTTTTGAGAAAAATAAATATTGACAACCACATTTCAAAAGCAAAACAGCTTAAGCATTCTTTGTCTTATTCCATGAACTGTAAATACTCAATTTTCGAATATTTTCTCAGAACTTTTGTTCTAAGGCAGTTCAGCATTAAAATGTTTTTACAGTGCATATTGTAGATAGAATAATATTTTGTTACATGGAGTGATTTTTTGTAGATTTCCGTACAGTAATTAAGTTTTGTGATGAAATGCGACAGCGATAATAACACATTTCTGTACAAAATTTGTATTTAGCAAAATATTTAGTAATAGCTTCGCGAGTTTGATTTTAAAAATATATTTAGATAAAAGAATTGAAATCATGATTTAATAAGTTTAAAAGTCAAGAGTTTTCAATGTATATTTAAAAGAAAATGTTTGTTTTATACTTATTAATGTAAAACTTCTTCAAATTGTCATCGATATTTGCTTAAAAATTTAAAAAAATGTACCACTTTTATCGTTAACAAACGTTATTAAATATTAATTTGCAATTAAGTATTAGAGTTAATAAGAAATACTTTTCTTAAATCTCTTAGCTGTATTTTTTCCAACGGTGGGGACACTTGGGTAACTAACCCTATGTCACAACAAGGTCAGAAACTGCTACTCATTTGTCGTTACCCAGCGGGCACCTGTGAACCAAGTCACGGAGGTGAGTAACGTTACTCACGCCATACCACCACAAACCCGTTTATAGGGTGGGCCACATTCATACATCATCACGGAAGAAAGGACAGAGAAACACACAGAGAACAGAGAAGGAAAGAAACATCCATGCCCGAACCGGGATTCGGACCCGGGACAACAGCTCAGGAGCCAGGAACGCTAACCACTCAGCCATCGGTCAGTATCTCTCGACAATGTTTAGCTATAGAATTTCTAATTTATAAAGATTTTTAAACAAAATCTTTAAAACTAATCTAGGTTATTGAAAAGTATCTGTGAATCATTCTGAATCACATTCATTGAATCAACAAGAAATTGCATACAAAAAATCTTTCTTACGGAACTAAAATATTATGAAAACATTGTAGACTCTACACTGTTATTATAATTTTAATTTATGTATATATCCCAGTGTAAAATACTTTTGTAAACTAGGTTATGTCATTTTAAAAGACTATTCTTGGCTATTCAAATTTTAAAAAATGTATCTGATCATTTTGTTATATTTTGAAAATAGAAATCATCTGAAACAAAAACTGTGAATATTTACCGGTTCATAAGATAAATTTTCTTAACTGTTATCATTTTTATCATTTTTTAAGTACAAAATTAATAAGCCTGGCTTGAAATAAATAATCTATACACCACTTGAAACATCTATGAATCAAACTAATTGATCACATGATTGACTCGAAAGACAAAAATAGCATAATAAATTGATACACATGAAATATATTGGAATTAAACTTTCCATTATTAAATTAGCAATAATTAGACTGGATTCTTGAAATAAAAACTTATTTATAGAAAGTTAATTTAAATGAGTCTTAATATTGATGTTTATTGATTTTTTCGTCTTCTTTTCAAATTTTTACCTTAAATAATTCATTTATTATTGTTAAGTGTATCCAATGTTTGATATATTTTATTTTTTTACAGAAAGAAAACATTTTTTTATCTGAAGGAGTAATTGTTTTCGAAATTCATAAAGAAAATTCATTGAATGTGTGTAATCGGAAATAGAATTTTATCGATAACTGAAAAGACATATAAGCCAGTTTGAATAAAAAATAAAATCATGTTGACAGATATTTATTATTTTATTCCTTTTCACGAGAGCTTTAGCACTCAACACCGTTAATTTTTAAGCATAATATCGGTGCAAAGTTTATTGAGTATAAATATTTGTTTCAGTGCGAACAAATGATGTTCAATTAACTAACGTCGTTTCCATCTATATTTGAATTGTTTCACTAAAAATCCTGTCCTATCTTAGAAAAGTATAGAATATGCAATATATGAATTAATCTGTAACACTACATAAACTTATAACTTGCTCATGGGTAAAGAATCAGAAATTTGTTCCATAAAATAATCTCTAATAGTATGATATTTCACATACTTCCCAGGGGAACACAAATGTAATCCTTAAAGCTTTCATTACTCTTTTCATTTTGAAAATGAATTTAAAATCACACTTTTATTATAAACTTACTCCTGCTTTGGTGACTCAAATTCCAATCGCTCTTAAATCTCATCGACTCTTATTCTCACTGGCATACTTTCGGCTTGAATGTATCATTAATGATTTACATTAAGTCCTTTTATCAAGTTAATTTCGCGAATTTTTAAATTTATTTTCAACGTCTTGTTCTAGGAACTTGCGTATATTTGTCGTTAAAAATTGTGGGTTTGAAATGTATCATGCAAAGTTGAAGGAAAATAAAATTATCTGAGAAAGCATTCTATGATTACTAACAAGAATTAAAAGAAAATAATAATTTTGTTTAAGAAATAACCACGAAATTAATCTAATAAGGAATTGTAAGTTTGATACACGTAAAAAAAATATCATCTTAATTTCATTTTTTGCTTCAAAACCCACTATCTGTTGATAAAATATCATAAGTAATACTTTTGAAGAAATACAATAAGCTTCGTAGGTTTAAGTAGAAATATATATATATATATATATATATATATATATATATATATATATATATATATATATATATATATATATATATATATATATATGTATATATATATATATATATACATATATATATATATATATATATATATATATATATATATATATATATATATATATATATATATATATATATATATATATGTAATTTTAAATAACTTAGAGATTTATTTCTATGGCTGTTGTTGTTGTTGCCGTGTGCCAGCTAGGCTGCCAATATGGGGTGCGCTGCTTCACTTTTTCAACTGAATCATATTCTGGTGTGGAGTCCGACTTCTTCAATACACACATGCCATAGGGACCCGTTTATAGGGTAGGTAACCATTTACAACACATTCATACACCATGTCCGAACTGGGATTTGAACCCAGGACCTCCCTATCCGTAGTCAGGGACTCTTACCATTAGACAGGGCGGGTGGCATTTCTATGGTTAAAACATATATAAAGAATATGCCTTTTAAGATATTGTAATATAATGATAAAAATTAATAGACATAATAAACAAAATTATTCATGTGACTCATGGTAAAGGGGTAAATTTGACAGCTTCTGTTGATCCGGAGACCTGGAGCATCTTGTCCTATGTTAGAACCTAAGGTAGAAGTCTGACTTGGCTCCTAGGCCTGCAGACCTTAGCTGAGCATATTGGCCTTCAGGCCTTGTGAAAAGTCCACATCTGCTTTTGGACTTTTTGGCTGTCTTTAATCTCATGGATCTTCCACTAGACCAGATGGGGATTAGTCCCACCACCACAACAAAAATATTCTCATGCACTTTGATATCGAACTAAAGTATACCAATTATACCAAACATACACGCATCTATATATATATATATATATATATATATATATATATATATATATATATATATATATATATATATATATATATATATATATATATATATATATATATATATATATATATATATATATATATAGTATATATATATACATTCAAGAAAAAGTCTGCGTACAAACACTCAACAACAATTCTAGAGAGAATAAAATTGCATTATACTATCAACATAAATTAATTTTTTATGTAAAGTATTTATTTAATAATTTCTGAAATATCAGTTTCAATTCAGAAAAATTACACACATTGTTTCAGAAAAAGTATGAGTGCAGGTAGAAATTACAAAGATATTTGCAAATTAATCTTCATTTTGTAGTCCCCATGAGCTTGTATGGAATGCAATATCATCTGCGCCTATTTTTTACTACATATTCATTTTAAATCTGGTGGCCAAACAACAAATAGAATAAAAAAACATTGTTTTATTGATATGAAACAATAGCACTTGCAAATAAGTACACTTAAATGGATTCAAAAGAGAAAGAGATCGTACTGGACGAAAATAAAATCATGCTAAGGCTAAGGAAATAAGACAAAACTCTTCAAGCAATTGACAAGATAGTTATAAGAACTCATTTTTCTTTCCAGAGAGTGACCAATAATTACAAGTGATCGAGTGGCTCTTGACCTCTCTAAGTAGACTTTACAAGAAAACATATGCATCCTGAAATCTGTACATTTGAATCTAAAAATCACCGCATCTTAAATAGTATATGATATTAGAGAAAAGCTTAAAAAAATTCTCATGAAGACACTATTTGAAAAATTTTGGAAAACTCAGTCTATCATGGCCGTGCAACTCGTATAAAGCCAAATATTTCAACTATCAATAAACAAAAACACTTAAATTTTGCCACTCAATATGTAACTAAACCTTCAAAGTTTAGATTAAAACAAGTTTTGTATTTTTGCATCAAAGGGTGTAAACTGGTGTGGAAAAAACAAAGTATGGTTTTTGAGAAGTTAAATCTTGTGCCTGTATTTACAAATGCTGGAGGTGGTATAATGATTTGAAGGAATATGTGAGGTATGTCGTAAAACTTTTAAAGACTTCACATTAGATCATATGGGATATCAAAAGATGCTAAAGAAAAATTTGAAACAGATTGCACAAGATCACTTTTGGTGTCAACAAGAGAATGATGTGAAACATACTGCTCCTCACAACGAAAAATTCAGGCTTTTATACATTATCAAAAATCAGATGATACTCCTCTACTATCACCAAACTTAAACTTAATCCAAAATTTATGGGTCTGATTAGAACGCAAGAACCAGTAATATATATATATATATATATATATATATATATATATATATATATATATATATATATATATATATATATATATATATATATATATATATATAATATACATATATATATATATATATATATATATATATATATATATATATATATATATATATATATATATATATACGAGGGTCACTCTGAAATTTTTGAGATACAACTAGGTTTTCAAAGTTATAGTCACAAAATTTTAGGTGTGTTCAAAGTAGTCTCCTCCAACATCAATGCACTTTTGTAGCCGAATTTTAAGCAGATTAAATGTCTCAAGCCATTCATTTCTTCGAATAGATGAAAAAAATGCATTTATAACCACATCAATCTCTTCTTCTGAATGTAAACGACGTCCACGTAAGTTCTTTTTTAGATTAAAGAATAACCAAAAAATCGCTCATTGCTAGATCAGGTGAATACGACGGATGTTCGATCACTTTAATTTGTTTTTGTTTCAAGAAACTCAACTGGTAATCCGGCTGTATGTGAAGATGCATTGTCATGGTGAAGCTTTAATCCCTTAACATTCAGTTCTTGTAGAATTTCTGGAAGACATTGAGTGGTATATAAGTTTGATGTTACTGTCTTGTGTCCTTCCAACTTCATGGCTTTGACCAATCCCGTACTTCTGAAGAAAACGGCATACATCACTTTTTTCAATCTTTCAATTCAAAAAATCAATAGTTTCTTTACTGGTTCTGACATGCTCCATTGTTTGATGCTTCGTTAGATTATGGGGAACCCAACGGAAAACTACTTTTTTCATATGTAATTCTTCATGAATGATTTTGTGTACGGATACGGTTCCAATGTTAAGTTCCTTAAGTATCATTTGATAGGTACAGCGATTATTATCCATTAACATTTTTCGTATGGCAGACGCATTATCCGGGATTACTGCCGACGGCGGCTTTCCTGTGTGTTCTTCATTCTGAAGAAAATTGCGTCCTCTTCTAAATTCTCTTAAGCCATCTAAATACAGTAGCACGAGCTGGAGATTCATCACCCAAATGCTAATTGCAACCGTTGAACGCATTCTTCTTGATTTAATCCTGCTTTGAAATCGTAGAAAATCATAGCGCGAAAATGTTCTCGCGTCAACTCCATTTTCTCTTCTGTTCAAAATTTATTCCACGCTAAACAAGTTGAAGTAAGTCAGTAAAAAATCGTCTTCTGTGATAAAATACCTTGTACTTTAAAATTAAACCGTTATTTTTATTTTGTAAATTCTCGTCTGCGCGAAACTCAAAAATTTCAGAGTAACACTGGTATATATATATATATATATATATATATATATATTTATAAACTACGCCTTACTTCACTCTTATAAGCAATGCTCTACTAGCCAAATAGTGTTTAATAAATTTAATTGGAATGCTTGTTGGAAATTTAGTTGGAGTGAAGTAAGGCGTAGTTTTATACTACAGAAGGGTCACCCAAGCTTTGAAGGTCTTATAAGAAGCTTGAAATGCCGATAGTGTTTACACTAATTTTATGTATTTGGTTAGGTTCTTGCTGATTTGGCTTTGTAATTAGATATGATTTAAATTTGATTATTATATATTAAATGTATTTTGGCAACATTGGATTTTGACTTATATATTTTAGATTAAATTCTATTTACATATTTTGGATTAAATTCTACTTCTTTTATTCTTGTTTGATACTTTGGTTTGAATTTTTGGTATGGCTTTGGGGTGTAATGGCTTCTTTAAAACTTTGTCTTGGGCCATTGCAGAAAAGCCATAATTGTACCAATGTGGTGAACACCCCCTGACAAAGCTGGCCATGTTGGTACTTCGTTCCATTTTATATTTTTCTTTGAATTATTTATAAATATTTACTAAATTTCATATTTTCAATGTTTTGATCTCTATTTTCTTTGAAATTTTAAGATATATATTGAACATTTTTTCAACTATTTACTATATATATATGTATATATATATGTGTGTGTGTGTGTGTTGTATATATTATATATATATATATATATATATGCATATATATATATATATATATATATATATATATATATATATATATATAATATATATATATATATATATAAATATATATATATATATAAATATATATATATATATATATATAAATATACATATATATATATAAATATATATATATATATATATATATATATATATATATATATATATATATATATATATAATATATATATATATATATATATATATATATATAAATATATATATATATATATATATATATATATATATATATATATATATATATATATATATATATATATATATATATATATATATATATATATATATATATATATATATATATATATATATATATATATAATATATATATATATATATATATATATATATATATATATATATATATATATATATATATATATATATATATATATATATATATATATATATATATATATATATATAAATATATATAAATATATATATAAATATATATATAAATATATATAAATATATATATAAATATATATATATATAATTTTTATATATATATATATATATATATATATATATATATATATATATATATATATATATATATATATATATATATATATATATATATATATATATATATAATATATATATATAAATATATATATATATATAAATAAATAAATAAATTATATATATATATATATATATATATATATATATATACATATATACAATTATTTAATAGAATAGCAAACTATTTTTATTTACAATAATTAGAAGAAAATGCTTGTACATTAATTACATTATACATATTCCCAGGATATGCATTTATGTCAGAATTCTATAAGCAAGAAACCTAATTAAATAAATCTGATATGCATTTGAATGAATGGAAAATATACTAAACATGTCCAAAATGAACTAAATGCTTTGTAATAAGTAATAGAAATTGATTTCTTCGTAATAAAAAGCACTTGTATTCCATTAATTACAATGCATTTACATGAGAGACGAAGCATAAAAGAGCCAGATTACCTCGATAATGTTATTCTACAGTATACCTTAATCTTACACTAATTATATTATTCGCAGAGACGTTTTTCATTGATTTCATATTAGGAATTACGAAATAGCTGCGGAAAAGTACTTTTTGACATTGATTTTAGAAAAAATGTAAGCTTTATAATCAAAATATAATCATTAATATAGAGTATTTTCTGAGTCTTGCAAGTTTCACCTGTCAAAATGAATTCCAGCCCTTATAAAATATACTAATGTAATTTTCAAACCCGGAAATGTTTAAATACAAATTTTTAATCTTAAAATTAGTAGAGCAATTTCTTAATAAGAATTTTATGATATATTTTCATTCATTGAAAACCATAAAATATCCAATTATTGTAAAATTTTGATTTTATACTTCATTTAATTTTAAAAAATCATAAATATTTTCTTTTAAATTATAAAAAAAAATATTTAAAACACAGAAAATAATTTAATAGAATAAGAAATTTAGAAAGTTGTGATTTAAATTTCATTATGAGTTGAGAAATTTTTCTTCGATAAAATATCACGGAATTTAATAATTTAAATAAAATTATTAAATTTGTTTCCGTATACATAAAGACATTTCATACTTCCTAATAATATAAATATTAATGAAATATTATATGAAACTTTGTTTTAAAATGTGCAGATCTAATCTATGCATTTAATGAATTTTATCTTAAAATGGCACCCATAATTCATTTCATATAGGACAAAATGCATTAATTTCTTTCTATCTATGGTAAAATTTAATAACCCTACGTTTAATAACTTAATACAACCTATGAAGGCGGTAAAATCTCCATACAAAAGTAATCAGTTTCTGCTTAAAAATGCATTTAGCTAACAAATTAAATTTAAGTTAAATTAAAACTGGAATTTCTCAGACATGTATAACTTTTTCTGTCCGTTTTTTATCAGAAGATAATCAAAACAGATGTATCATTTCTATTGTATTCTAAACATGTTGAAGAAATATACATTTATATTTTAATAATATATCGAAGAATATTAAATTTATATGTAGATAAATTGTTTGCATTTAAATTAAATAAATACTATAAAATTGAATATTCAAGATTTGAAGCTGACATTTAAGAGTGTGTACAGACTGATTGAAATACAAATTCTTAAATTGTAACTTTAAAACTCCAATGCTGTCTATTACAAATAACTTAGCTATGATATTTGGCTCATATTCATCATAAGTATTACGGGTTTTAATCAAATCAAAGCGACCAAAATAAATAACGAAATATAGTTACCAAAAATTTTAATTTGAGTTTAGAAAAAAAGATGTTTCCCCCAATATTTAATTTTTTGAAATAATTTTATATACATTATTATAATTTTATTACTAATTATAAATATAGTAAATCTAATGCTAATTTATTTACAATTTTGAAATAATTTTTCTAAGTATTATTCAGGATCTTATTTATTTAAATACTTGCTTAGTTCAAATTAATTTCAGAAAATTTGGTATAAAATATTTTTAAAATGAAAGGTAAATGTATTAAAATGTTTTTACTTGTCCAAATGTATACGCTATTTTTTGTAATTGTAAATAAATCAATATCAAATACTTATTTATATTATTAAATTTATTACAATTTTCTGAAAATGCAATAGTAAATTTGATTTATTATTTATATAAAGTAATAATAGTAAATTTCTTCAATAAAAGTCTGACCAAATAAAATCACTAATTTTTATTTCTAATAATTCTTAGTAGTTATTGTTGTTGGATTATTCTTTAATGTTACTTCTAAGCAGAACTGTATCGTAAAAAAGTAGTATCTTTGAATCCATTTTATAATGCATTTTGCCATAAAATACGTATTCAGATTCATAGAAATTTTGGATTATTTCATACAATGTTACGTAGCTTAAAAAATGAGTCTTCACATTTTTTGTGTAAAATATAAATTCAAATCACGTCTCCCTTGTATTGTCACAATATTATACACTGAAAGCTTAATTTAAACCTTATTTATTTATATTAATATTTAAAACGCTTTCACATCGTTTATGTGATATTTTCAATCTTTTGCTGCAAACAGAAATTTGAAAAATTAGAGAATTTTTAAAGACATCTTATGCCTTTTTTTGCTCAAAATATTTCTTACTTTAAAAAATATAAATTAATTAATTAATTCATTAATAAAAATAAAATATATAAAAAATTAACAAATTGTATAAGAAGAAGAAACGTAAGATTTAAGAAAGATTTAAGAAAAGTTTTAAGTTTTAAGTAAGATTTAAAAAAAGTATATATTTTTTATAGATTGTTTAATGCATTAATAATTTTAAATTAAAAAATTAACTATGATAGCTAAGCAATAAGTTAAAATATATAGTTTATAATAAGTGTATCAATAAGAAGTTACTTTAAGTAACAAGTGAAAATTATTTTAGGATTTCTACATGATTAGTAAGAAATAAATATTGATATAATCAAACAAGATATAAATATATCAATCAGTAAGATTAAGTGATTACTTATTACAATATTATTTAAAGGAAAATATTAAGTAAAGTTGCTTTTACATAAAAGTGTAAATTATGTATTTTATTGGGCATAGTTTTAAAATGTTAGAATAGTTAGATCAATTGATAAATTTTATGAAATTGAAACATTTCTAATATACAATAGAAATTAATATAATCTATGAAGAAATTCATTTACAATATATTTAAAATATATATCTTTCTGTTTCGTAGAATAGTGACATAAATATTACACAATCTTATTCAATTCAAATATTCCATAAAATGTTGCCACTGCTTTTCGTTCCAAAAGAATTCATTACATTTCACCCAGTTAAATGATTGTTCTCTCTTTCATGGTTATTCTGCTCTTTACACAAATTGAAGTATAAAAGTATTTAATTAAGAGTTATTTAATTAAGATATGTAAAAATTAAGAAAAGAAAATCGCGTTATTAATGACATTTTATAAAACACAAAACATTCGTGTTCTTTAAATATATTTTTTAAGAAAAAATGAAGAGAAAGTAAAGTTAGAAAACAAATGATAGTTTTTCGTGTTAAAGAGCAAAATAAATAAATAAATCACATTTGTGCTTAATATAAAGTATGCATGTATGCATTATGCATTGGATGACCAAAATGACATAAAAATGATAATTATGTATCTTTTATCATCATAAATATAAAATAACATTTGGATTTATTTTATCTTAGAAATTACGATAACACATCATACATTTATTCTTTAGTCAAGTTTAATCTAAAGAATACTTACAATTCTACGGAAGATATTGATTTTAGTTCAGATTTAAAAATAACTAAACCTTACCTGTTTGTTTGATATCTATGATTTAATAACATTAAAAGTCAAATCTATTTTGTTTCTAAAAACCAAAATGATAAAATAGAAACTAAAATTCGTATGCTCAATTTTCAAAATATTCTGTTGTTGTTGCTACTAATGACACTTGGAAAAGCCAATCTCGCTATGCTTTGGTTATGCGAATTTAAATCAATTGGGAACGTCTTTCGTTTTAATCAGAGCACCATGAAGGTGAAAGTACGACTTTGCTCTACACACATGCCATAGGGACCCGTTTATAGGGTAGGCAACCATTCACACCTCATTCATACAAGGAAAGGACAAAGGATAGATAGAGAGAGAAAGTACATCCATGTCCGAACCGGGATTCATACCCAGGACCTCCTTATCCGCAGTCCGGCACGCCGACCACTAGACAAGTTGGGCGGTTAAAAATATTCTAAAAATATTATTATTATACACTGCAGAACAGTGAAATGCCAAAATTTGAATTTATAAAAAAATAGGAAAAATTTTATATAATGCAGTTTGCTTATTTGATGCGAAGTGCTTTGAATTCTATGACAGATGAAACGAGATATTGAAGAAATTGCTGAATCGACAATGGATGAATTTCTTAATCGATAGAAATAATCTCCTTGTAAACTGTAATTCGGTCACAGAAGAAACATTTAATATTGAAAATGGCAAGTCCACAAAAAGTAAAGTAATTTCAGCAAGCGAGTTGTACACCAGTGATATGGTGAGGGACAGGCACGTGAACGTTGTTAGCCGGCTGTAACCGAAACACACGTTCCAGAGATGAATATGCTGTTGGAGTAACTGTGATATACGTGCACATCTGTGAATTTGTGCAAGTGGTCCTCCACACCACTTCCTTTACATTTTTAATTAAGTAATGTACTGAATACTCTTGCCGACCAACTTGTCTAGTGGTCAGCGCTCCTGACTACGTATAAGGAGGTCCTTGGGCCGAATCCCGGTTCGGGCATGGATGTACTGTCTCTCCCTATCTATTCTGTCTTTGTCCTTTCTTTGTATGAATGAGGTGTGAATGGTTGTCTACCCTGTAATCGAGTTCCTATGGCAAGTGTGTACTGAGGAAATCGGACTCCACACCAAAATAAGGTTCAGTTGGAAAAGTGGAGCAGCGCACCCCTTGTTGCCAGCCTAGCTGGCACACGACAATGAATGAATGAATACTCTTATTGCTCTCATTAAAAGTATTCAGTATAGTACTTAAAGTAGTATATTAATCGCCAACAGTAGTTCAATAGTAATAGTAACTATGTATCTCAAAAACAGATTTTTTATTTAGGTTTTTAGATAGAGCTGCATGCATATTTGTATTTTTAGAATTACAGCCTATTTTTTGTAAAGACAGAGACAGAAAAATACTCTTCCACTTTAAATTACAACATTCATACCAACAAATAAGCAGTTTGTTAAATTTTTCTTCCTGTGATTATTTTATTAGTTTATTTTTTTAATTATTAGAACTCAACTCATAATAGACCCAAGTGGACTTTGGAGTCACATGATTTAATGTTTTTTTTATGAATCACGCATTTGTTAAGGCAACGACAGACAATATCTACCAATCTAGTGGTGACCTTTTGGTAGTACAATACATCCGCAGTCTATGGTTCTGGATTGCTACAATTCCGCATTTTTGGCAGCATGACAACTCATCAATACGTGAAGTATACCTGCTTTATCCGGTAACTTTTAATCATTTAGAAGTTGTGAATGCCGCTGATCAGCGAAATGATTCTCTACAGTATTTATTGGGAATTAACCAATGTATTTTGAAAAAAATTCGTATTCTTTCCTAGCTACCTGATCAGCCACCAATCAAAATTATTTGGGATAAGATTCAACATAATTTGCAATTGTTGTTACCACCATGTTCGATAAAGAAAACGAGATAAAAAATTGAGAAAGAATGGAGGCGTTCTTGTAAATGATAATTCTTATGCTTTTGAGTTTGTTACTCCACGTGTTTCAAAATTATTGGCAACAAGGATGGCCTAACAAATAACAGCGCATAATGTATAATTTATCTGTTCATAAAAATATCATATAGTAGTAAACATCAATTAATATTTGTTACTGTGTCTCATTTTCCCGATATTCAACACGATGAGCATGCGCCCGTTTTAGATATTGTATATTCATTATAATCTAGTGAATTTTGCTGATAAACTGATAAGTGATTTACTTATAATACTTAAATATAGCAGATCATTTATCAACTAGCTTATGAAATCAAGATCTCGTTATCAAGTAAACATCTTAATAGTATACATGTAAAGTTATAATTCAGTTTATAGGTTAAATAGTAAAAGTCTTGATTAGGCAACAGTTTGCACTAATATTTTCTTACTGAAAAATGCATAATAGATTAAATGTTTTGACTACTCAACATGTTTCATTACTAATACTCGAAAACAAATTTATTTTGGCAATTCAAGAACTATAATTGTTTCATTATTTTAATTAAAGAAAACATTATAATTAATAAATGTTACTAAATTTTTCAAATCCTTATAGATATAAGAAATATCAGTATTAAAAATGAATTTTAAATTTTAAATCACATTTGGAGAGACGGAATTTGGAATCTATTATATTTCATGGAAAAATGAACTTTTAGCTTTCTAAATATTTTGTGGTAAGTATTTAATGCGTTTAAGTAAGGAAAATTTAAAAAATGTGGAGTCATTCTGCATTTCTTGTTCTATATGTAAACATAACTTTTCAACACAATTTCTTATGCATATATTCTTACTATATTTAACTGTTTTTCGTAGATGAAACTCTTCCTTTGTTTTTCCTGGTTATATTAAGCTGTAATAAAATTTTATGATTTGTAGAAATAATGAGCTAATTCCAATAAAAAATTTAAAGTCATAAATTTGCTTATTAAATAATTTCATTACTAGAAATAAAATTTTATGAACGAGATGGGTTATGATGCTGTAGTAAAATCGACTTGTTTCTTCGAAGCCTGTTGGAACAAGAGTTATAAAATATTTATTTCTAGTTCAAGCCACTAGGGAAGTCTTGGCTTAAAATAAATAAAATATGTATTGAGCAATATTTCTTAAAACAAATTACTAATTTAAAAAGTCTTATTTCCATTGCTTTATCCATGTTCTGCCTGCATTCAAAAACATTTAACTGGTAAGGAGGAAAACAAATTAAAATGAATATATTATATGACGATTGTAAATGAATCAGAAATTTAATTCTATTTATGAAATACTATATTAAATAACTTAGCTTTAGTGCTTGGGAAAGTTAAAAAGAACAATAGTTGTAATTATGTTAATCTACTTTGTAAAATCAGATGATATTCTGTAAGGAAGTTTTAAGATTCCCCAATTTATTTTATTGCTTTATAGAATCTAAAAAATTAAATTAGATATTGATTCTTAAGAATTCATGAAATTAACACTTAAAATTGTATAGTAGGAATGTACACCCTAATTATAAAACGGTCCTTCAAGATATGATAAAACAATGGAAAACTAGCATAAGAAATTTAATTTCATAATTAAAAATAAAAATTTGCGTTTGTAAACTCCATACAGTAAATATTAGCAGAAAAACAAACAAATTGCTTGATAGACGCAATGCATCGAGTTATGAAAATGAAATGAAAGTGTGTTGCATTCAAGAAAATGTGAAGCAAGTTTAAAGGGGAGAAATCTGTGGAGATATATATAACGATAGTTCTGTTGCTAAAACCTGTCTAAATCTCACTCTCTATCAGCAAGAAACTTTTTCTTGAAAGCTATTTTCCCATTCTAAAGGAAATATTAACTACTGAGAATAGGTGTGACAGGACGACGAAAACTAAGGTCCTCCCAAAAGACAGACTTGTGCATCAAGTATAAGATAATGAGAACTAAATGTTTGTCAGCGAACCGAAGAGTAGAGGATGGTCACCCACATACAGATTCACTACATACTGGAAACATTAAAAGACAAATCAGAAATTTCATCCAAAATAGCTGGCAATTACAATGGTTCAATGTAACGTAAGGAAGCCACAGCTAATTTCATTATAATCCTCAGTATCAACCACACAATTATTTTCTAATTGTTGCATCAATTTCTTTATACTAAGCACGTCCTTTTTCTACAATATTTACATAAAATTGGCAAAAAATTAACCAAATATTGTATACGTAACTTACATGAGAAGGCCAATGCCCTAACCACTAGGGTATTACGGTCCTGTGAAGCTTCCGCCAGGAAGAGTAGGGTTCGATTCCCAATAACACCAAAATTTCACCGAGTACATGCGATGTACGTGCTCGTTAAATATGTGGAATGGAAAGTCCTCTGGTCGGTCGTTGAGCAGTTACCATGGGTGTAATGGTATGAAGAAAATTCCCACCTCCTTCAGATCAATGTCATAATTGAGAGAGTGGATCTTCTGATTGAGACATCTATTGGAGGAGTTTTATAGCAAAGTCGTACTTTCACCTTTGTGATGCTCTGGTCAAAGCGAAAGACGTACTCTACTGACTTAAAGTTGCAAAGCCAACGGCATAGGGAGTTTTGGTTGTCCAAGTGTCATAAGTAACAACAACAGCATTACTTGGAACTCCTATTCACTAGTTATTCCTCTGCCCTCATACACATCAGTTTCCTTTGAAAAAAACAAATAATATTGAAGATATTTCATTCATTTGGTTATATCTAAAAGAACCACACAGAAGGAAAAAAATAACTGATCTGACATCCTACCCACACGGTAAAATACAAGAAGTCTGTCGGGACATTTTTTCTCCTCCTTCAATATTAGAGTACTCAACCGATGAATATGTCTAATTACATGAGAACGTTTAAGTGATAAACAATGTGACTCTTAATAATTAACTGTATTTTCTTTTTTATTTTATAAACATGTTTTACATATTATTCTTTTCTGCTTAAAAGATATACTCTTACTATGAAGGCTTCTGTTTCCAAATCATGAACTTACCTTCATTATGTGAATAGTTAAAACGAAACATACTATCTAAACATGTAAAACAAACTAATGCAAATGAAGTGTTACGTGACTCCTGTTGTGCATTAGGAGTCACTGACTTGACAATCTCTGTATATATATATATATATATATATATATATATATATATATATATATATATATATATATATATATATATATATATATATATATATATCGAAAACTAATAAATTGGGATTGTGATGGAAGAGCCTGATAACCAAATTGTACATTTCAGAGCTCCCGCACATTATCTTGTATCTTGTATACTGCAAAAGACCAAGTTTAGTAGCAGTAATGCATAAATAATATAGTGATTATGTCAATAAGGTTTTCCTAAATGAGCTCCAGTGGCTCAGAAGCTTCACACCGCTTCCCGTAAGTTCAGCAAAGTGAAGCATCATTTGCCGCGGGCAGTGGTTGGGAGGGTGACCCCGGTGTACTCTCCTTCACTGGGTTGCTGTAACTCCGTGGGTTGGGGACGTGTCCACGTTAATCTGTGACATCCAAAGTCCTTCCGCTGGTGTGGCATGGATGTGGAGAGAAGGGTGCCAGCTCAGGTGTGGCCTCGTCACCTGACCGTGGTTCAAAATTCCGAGGCACCTTAACAAGAGCAAATTCGTACTTTTATCTTCGTGGTGCTCTGATCCAAAACGAAAAACGCTCTCTATTGACTTCATTCGCACTGCCAAAGGCACAGCAAGCTTGGCTTGTCCAAGCGTCATAAGCAACAACAACAGAAGAAAGGGATGTGATATTACTCAGTGGGTGGCATTGCAACTGCAGTGACGTCTGAAGTATAAACAAGCGCATCACCATGACTACCTCGCTAAACTCAATTGATAGTCCAAAATTAGGCTATGCTATTGTTTCACAATTGACATTTAAGAATCTACAATTAAGGCGTACTTTATCAAGGTACTATTTAGTCAAAAGTAATGAGATATCAAGGCATCTTCACGTGGACTTCAAGGTGACATAATGTAATTTCAGAATAATACTAGTTTGTTTACGGCATGAGAACAACTGCATTTGTGTCAGCAAACGTATAGCATTATATCCCTTTATAATGCTACATCACAGTTTAAGACATTGTTGGCCTAGTTTGCAGATCACCATTATTCTAAGTTACTTTCAGTACAATAATTCAACGGTACATGTATGGCTTGCTCCATTAGGTAACACTTTTTTCTTTCCTTCAGAGGATGCTTAATTGTATCTACGAGCAGAATAACAGCGAATTGCAGACAACTGAATTGGGCGATATAGTTTTCGAGGTACCCTAATGCTTCCGTAGGAACGTGCGCGTGCGTATCTCTACAAATATCTAAAACATTAAGCAGGATTGTCAGGCAAATGGTAAGCGCTATAACATTTATTTCAACAGTTTGTAAAGTCATTTATATCTCGATTATAAATATTTAGATTGACTCAAAATCCAATTTCAACATCTGAAATAATTAAACCCCCAAGGCAAAATAATTATTATTAATAGATAATGAAACCAAATTTTTTTCAAATCAGATATGTTTATGAAGTGATTGTGTGGAAATCCCTTTAAAAGGCCGTTTATCTTACTGTAGCAAACGGTTGAGGTAGAATGGAGTTATTCTTCAGGAGACAATCGTCACACTAATTGAACTTGATTTACATTTGTTGCAGAATATACCGTCACCAATAGTGACTTAAAAACACTAAATTATCTCTAACTGCTTCTCTTATTACACTCTATTTATCATTTCGTAATAAATTTTATTTACGTTTTCATGCTCTTTTAATCTTTTTACTGATTTTCATTACTTTTTGCATATGGATTCTCAGTATCACATTTTCAGTATCCCATGAGGCTATTAAATTTAATAATCAAAAATGCATTCAATGCATAGTATTATAAAAATAATGTATTATAAATAAAACAATATTTTAAAATTTTTTGGTACTTTTTGGCAGAGAAACACTAAATTTTTTGTTGATTATACTAGGACCTAAACTATAGGCTCTCATGATTTGGACGATTTCAAAAAATGAATCTAGTTGGAAAATGAACAAATGCACTTTGTGCTCACTACTATATTTCACTTTAAGGAATATAAATAAAGAAAAGTTCCAGCAAGTTCACAAAAATTGTTTAAACTTTTCACTTACAGAAATATTGGTACCATTGGCATACCTCTTACTAAATAACATCATGTAGTTTTATATGATATAAATTGTTTATACTATTACATAATATAAATTATACCACTAGATTCTTATTATAGAATCTTACATGTTAATATGCCTTATCCAAAACTTATCTGAAAATTACATTTTAATGAGCCTGAATTTAATATGTGAACACATTTTCTACAGTGAAATTTTTACTTTTTATACCATTTAATTAATTTTTGGAAATTACAATTTCTCAATTAAAATGTAATTATAATTACAGATTTTTTTCTTATAATATTACGCAAAAATGGATCTAACTCCCTA
The DNA here is from genome assembly GCA_037975125.1 of Latrodectus hesperus. NCBI lineage: Eukaryota > Metazoa > Arthropoda > Arachnida > Araneae > Theridiidae > Latrodectus > Latrodectus hesperus. The sequence goes on from CM075851.1 coordinate 117,013,439, forward strand.
TAATACTAAAAGAAAATATCCTATAATAAATTATTTCTCAAAAACACAACTAGCTAAATAATTATATTGCAAATTCGGCTAGAAAATTTTGTCTATCAAAATAATATATTTTATTCCAACGGGAATAATAGGGAAAATTATTGTATTATTACACTTTTAGAAGGGAAAATTAGTTTAGCAAGACCCAGCAATTTATTTCTCCCATTCATAATTACTTTTTTCCAAACAAAAATTGGATCTGCAGTAGGAAATTAATGATGCTTTTAACTCGGGGATTCATTTATTTCTTCATCGTCATGCCCCTGTATTATTGCAGTGACATAAAACTTCGAGTCTTTAATAGAAAACCTTTAATTTTCAATTAAAAAAGTTCATTTCCTGGATCGCGATTACATTCATAATTTCGTAAATTTGAAACGTGGGGAAACGTTAATTGCGGTTTCGCCTTACAAAGCTTTCCCGTTTTGATGTACAAATTTAGGAGGAGAAATCGAAACTGCATTGCGTAAAATAAGTGACAGAAACTTCAAAGAAAACTTTTTAATGATGACTGTTTTATTCAAATATTTATATCATTTTTGTTTCGTATTGTGTTTAATAGGATACACCGGTAATATGCATTTTTTACACCGGGAATAGATTCAAAAGAGAAAATTAAATGCTTTTTTTTTATTACAAAACGACATTTTTTGTTTGTTGTTGTTACTTATAACACTTGGACAAGCAAAGCTCGCTATGCCTTGACTATACGAATTTAAGTCAATAGAGAGCGTCTTTCGTTTTAATTAGAGCACCATGAAGGTGAAAGTACGACTTTGCTCTACACACATGCCATATGGACCAGTTTATTGGGTAGGCAACCATTCACACCTCATTCATACAAGGAAAGGACAAAGACAGGATAGATAGAGAGATAGTACATTCATGTCCGAACCGGGATTCGAACCCAGGACTTCCTTATCCGCAGTCAGGCCCTCTGACCATTAGACAAGTTGGGTCGCTTTTTTTGATATATACAGTGAAAAATGTGATTAACCTTGACTTATATGTTTTGGTAATATAATATCGCAATAATAATTGATAGTTTAAATAAATCATTATATTAAATTTAAACAAGCTTAAATGCATCCATGATATTTTGACATAATGTTATTTTTAAGAAAATTTGTTGATGAAAATATCTTTAAATGTAATGTACTATCGATAATTGTAGTAATTATACACATATTTCTATCTACTATGAAGAATATGTGTATATTATATTTGCTACAATTATATCTAGAGTGTATTCTTAAATTATAAAATTATCATCATGTATTCTATCGCTTTATTTAACATGAAAATAGATGTTTGATATCTAATACATAATCGATTTATAATTACTAACAAATAATGGATCTATTTTATTTATTTGAAAAAAATTCAAGTATATAGCCAGTATCAGTCATTAATGACTATCTTAAATTAAAACATTAGTAACAAATAAGTTATATTCTAGCATATGTAGCTAAAGTGGCCGAGTAACACTTAATTTTATTGAAGTTTCCAGAAGTAAATAGAAATTTTTATAATATTCACAAAATAACTGAATATTATTGGATTGCAAAAATAGAGAAAATGCATCTTTATATAGAAAACCAATTTAATTTCAATTGAGTTAGTAATCAATATATTGTTGTTGCTGTGTGCCATAGGCTGGCAATATGGGGTGCGCTGCTCCACTTTTCCAACTGAACCATATTTAGGAGTGGAGTCCGACTTCCTCAGTACACACATGCCACAAGTACCCGTTTATAGGGTAGGCAACCAATCACAACCCATTCATACAAAGAAAGGACAAAGACAGGATAGATAGAAAGAGAAAGTACATGCATGCCCGAACCGAGATTCAAACACAGGACCTCCTTATACGTAGTCAGGCACGCTGACCACGAGACAAGTTGTTAGGTAATCAATATATATATATATATATATATATATATATATATATATATATATATATATATATATATATATATATATATATATATATATATATATATATATATATATATTAAACAATATAATAAGATTAATCCCTTTCGGATTAAATATTTTTTTCATAGCAAATAAAATCATTTTTGACTTATATCCATCGTATTCCATTTACGTCAGTATTATATAAATATATTCATTAAAGTTTATTTAATCTGTCTAAAAATTTAATTCACATATAAATGTGTAATCTAGACACTTTATCAATAATAATTTGTTTATTCAATTTTTACTTCCGAAAGGTGAAACTTTTACAATATAATAATTAGAAATGTTTTATAATTGGCATTACAAAAAGAATAAACGGATTTCTTTCAATAATGAATAAAATATTTAAAAAATATTGTACATTTTGCAGTAATGTGGCAGCGAATAATTACGATATGTATGTTAAATTATTTTATATGACGGTAATAATTTTATGTAGTATATTTCAAATTGCATATGTATATGGGAATACGAAGTATGTGATTCAATTTTTGAATAAAGAAAAAAATGCACTTTAATAAGCAGATTATTTAACAATAATAAAGATTAATCCTAAGATAGCCATTTTCAAAGTTAGTATCAAAAACAAATAAGAACAATTGCAATAAGTAATTCTTGAAAATGCTTACAATTCTCCAAATAAAGTGTTAGAGAAAGTTTATAAACTTAAACTGAAATCCCTGTTGTGGGATTCATATATCATTTTTTGAAAAAATTGATAATGAACATGATAATTTTGATCGAATTGAAATATGTTTGCCTTCTTCTCATTCTAACCAGTTTTGGAAATAATTTAAAATTTTAAAGATGCAATTCACACAAGAAATGTTAGCAATAAGACTGGAATAAATGATTAATCATGTACTTAACTTGTAAAGGAGACAAAAAGTAAATATTAAAATTCGGAAATCATTTACACAATTTGAAGGATTCTAAAATGTTCAACAATAAGAAGAAAGTACATTACGTTCAATTTCAATTACAAAACCATCAATGTTTCTGTAACAACAATAAACAAAGTGGTAAACTAGAATTTATGGGGAGAGAAAAGATAAATGTAATGCAATATTTATCACTGTTTTATTTTAAAGGAGTTTAATTCATTTTGTGAGGAAATGCTTAACAAAAGAAAAAAGGAAAAGAATTAATCTGATGATTTTATCAGAAAAGTGTTTCATATCCAGTATTTATAGAAAAAATTTCCATTTCATAATTTTTAAAGGTAAAACTGTACTTAATCCAAGAAGATAGCTCTATATTTTTTCATTTCGTTAAAGACATGAAAATTCGCCTACAAATGTAAAATATTTAAGAAATATGATTTCAGAGAGCATTCGAAAAGCATGACTGATAAAAATATATTTCATTCATGGACCAAAATTGTATATTTTCTTATAATCGGAAGTATTTAACCTAAATTATTGCCAGTAATTTATTATTTATTTGTAGTACTTAAGCCAATGAATAAATTACATACTACTATTGAAAGACTAATATGTGATATATAATTCTATATTTTCAGCATTTGGATAGTTATTTATTTAATCATAATTTACTTTTATGTTATATGATTGCTTTTTAATTCTGATCTGCATTTATGCTCCAGAATAAACTAAATTAGAATACTTGTATTACTTGATTTGCTATAATATATTTTGGTTACAGTAGCGATAAAACGTAGTTTACCATTTTATTCATAATCTGCAAGGCATGGTGTGCCGCCCAACTTGTCTAGTGGTCAGCGTACTTGACTGCGGTCAAAAAGGTCCTGGGTTCGAATCCCAGTTCGGGCATGGATGTACTTTCTCTCTCTATCTATCCTGTCTTCGTCCCTTCCTCGTATGAATGAGGTGCGAATGGTTGCCTACCCTATAAACGGCTCCCTATGGCATGTGTGTGTACTGAAGAAGTCGGACTCCACACCAAACATGGCTCAGTTGGAAAAGTGGAGCAGCGCACTCCATATTGCCAGCCTAGCTGGCACACGACTACAACAACAACAAGGCATGGTGTAAAGTAGAGGATAATACTTTAAGAATTATATTTAATTACAATGTAATTAAATATAATTCTTATAGTAGAAACTTAAGAATGTTTATTGAGAAATTGTCATTAAAATTGATTTAAATGCTTTTGATTCTTTAAAAGAAGAGACATTTAAGAAAATAAATATATTTATTATAAAATTGCCTCATTAAAAATAGTTATTAAAAAAACTAATTTTTAAAAAATATATAATGGTAAGAATTTTTACTGCGAAGAATTGAAACATATTTTAATGAATTTCTAATTATGAAGCAAAAGTTCATCTCATGCTTAATTAATGACACAAAATTGTGCATAGAAATGATAAATAGAATTCAGACGGGAAAATGTTTAAATATCACTCCCAAAAAAAACAGAAAAAAATAATTTATTCTGAAGTATTCCAAATCTTTAAATATAAATGATAAAAAGTAATGGTAGGTTCATTGTTTACTGGAAAAAGTTGTTTTAAATAAGAAAAATCATTTTCATACATAAAATTTTATTTATATATAAGCTGCCTTAAATCTTAAAGTTTCCTTATAATATTTAATGTTTCTCATTTGTTAATTTTCGTAATTCACATTATAATTCAAAAGTTCGTAGCTAATTGTTGACTGATATTCCCTTAATAAATATTGATAAAACTATTTTTTCATTTGCTATTACCGTTTAATGAATTCAAAATTTAAAAATCATTATGATTCTCCTTGTTTAATTAAGGAAATATGTGCTTATCTTAAAGTTACATTCATGTAAATTCCTCAGATGCAAAGGAATGAATCTAATGCAGTTTTTCCTCATTCATTCTCATTCCATATATCTTCTCATACTAATTTTCGCTGAATATAATAAAATTTATCGTCTTTGATTTAACTCTCAATCCCCAAAAAATATGGCATTATGCCATAACAGATTTCAAAACACTTTCTAAATCTTCTTAAAATACGTGTCTCCTATTAATGCTTGTTTACAACAAACAAACTGTAACACGAAAACAATGATAATATTTACCGATATAGATGAGAAAATTTTTGGAGAGACAGATTTATCTAAAGACAAATTTACACAATTTTAATATATTCTTTTCTTGAAATGAAGTAGTTTCTTTTTTACTCCTATTCAACAGCACTGCATTCTTATTTTTGTATTTGCTACATTCTACTATCAACACCAGTTTTAGATACAAAAATAGGGTTCATTGTAGAACCCCTTGACCCCAAGGATACCCCTTGACTTGGTAAAAAAATTGGTGATAAATATTCGATATAAAATTTAATTTCTGGTAATCCTGGTATTTTCAGTGCTTTAACTTACATAGTTTTATGGTTGCCATTTTCTTATTCATACTTTGGCGCCTATCTTGGTGTCAAAATATCGCCAAAAAACAAGAGATACTCGTAAGTTTTTAACCGAAAATGTTCTATACCAAATCTCTCATGCAGTATCTGAGAAATGTAGAAATTAAAACGACGTCATGTCTTTATCAAGTTGGTGATATAGTGAAAAACACTTGGAATATCACAAAGAAAAATTTCAGTAAAATATTCTCATGGCAAATCATTTATTGATTCGAACTAGTTGCTATCGGTAAGAGGACTCGCAATACCAAAACACGCATATTCCTCATCTTCTTCTTCTATGGACTCGACAAGCCTGGGTGGGCCAAGCCTTCCATAAAACACTTTTCCACGCTGGCCTTTGCTTGGCGACAGACCTCCAGTTCTTCCCTTTTAAAATGCTAATATCCTCATCTACCGCATCCCACCATCTGAGTTTGGGCCGACCCCTTGGTCTTTTCCCAATGTGTTTGTAATGCGAGAATTTGTATGTCAGGGTGGAGGGTCTAGGTGGCAAATGTGTCCTGCAAATTTTATATGATTTATCCTGATGGTCTTTATAATGTCATGGTCTTTTACCATCCTATAGATCTCAAAGTTGTAGCAAAAACACGCATGCAGATTCGACAATTTCTATTGACTTATTAAATCAGTTTCAAAATAAATTGACGTCGTGTGGTCATTCCAGAAAATGTTAGTATAAATTTATTCTAGAATGCTCTCATTATGATAATTTTATTTCAGAAACCTCTACATTGGGTTTTTATGAATACATAATAAATACTGGATTTTCTTAACTACAGTTAAAAATAAAGAGTATTGAAGTAAATAATTTTAGTTTTCTGAATTTATTAAATTTAATGCGAGAAAACGCTTATGAATTTGGTTTGGGGCAGAAAAATGAAACACAAACTAAAGTTGCATAAAACATGGTCAAGCACTGATAAAATGTACAAGAAAATGGATATATATTTTCAATATAAACATCAAGAATGAAAACAAGAAAATAAGTGAATTACCAACAATGATACATTTTTGATGTATGAAACTAAATGTATAACTCTTTTTTTCTGACATAATAAATATTTTAAAAAAGATAAAGTATAAATCACTAAAGTAATAAAATAACTAAAAGCATTTGTAATGATCAAATAACGATAGTTGTCTTTACTTTAGTGTTTACACGTTATTGAATGATTTCACAATTTATGGACAAATATATTCTTCTATATATAGATGCAAAACCTGTTAAGGCTCGAGAAAACTTTTTATACGTTATTTCAGAATTGAGAAGAAACATTTACCATACTTTAGTTTCACATCTGACGTTCTTTTGGAAATAAATATATATCGTGATAAAAACAAACTTAACCTATGGTTCCCATTTTTCTAGCAAATATTTATTCTTTCTAAAAATGTACAAGAAAGCTATTTGTTACAATGTAGCACTTTTCTTTAAATATACAAGGCTCTGCCTAGTATTCAATTGCATATCTAGTTTCACACAATAAAAATTATTGTCCTTTACAGAAAAACTGGTTTTTATTACCTACATTTTGAAATTTTATTAAGTCACAAAAATGTCCAACATCAGCAATTCATTTTTTACTTAATCTGCTTGACAAAAATGGTATCAATTACATTAATAAGCGAAAGCATTAAATATTCTTTTGTAGGTATCTTAGGGAAAAATTTTAAAGTTTGTTTTTTAACATTATGAATAATGCGAAAATATTTGAAAATAACTTAGGAATAATTTGCTTTTGTATTATGATTACTGCGTTTATAACAAAAGAAAGTTATTTATAATTAGAATTTTTATTATTAAAAATCTTTATAATTATAAGCAGATATATTAATTATAACGATTTATTATTTTTAATTATAAAAATTAAAATTTAGATTTGCAATAATATAAAAATTAATATTAAAAACTAAAATTGAAATCTAATATTTTGATTTTTCCTAAATTTAAATATCCAGACATTTACTTACAATCAACTTCAAGCATGTTTTAAATAACTTGATATTTTTTAAATTATACCTGTACATTCAGAAACAAAATCAAATATTTTGCCCCATTCACTCATTTACAAATTATACAATTAATACAAAAATGAGAAAGAGAACTATTCTATATTAAAGATGTGTCGAAATAAAGATGTTCCACATACCTTTAATATAAAGCAATATAATCTAATATTATTTTTCATTATTATAATTTTAATTAATTTAGATGTATAATCTTTTTAAATATTTAGGAGACTCACTCTATCCATTTAGATAAAATTTAAAGCATTTCTCTCTGACACACACATTAGTATTATAAATTTATTATTGTGCTAGGGTTATAAAATCAGAAGAGTTAGAAATTTTTTAAAATTATTTTGTAATTAAATAATAAACTAAATTATCAGCCTAAAATTCTAGGTCATATTTTCATGAGCATTAAATTTCTTAAATTTTATACTTATGATTGTTAGCAGATTAATCTTAATTCTAAAATTGCAGTCACATATAATATGGTAATATTTAAATTTTTTCTGAAATGTGATTGTACAGGTAGATAAAAACATAGAGTTCTATTATACTTAAAATAAATTATTTGAAATAATTAAAGCTTGTTACACTTACGATTTCTGCTCCTCATTTGTCGAGATAGCTGACAGGGAGTTTTCTGTGTTTTCGCTGTTGCAATACGTGAATATTTTCCAGTGTCTACGAAGAGACCTTCTGGAAGGTCTGCTGTATATTAAAAGATCAACCGAGGCCGTGGTAGCCTAGTGGTTAGGGTATCGGCCTTCCATCCGGAAGGGTGGGGTTCGATTCCCAATGCCGCCAAAAACCCACCGAGTACATGCGATATACGTGCTCGTTAAATCTGTGGAATCGAAAGTCCTGTGGTTGGTCGTTGAGCAGTTACCATGAGTGAAATGCTCTGGAGAAATTTACTCCTCCTTCAGATCACTGCAAAAATTGAGGGAGTAAATCCTCTGGTGCTGCCATCTATCGGAAGATTTGAAGAGCGAAAGTCGTACTTTCACCTTCATGGTGCTCTGATTAAAACGAAAGACGCTCCCAATTGACTTAAATCTGCATAGCCAAGGAATAGCGAGCTTGGCTTGTCCAAGTGTCATTAGTAACAACAACAAAAGTTCAACTAAATGTTGTGGTAAGGCATTCTAAGACACGTTGCCATAAATTAAGAAATCTTTAACACTTTAAGCAGTTTGCCCGTACGGTGTACGTGCTACTCGAAATTGGCCTCATCTGGTTTGCCCATTACGCGAGTACGGGCATCGATATTTTCTCCTTTCCTTTTCTGGTTTGCCCGCATTTTTCATTATTGAAAGAGAATATTTAGTATTATTATTTTTCAACAGATGACGTGGCTTGTCCATGTAAATGAAATGCTTTTCATCCCGTTTTTTCTATGTAGCGGGAAAGCGGGAACTTTTCTTTGAAATCTTTGTTCTACTGTATGCCGTGCTTGTGAATCTTATGGAAATTATGGAAATTTTACCATACACAAAAGGACTTCTGAACTGTTTGGAAAACTACAAACTTCAAAATTCACAGTAAGTATGAGAGAAATTTTTGCAGAACTTGTAAACCATTCCTTACTGCATGCACAATGTACTTGAAGAAAGCAAACATTTAGGGGGGTTTGTGTCCAAAATTGTAAAATAAAAAATGTTGTAAAAGCATTAAAAGTGAAAAAAATATAAAAATTTCTTAATATTCTTATTCTATTAAGTATGGTACTTAATTATATACAATAAAAATATGCCTTTTTTGGAAGCATTTCTGGTAAAATAATTGACCTCTTAAAGGGTTAAGCAATTTTCAATCGTTAAACTGCTCACTACGTATACTTAAAATTCTCTAGAATCACGTTTTTAGGTTTAGCTTGGATTTGCACACTCTGTTGTCATTTTACACTCAGATAATAATTCTAGTGTCACATACTTAAAAAAATAAGTTTCAAATCACAGAAAACATCAACGTTAAAAATGGAACTGTATTTCTGTTTTCTGTACACATTTGTGGAAAGGCAGCCGGATGCACTTACCTTCCCTTTTCAGACTTGTGAATGCAGCCTACTATTTAAGAAAGGTGATCCGCGAAAATTATTTGTGATTTTCATCTGCTTATCCATTAAATATGAAAAAGTAAAAATGCGTACACCCAAGAACTTCTTGTGTTTGGGATTCAGTTTCAAAATTCACGTATTCGAGTGTGGAAAATCATTCATCTCAATTCTAGTTATGGATGAATATCAGGAGAAGGATATGAAACTAATGCATGTCATCCTTTATTAAGGACGATAATTGGGAAAGTGTCTTATATTTCCTCTTTTATAAGATATATAAATATTAACTGTTATCTATAGAAAGTTCAGTTAATAATGATTATAGATTTTCAAATACACTCAAATACAGTTTTAAGCACTAAAATATCAAATATTTAGTAATAAATTGTTTTAAAATATCTAATCTCAATTTATAAAGTTCGGATAAAAATTTCTATTAGAAGATTATTCAGACCAACATTAAACGTTTTTACTACAAACATTATTTACACTTCCAACAGAAATATATTCACTATGAAAATATTTTTATCACATAATGAAAATTAGAATCCCCTAAATTTTCAATTTTGTGAAAAATATTTGATTAATATGTAATCATATCATGCTTATTATTAATAACCTATAATCATAATATTTTGTGTTGAAGTTATTTTATTTGTATAAATTTTAATGTTATTTCATATTAGAAAATTCATGATCAGATTTTTTTAAAATCGCATTTAACAATTTATGAACTATCACTTTAATAAAAAATATATTTAAAGATAATATTTTTCCTACATTTATTTTACGACGGCATTGTTTCCAAAAATTTTACTTTTATACAACGAAACTTTCATTCAAATGTTGATCGATTGATTATAATTAATTTATTGAGTATTGAAGTTTCTAGCTCACGCGCGCTGTACAGAATACTATAAATTTCTAACTATGTCATTAAAATAATATTTATTTTTAGGTATATGAAATGTCCATTACTATTTTGAACTCTTCAAAAAATTAATGCATTAAATGTAACTGTTCACAAGAACAAATACATGCACTGAAATTCATTTCTCTGACATGGATTATTGTATCCGATACGGGGGATTTTCTTTTATTATTATTAAAGTTGAACTCCAATTATCTGAACCCTAAATATCCGAATCGCTTTCAGATTTCCAAAAATATAAATTTGAGTAAAGGTGAGAAAGAAAAAAAAGGAAAACCTTCAAGGAAAAGGAGGTTAAGCAAGGGGAGGGGGGGTTGGGTAAGGAGAATGCTGTGTCCACTTTTGAAAAATTCAAAATTATTCTTTTGAAATTTCCTGTACGCGTTTAAAAGTTTGTGCTGAAGATATAAAAGAATGTATTATGAGCCAGACCCTGAATTTTAAAATGAAGATTATGGTTAAGGTACCCGTACACGTTGAAAACGTCAATTTTGACCCCAAATGATAAATTTGTTTTATTCTTTCGTTAAATAAGGAATTTAAATGGCTTTCCAAAACAGGTTTGTTTTTGTCTCTACGTTAATTTGATTCCGAGATATGAAGGATTTCGTAAAGATTAAGAAACCAGAAGTGGACATTTAAAGCACAGGAAGTGGGCGTTTAAAAGGCCAGAATGATATTAAAAATTAGTTTAAACAGTGTTTAATTTTCAAATATAAATTTATTAAGCTTTTAAAAGATACATAAAATTATTACTTTTCCGGAAATCAATCAGCAAATTAAATAAAAAAATTAATGAGCAAATATGAGAATTTTTTATAAGGACACAATACTTTAAACTTTAAATGCGATTTTCTGAGAACTGGTTTTTGTCGACAATTTGCACGCTTCAAAAATGATAACTCAAAATATTTTCATAACATCACTATGAAATTTGATGAGCTTGATCTGTATATTGTTTTCTAGAGAGTGTACAATAAGAATTTTAATCACTTTTTTTAAATATTTCCCAAATTATGACTTGTTATTCGAATAATGGCATAGAAAATTTGGTAAAATTTCAGTATAAATATTCAACTGCTGTAATTTTTTTTATTTTTTTAACAAAAGCTTAAAATTTTATTAAATACCTAGATTATAACATATAGATTAGTTGGTACTAATTTATTTCAAATATGTTTAATAATTTTTGATGAAACATTTGTTAAGTTTTTAAAAAAAATGCTTAAAATTGTATACATATTTAACATTTCTAAAGAATAACATTGGCATATATCAAATGTTAGTAGCTCAATATTAATGTTTACTAAAATTAAATAAGAAAAATGGTTACAATGTATATATATGCAGTGTAATTCAAAAAAATTGCTCTGAACGTGTTCGGATACCTTAACTGAATGAAAGTATCGAGAAAGAGGAACTTAGTGACCAAGAGGAAGTAGTCACGGTACCACCCGCTAGGGAGGCATTAAACAACTTTGATGGAGTGACAGCTCGAGTTTAACAACCTGCTAATTCTCATTGTCAAGTAAATGCACTACCCGACTGCACAAGAAGGGAGATGAAAACAATGAAAAAATTTACTCTGACCAAAATGTTCAGCAAACAATGACTTCATTTGAAGTATTGTACATACTGTTTTAGTGAACAACACTTGTAAGCACTTTAACGTGTAAAAGTGTTGTTTTTTTCATTTAATTGATTTAAATATTTTCTGTAAAAAATATGTAGCTTTTCTTCTACTTTTCAGCATACAATATTAATCAAAATAATTAATTTTTTCAAAAAAATCCAATTATCCGAACGGAGTCTGGTACTAATTGATTCGGATAGTTAGAGTTCTACTGTATCTCTATAACTTTTAAGAATAATACAAAAATTATTAGAATTTCAATGAAACTTTCTTAAATGTACAATGCTTTACGAAATTAATAAATAATTTACAACAATGAATAGCATTTCTTTCTTTTTTCTTTAAAAAAAGAAGGATGCTTTCATTTTAAATTTAAGTTTTAGTATACAAGAATAATTGCTTTAAATAATAGAATAATAAAAATAAGTGCTATATTATTTTCGTTAAATTTGAATAAATACACATGTTTGTTTGCATTTTAATAAAAAATTCATTTCATTTATCTCCTTATTTTCTTCATATTTATGTTTGAAGATACATTTGAAAATTTGTAATTTAATATTGTCATGTAATAATATCAAATTACTAAACTCGATCTATATTCCCATTAACTATTTAAAATAAAAAAATATGAAAAAATAAGTATTTTCATTTTTCTGTTATTTTATGTAAATATATTAACACTTTTTAATTTAAAATGAAGGGACGTTTGTAATTTTATGTCTTTATATTTACAATCAAACATTTAAATTTTGATGTTATATAGCCGCAAAATGACTGACTTAAAGGCAGAATTTGATTAATTACAATATATGAAATAGAAATTTAACAAGGTACTGAAATGATGAATTTAATATATTAAACAATCGTAATAAAATAATATGTTTCATAATTTAATAAACTGACCAATATACATTTAGCGCATTTTATTAAAAGAAACGCTTATCGTATCGCAGGTTCAACAGAATCGGTCAACATGATATCATTTTGAAATTCACTCAGCTTTTCGCAAAATGCTAATTAAGTCTGCGTTTGTTACTCCCTCTGCATTTGTTAGCCTGTGGCAATTATCCTTCCAAGTCAAGAACACCTGGTTACCGGGCAGGTTAGCAATCAGCCATCAGATTCAAGTGTCGTTATGTTTCGACCAATTATTATTGCCTCATGCAATGTCACCTTCTGCACTTGGGATGGATTAGAAATGGGAATGTGCACATCGTGCTCTTTTGATTTATTTTTATGCCCCCTGACAGTTCCATCACATCATTCATTGTTTATTTTATGAAAGAGTAACTTAATATTCTGTATCTTGATTTGATCGTTTCTATTAAAAATTTAAAAGTATACATACAAACAAATATAAATAATTGAATTATATATACATATATATATATATATATATATATATATATATATATATATATATATATATATATATATATATATATATATATATATATATATATATATCACAGTCCAGTCACATTAATGTGACCATCTGTCAAAAGCCAGAATAACCACCTTTCGCAAAGCGGACTGCTGCGAGACGTGCAGGAAGAGAGTCACTTAGGTCCCTGAAGGTGTTCTCTGGGATGTTGAGCCTATGCCGACTCTAATGCCGTGGCCAGCTGCGCTAGATTACGCGGTTGAGGATCCATGGCGCGAACAACTCGATCGAGATGGTCCCACAGATGCTCGATTGGGTTTAAGTCAGGTGAGTTTGCTGGCCAGGGGAGGACGGTAAACTCATCCTGGTGCTCTTCGAAACACGCACGTACACTGGCAGCTGTATGGCACCTCGCATTGTCCTGCTGTAAGATGCCATCATCCTTTGGAAAAACAATGTGTATGTAGGGATGGACATGGTCCGCAAGGACAGATGCGTACTTGTATTGATCCATCGTGCCTTCCACAATGATCAGTGAACCAAGAGAATGGCAGGAAAACATTCCCCAGACCATAATGCTCCCACCTCCAGCTTGGACCGTTCCGGCAATGGTTGCAGGGTGGTTCCTTTCAGAGATTTCACGCCTTATACGCCAACGCCCATCTGTCCGATGTAGCATAAAACGCGATTCATCTGAAAACGCAACCTTTCGCCACTCAGTGGACGTCCAGCTGCTGTACTGGCGTGCAAATTTAGCCTTCGCCGTCGATGAACAGCAGTCAGCATAGGTGCACGAACCAGGCGTCTGCTTCGGAGGCCCAGAAGCAGCAATGTTCGCTGAATGGTAGTTTGGGAGACACTTTTGGTAGCCCCTTGGTTCATTTTGGTGGTCAGTTGCTCAACGGTAGCCCGTCTATCTGCCCTAACGCATCTTCGCAACCGTCGTTCGCCCCTGTCATGTATGGCCTGTGGTGCACCACATTTGCCACGTCGCTGATTTTGGACAGTCCCATTTTGCCATGCACGGTACACTTTTACCACGGCGGCACGCGAACAGTTCACAAACTCAGCTGTTTCGGAAATGCTTCCACCCTTAGCCCGAAAGCCAATGATCATGTCCTTTTGGATGTCGGATAAATCGCTTCGTTTCTGCATTACGCCAACGATTGAAATGTTTTCCGAAGCCCTCAACCACCCTTTATATACGCTCAACTGCACTGTGCTGCCACCTGCCTTCTGTGATTGGTTATTTAACTCAGACGTGGAAAGTACGTGGTGGTCACATTAATGTGACTGGACTGTGTATATATATATATATATATATATATATATATATATATATATATATATATATATAGTTAATAGTATATTAAAAGAATTTACTATCAAAAATTAGATGGAGAATAATACATTGAAAATACTAAATGGAAAACAATACATTGAAAATACTTGGAAAAATTTCAAAGAAAAATATTTGGAAAAATTTTTAAAGAAAAATATTTGGAAAAATTTTTAAAGAAAAATATTAAAAAAGAGAGATTTAAAGTGGAACATTTATAAAGTACATACATTTATTTATAATTCAAATCATTTGATTAAAATAGAATTTTAATTAATTTTTAAAATTATTGCAATGTTCCAGTATATTTAAATTTTACGATAAAAATATATTTTGAAGTGCGAAATTATATTTTCATATAAAATTTTTAAAAAGCATATTTTCATTATTTTAGCAATTTGCTTATCAAATTGATTTGCCTATTAAAGAGCCTTATTATATTTTTATTCAGTATTTCATCTAGTAAATTAAGTATGATATATATTTGAATAATAATGTTATCATACTTTGTATATTAAATTGCAATTTTGTAACATGTGTTCCGTTTTAATAAATACAAATTTTTAATTATAATTGTTTTATTTACATTTATAATTTGAATAAATATATTCTATATATAATTCATGTGTTCATAAATATTTTAAGGAAAGTAAAGAATATTTTCATGCCATATCAAAGATTGTTTATATAGATACAATATGTCCACTAAAGTCCCTTGAAACCCTCTTAACTTCGGAACGACTGTTGCTATATTCATAAAAGTGGTGTCTAGGTATAGTAGCCATGCGCTACAGAATAAAACCCCTTACTGCGCCACCTGGTGGAAAACTGTAGAGTTATCATTCGTATCTCGAAAACGGAACGAGATAGGTAAAAAAAGTGATTTACAAAGTTGTAGAGCATCCTCGATTTAGTACTAAAAGATACCTTGTAAGCATTAATGTGAAGAATACAACGGTTAAAACTCGAATTTGTTGTTTCATGCTGTGACGTGGCACATCGTACGTGTGCATATTTGAAAACACAAAAAATCGTTTTCGTAATTATATTTTTCACTTTTATTTCGAAATGGAAAGAACGGAAGTATTAAAAATATCCAACAATTTGTGTGCAGTATGCAAATACGTAAGAAACGTCACGCCTGTTCACCTGAGACAGCTATAAAAGAGACATCTTCTTGGGGCTGTAGTATGTTGATGCTCATGGTCATGACTGAGTATTCCAAAGCTGAGTATTTGAGATGGTTTTACTGTACGGTGAATGTCGACGCAAGGTTGTACCGCCAACGTTTCCCTGTAGGCCCGCACCCTTCTCATCAAACCATTCTAACTGTTGTAAAACGCTTAAGGGAGGTTTCTAGTCGAACTCGATCTGGCAGACCAGCTAAGGTAAGACAACAAGTTCAACCGGATGATGTATTAGCATTTGCCCTCGCATATCCGAAATGCGAGTCTCTGATCTGACACTGTGGTCTCTCCAAACTTCAGGTTTGGAAAATCCTAAGCGAATCAGGTGCTCATCCATACCGACCAACGCCTGAACAGGTTTTAAAGGACATGGTCACCGAGCGACGCTATGCATGGTGCAACATCGTCTTGAATCAGGTACAGGTCCAACCAACATTCTTGGCAGATATAATGTGGACGGAGGAGGCATGCTTTTCACGGAATGGCATGTACAATAGGCAAGAGTGATTATGAAACCGTCCCACCCGAAGGTATACGGTGTAAGTGGTGACCAATCGTGGATGCAATCCCACCAGTAGACACTCGTGCGGTCAAGGACCGATGCGCACAGCTGCCACACCAATCTACTGCAACGATGGGGTGTGAGTAGGCGCCAAATCCGGACTGAATCCAGGCACAAGCCAAGGCATTGCCCGCAGCCCGACAACCACCAGCCTGCGGTCCAACAAGACCCATCGAAAACTGAAAGAGTGCCACTGGTCTTTATTAAAACAATAATACAAAAACGAAAGAACATAAGAGAAGGCATACTTTGTCCTGACAGAAACAAAATGAGACATAGCTTGTCTTTACATAAAAGAGATGAGTATATAAAATAAACGGAACTTTAAAAAAATTTTACATAAACTTTACATAAAGTAAAATGAAAGAAATTTTGGATGGAATCATCCTATAACAAATTGTGGTTAAACTAAATTAATCGGAAAGTCAATGGTTTTCTTGTAAGCTGCAGATAATTAAGATAGTTATTATTTCTTTAGCTGCTTTTTTGAAACCTCCAGATTTTAATAGGTTTGCTAATGTTAACCCTTTGTAGTTTTTTGGATATAACTGGACTCTGATATGTTCGAATTCTTTGCAATCATAAATTACATGTTTTGTGTCCTGTGTAATTCCATCGAATTGACACTTCTCATCTTTATTAAAGAATCTGTTTTGGTAGCTGGCAAATATGCCGTGTCCTGTTTTGAACTGATTAAGATAGAAATCTGCCATGATTCTTGTACTACTTACATTAGGATGAATTTCATAGAGTTGTCTTGTTTTAATTGAGTTAGACCATCTGGTTTGCCAAGTCTGTTGTATATATTGTTGTATTTTTGTTTTAATCTGTATTTTGCTGTATGGAACTATAAATGTGATATCTTCCAGTTCTGTGGCCTCTTTTGCTTCTTTGTCTGCAATTTCATTGAGTTCTATTCCTATATGAGCTTTAATCCAATGCAGTGTGAAGCAATCTATATTTTCTTTCAGTATCTGTATTATTTCATTTAAAGTATTGTTTGTAATTTTATAATTTTTTATAGCTTCTAAGACTGATTTGGAATCTGAATGTATATGACATTTGGTGTATTTATTACTGATTGCATGTTTTAGGGCTTCTAAGATTGCTTTCACTTCCGCTTCATAAACTGTGGCTTCATTATTCATTCTTAGTTTATATATATATATATATATATATATATATATATATATATATATATATATATATATATATATATATATATATATATATATATATATATATATATATATATATGATTTGATTTTGGTATCCTACGACTAATGCTGCCCCTACTTTTTCATTTATTTTAGAACCATTTGTGAAAATATATTAGTCATTTGTATTTATTGCATTTTCGATTTTAATATGTTTCCTTTTCCATTATGAGGAAATTTTCCATTACGTTTCATTAAGTAAATTACTTTTAAATGAATAGTGTAACTAATAAGTAATTTAATATTTAGTTTTCAAAATTCTGCAAGCATATGTTAGTAAATATTTATACCAGCAAAAATATGAAATAAATATTTAAATCGAAAGAATACATCGTAGATAGAAAATGCAACTTACGGTAATGATATTTAAAATGTCAAAACCCCAGATTTTCAAAAGTTTAACTTTTTGTTTCCGATGAAGCGATGTTTCGAAAGAAACGAAATACTAATCGTGTGAACAATAAAAAGGAAAAAAAAGTTTATGTGTTTTCCTAGAATTTTAAGTTAATTAGTTCTCGATCCCCTCCATTGTGATTTCAATTCCATACGCAGCTAACTGTAGTGATATTTTAAGAAAAATTTCCACCCTTCCTTTGAAGATCAGCCTGGTGCTGGACACAATATTTTTGGCAAAGCGAATCGCTAGTATGAAACACGTTTCAGCTGGAATTTTATCACGAGCGTAACGTGACACTAGATAAAAGGCTACAATAAAACCTGATATAAAAAATATATATACTATACAAGGTTTTTATTTTTATTTTGGGACAATGGATAATGTAATTCACAAAGTTTCAATAGCAACTGTAACTGATTATTCAAAATTGTTTCTTGATAACTTAAATATAATCTGACTTTTTTGTTATCATTAGCACATTTAAATTCTTAAAAGTTTCCATAAATAATATTTCAGTTTCATGAAATTGTTTTCTTTTGTGAATAATTCTATTATAGTCAAAATAAGATTAAATTTTACCATTTTTTATCATGAAAGGAAAACAAAAATACTAATGAAATACTACTTATTAAATAAAATGATTTAATCTCTTATATATGAGAAATTTAAAATAGCAAATTAAAATATTTCAAAACACTGAAATTTCAACAAAAAATATTTAAGTTTTGAATTTTTGAATTATTATAACATTCAGAAGGGTTCAATGGAAATAAAATTCCTTGAACGTTTTTATTTTTTAAATTGAGTAAAACAAACTTATTTGATTTGGTAATATTATTGTTATGACTTTTTTGGTATAAAACTAGACTTAGATAACCTGTATAACAATTAGGTGTATTCACAAAATTAAATAGGTGTCTTTCATATGAGCTTACCCTTCCATATAATCTCCCTAAGTTAATGCATCCAAAAATTACCATATGACAATAACACAAATAATTTCATAAATAGCTTTAAAATGAAAACCTCTCATATGCATAAAAGTGGAACTGACCAATCTAATATTCGAGAAATTTTATATGAAAAAATAAGGATATTTTCGTTATTTTCACATTTACGAGATTTGTAGTACAAAATAAGTATCACAAATTTTTAGTAAAGTATAAATCTTAAAAAGAAAAGGATTAAAACAATATAAACAGATAATTTAACTGATTAAGAAATGTAAATCGAATGCATGGTTAAAAAATCACAATTTTTAAAAGGAACTAAATGATGTAAAATTATTATTAATAAAGAAATATAAGAGTTTCTTTTATGCCAAGCTTTAGATCTTTTCCTCATTTTTCATCAACACACACACTATCTTTTCTTTTCCAAATATAATTCTTCCCTGTTTTTTCCCTCCATTTGCAAAATTTATTTCTCCAAATAAAATTGATATTATGAGGAAACTAAGATTGAAATTTTCTGAAAAATTTTGTTTATCATTGAAATGATTTGGTGCCTCTCTGCTAGCTGCG
Organism: Latrodectus hesperus; assembly: GCA_037975125.1. Classification (NCBI taxonomy): domain Eukaryota; kingdom Metazoa; phylum Arthropoda; class Arachnida; order Araneae; family Theridiidae; genus Latrodectus; species Latrodectus hesperus. The sequence continues at coordinate 117,033,095 of CM075851.1, forward strand.
CCCGGGTCATGATACTGCCCGGGGCATGATACCCTGAACATGCAATACCAAAGCATTTATTCACTTGACTTGATTTATTCACCCCAAACACTCGACTCATTCAGTGACTTGATGCAGCAGCTGATAAGTCCACTTTGAAGTTGAAAAGAAACAACACTGTACGAGCTATTTCAACACATTAATTTCGCTTCTGTATGAGATAAGATTCATAGAACTACTGTAATGTGAGATAGTACTGCGCGATATACGATTAACGAAGGTGCACAGTACACCTGATTTTATAACGACTGATATTCTTACTTTCAACTGACTATTGTTCCTGTTCCAAAGACGTCACACTCTAACTATATATATATATATATATATATATATATATATATATATATATATATATATATATATATATATATATATATAATGAATATGTTTAAAATATGTGTGTTTGAAAATGCTCACAGTTCCTACTTGTCAGAAAAGCAATTTATGTTTGGTTTTCAGTAGAATGCATGCGGCATATAATTGACGGTTAAAGATGAGAATATGAGTTGGTTTCGTATGTCACGTGATTCTGCATGAAACAGAAGCGTTTTGTTTTAACATAGAAAAGAATGTGTTCCTATCTATTGCGATGGTGTCGCAAGCAGACTAGTATCTAACGTATCTTCATATACAGAAAAAACCGTTGATGTTTTATTTAAGGCTAATGGTTAGTTTTAACCTAGAGAAATGGAACAAAAAATTTGTGAAATAAAAATCATGTTCTTACGCAATACTTGTTTTTGGAGGAAGAATTAATGTTGTTGTTGTTGTCGTGTGCCAGCTAGGCTGTCAATATAGGGTGCGCTGCTCCACTTTTTCAACTGAACCCTATTTTGGTGTGAAGTCCGACTTCCTCAGTACTCACATACCATAGGGACCCGTTTATAGGGTAGGCAACCATTCACACCTCATTCATACCAGGAAAGGACAAAGCCAGATAGATAGAGAGAGAAAGTACAGCCATGCCCGAACCGGGATTCGAACCCAGGACCTCCCTATCCATAGTCAGGCACTCTGACCACTAGACAGGGTGGGCGGCAGGAAGAATGAATGAATCATATTTAAGAAATATCAAATCATAATAATTTAATTTCAAACAGAAATTTTAATTGAATAATTATTGTAAAATTTTATGAATTCACGTTCTTTATTTTTTCTTATTTATGTATCAAATATTTTTGTAAGAAGTGGGAAGTAAATAATAATAGCAAATTTCTTAACACTTATTTTGAAATTGTTATCAGATATATCTTGTATGATAATTGAGAGAAAACATATCTATCTTTTACATAGATATCTTCTCAAATGTTGACCAGTTACAGAAATTTGATTGTTAAAAAAAATGCTTTAAAAATCATAAAATCAAAATTCAACTTTCAGCTTCAAGATTAGTTTAAATACTAAATTGAAGAAAAAAAATTAGAAAAATTAAATTTAAATGCATGTCAAAAAAGTAAATTTAATTAAACTTTGAAGGAAAGCAACGATTATTTTAATTTTTTGGAGAAAATTTACCAGAGAAAAAAATGAAACGTAAAAGTTAGAAATATAGAAGAAAGTTTTCGAGAAAAAGAAAAGAGATTAAGATAAAAATTGCAATGTTACAGAAATTTAATTCAAAAAACAGATTAAAGAAAAATGGCGTAAAAAAGCTTTTGTATAAATTTTTTTCTTTTCGGGAATATTTCATTTCAAATATTCATTTAATTAATAGATTTAATTGGTGATCTTGTCTTAATGGAGATGCGCTTATTTAAGCTAGAAATTAAAAACATGTATGCATTTTTTGAATTAAATATACTAAAACTGAATAATTTCTTGAGTAGGTTACAGCAACTAATAATACTTTATTTAACAAAAGATTATTATACATTACCTAGATCACATTTACATGAAATATTCATGAAATATTATTAAATTAACAAAATTATAGAAATCCGATATTGAATTTTTAAAGAAAGACAAAAATATGACACTTCAGGTTAAAAAATATGTAACCACGAAAATATGTGTACTCAAAAGTAATATTGTAGTAAATAAATAGGGAAAAATTTCCTTTAGCAAGTAATTCAATAAAAGAGTAAAATATTAAATATATATATATATATATATATATATATATATATATATATATATATATATATATATATATATATATATATATATATATATATAATAATTTTGGGTGCATTGGATTCTTTAAGACTAAGTCTTGGGACAATGTGGTGAACAACCCCTGACGAAGCTGGCCATGTTGATATTTCGTTCGATTTTCATTTATTCTATTTTCTTCGAAATTTTAAGCTATCTATTGAACATTTTTGCATAAGTTTTCTATATTTCGTATTTTCAATATATTATTCTCCATCTCGTATTTGATTCTTCTTCTTCATTTGGTTTTTGATTAATTTTATATAAACTTACTTTTTATTACATATATATATATATACATATATATATATATATATATACATATATATATATATATATATATATATATATATATATATATATATATATATATATATATATATATATATATATATATATATATATATATATATAAGAAATCCGATATTTTACACAAAGATGACTTCATATAATGTGCTTAAGCTGATCAATTTTTGTCAAATATGAACCGATTTTTATAGGTTTGGTTTGTTTGCCAGGTAGCTATCACATGCTTTTGCACATATATATAGAGAGAGATATAGAGCAGGACCTTTGGTTTACAGTGGATTCCGAACCATAACAAACATGCATGCCCAACTAGGGATTAGAACCTATGAACTGTTGAATCGCAGGCAAGAGCGCTAAATCCAATAAGTTTTAACAGGAATTCAGAAATGTATTACAACAAGTGATATAAAATTTGTCTATTGCAATTTACTTAAAATACATTAATTAATGCTTATTAAGGCCTCACCTCACTAACTAAAATAATTCATTACTTTCTGGTCTAGTAAGATACATAATTTTTTTTGTCTTTAACTAGACCAGAAAATAACTTTATGAATGCTATTTGGTTTTTTTTTTTCCCTCTTCAGTGACTTTTAATGCATGAGACCAAATTGGATAAAAAATTAAATTCTATAACCCTACTATAAATCTCTATGACCGTAAAAGTTTTTAAAATTTATGAATGCTGTTTGATTTTTTTTCCTTTTTGTTTTTATAATTTTTGGTCTCTTTAAAAGTAATTTCCTAATTCCACTCTAATAAATAATATATTCTCTATGAGGAAAATCCTCTTGTAAGTAATTTTCACAATTTTCTTTGCAAGCTAATTTCTTGTTACTAAGAAAGTAAAGAACAAAAAATTGTTTCTTTAATTCTATCATATGTAAGCATCTGCTTAAGAAGTGGTTCGATTTCATTCCGTGTCACCAAAGCTTTCCAAAAGGAATTTTGATATACCATGTTTTTTCTGTAAATTGGAGTGGCAACCAAACATGAAGCTCATTTGGAACAAAGCTATGATTTAAATTTGTTTCCTGGGCGATGTTACGCTTCCTAATAGGACGGTCCATTTCGATTATTTCTGTGGTTTAATAGGCATTTGACGAAAAGCCTATCTGTGCGAGATGATTCTTTGAAAACAAAAATACCGTATCGACAAAAATAATTTACTGAAGTCAACTGCACGGTTGTTGCAGTATCGGGACTGTAAATACTATTCAAAATTTCAGCATGCCTAACAAAACTTTATCAAAGCAAAATCGAATTTTGGGTAATTTTCTTTTTTCTTTCACTTCCGCTTTTTTACACCCTCTAATTTATGACTGAATGGAAGAAACAAAAAAGACAGCAGAAAATATATTTTAGTGTAAAATGACATCTTTCTAATCATCATAAATTCGAATATGATTGATCGATACGTTATGAGACATTGGCCCTCACAACTTTTTATCATTACAGCCCTTGAATTATATATATATATATATATATATATATATATATATATATATATATAAATATGTATATATATGTATATATATTATACCTAAAAACATATACCATTAAACGAATAAAAGGTGAAGTCCTTCTTGTCCCCCTTCAACAAATAAGCAAATCCAATTATGAATAGCCTCTTTGCTATTGACATTTATAATAAAAATTCGGAAATGTTTTCTCTTTGCATTAAATGTCTGTTTGTAAAGTATTTTTCTGAGGATATAAAAACTTTATTTCTTGTTCCACTTCTTCATTTGAATGGTGGTTACAAAATGTACTGCAATTTATAAATTCTAGTACATTAATTAAATGAAAGATTATATATTACTTAATAAATTTTTCTTAAGGCATGAAAGCGTAATAGAGTATCAGAGACTCAGAATAACAAATTAGCAATACAGGTTGAACTTTAATTATATTCTCTAACTAATAGTTTAATTTATTTGGAATTTAATTTTTTTGTAAATTTTTAGGCATTTTTTATTAAAATTTTGTATTTAAAATAAGTATAAACTGAGAAAAATATATTTTTTGCAAACTCTATTTCAGTAAACAAAAACTTATTTCTCTGTAAAAAGACATTAGCTCCTTAAAACTTTCTCTTTGATATTTGTACAGTTAAATTATATGTAAGCTGAAAATAATCATAAATTTAACGTCTTTAACGGCATACAATATAGACTTAAAATTCTAATTACAATTATCAATATACAAAACTTATATTTGTATAAACCGTAATAAATATTTATAATATTTACTATTATTTAAAAATAGTATATACATATTTTATCATTGAGATTACAAATGTGACCTAGGAAATAATAATATTTATTATTCTCTACTTATAACAATAACACATTTTCCCCTTTTAATTACAATATTTGAGTGAAAGATTTATTAAAAATGAAAAGCCAAATTTTATAGAAATTAAACATAATAATTTCTGTAACATAAAAAGTACTCAAGCAAATTATTTAAATGAATAAATCTTTTTTCTTTACTGTAATTAATGTCTTTTAAAATCTTTGCTTCATATAAATTCTATCACTCAATCAATTTTAACTTGAACCAACAATAAATTTATTCTTCGAATATATTTTCTCGCTCATTTTTTTGCACAAAGTTAAAAAAATGTGCTATTTAATATGCTTCAAATTTTTAAAAATAATTTTTTTTGCAAAATAAAAAATTCTATTAAATATTAAATTTAAAGAAATTTATTTCATTCCGATAACAAGTATTTGAGCATAGAATGTCTAAAATCTGGTTATTTTGATAAAAATTCTTAATTTCCTTGATACAAAAAAACTGTCAAATAGCGCTTACATCAAAATTTTAATGTTAAGCATTTAATATAAAAATTCAATAATATTCATTTATTTTTAAACATATATATATATATATATATATATATATATATATATATATATATATATATATATATATATATATATATATATATATATATATATATATATATATATATATATATATATATATATATATATATATATATAATTATACGACAGCCCATGTGAATCAAGGCCTACAGTGCCCATAACTGTTTTCATGATCGAGGGCCCTGGGGTGCGAAGCATATGTCCCAGTTAGGTGGTCAGCCTAACATAAGACTCCCAGTGTTTAGTTCCCAAGCATGCTTGGTACTCAGTTACTCGACCCATTGGAGGGATGAAAGGCTGAGTCAAACTTGCACAGCCCGAGGATCGAACCTTGGACCTGTGTCATGGGAGCGTGAAACGCTGCCACTATAAGCCACCAGGCTTCTTATACACACACACACACACACACACACACACACACACACACACACACACACACACACACACACACACACACACACACACACACACACACACACACACACACACACACATATATATATATATATATATATATATATATATATATATATATATATATATATATATATATATATATATTCATTATGATATATTATTTATAATATGGTTGCACCAGTATTCTTCCCTGTTAATAGCTCTGTGTTGGGCTTGGGCTCTAGCAGTTTGATAAAAGCAGCTGAGTAGAGTGTTCGACCCCCAATACTTCGCCTGAGGTATCATTTTGCTTGATGATTATTTATGTATTTAGCGCCCAGATGAGCTCTGTTAGTTAGATAAAAACGTCGGGTGGGAGACAACGTCATTTAGAAGCAGGGACCATGCATAGGACACTTCTTTATTTGATCTACCATCCTGGATGTATCATTTCACTTGGAGGACAATGCGACCATTCCCAGTTTTAATATACCCCTGCCATCTTTAGCGAATACGATGGATCTTCGTTTAAGCAGGGAGTCAAACTTACTACCTTCCGATAACGAGAACGACGTCCTAAGCAACCAGCCCCCCTCACCACGGTCATATACAATTTATATTCAAGATTAATTGATTCTATAACTTTTGCCTAACTACATTGGGTTGCATACAACTGTAACACTCGAGATTCCATCTTTCAAAATCAATCTCATCTGACGTTACAAATGCAAATAAATATGGGTATTAAAACCATTTTATTGCTTTCTCCGAAGAAAACATCAAGTTGAAATCCTTTGAATATTTGTACACTACAATCACAGCGATTATGTCAAACAATTTAACAAATTTAACATTTATATAAAATTATCCTAAAAATACATTGAAGTATCATTCTAGGTAAAAGTTGAAGTGGGAGATAAATTATTATCATTATATTGTTATCTTCAATATGTTTTCGGTTTGATTCTCTCTATGAGAGTGGTTTTAAAAATTAGGAATTTTAAGGTGTGATTCCAACAAATTAGTCATCACGAGTAATAGTGGAGTGTGATAATCGCATGAAACTAGTAAAATTAGCATTAATTTGAATTTTTCACTTAAGAATTTCTTTAATCATTTTTAAATTATATGTACTTTCAAATATTTTTCTACTGTTGTAAAATTTGATGAAAATAATCTCCCTTTAAAGTATTTTTAAAAGAAGGAAATTTATCTGCAAATTGGAATTTCTACAGAGAAATGAAAACAATTTAAATGTAAATAAAAGTAAATTTTTTCAATACTCCTGTTTAAAATGTTTCTATTCCCTGCAGCTTAAATCCTCTTTATGTTATCCTGAATATATCTTAAAAATTTAATTCACATTTTCAGAAAAATGAGTCATTTAAAAAGAATTTAAAATATTTTATTTATCATTATTAGCTTTGTTTTGACAATTTAGTAAATTTAATTTCAAGTAAGCAGTAAAAATGGAAGTGTTTTAGATTTCACACAATTTATGACTAGCTGTAATTGTTATTAAAAAATGAAAATTGTTATACAATGAATTTCGAAATTTTATCCTTATTATCCTTTTTTAAATTATTTTTTAATCATATCATTTCATCATAAATCAAATTTAATTATTTTTAATATATAGTAGCCGACCGATGGTTGAGAGGTTAGCGTTCCTTACTCCTGAGCTGTTGGTCCCGTGTTCGAATCCCGGTTCGGGCATGGATATTTCTTTCCTTCTTTGTTCTTTCTGTGTTTCTCTGTCCTTTCTTCTGTGATGTTGTATGAATGTGGCCCGCCCTATAAATGGGTTTGTGGTGGTATGACGCGGGTAACGCTACTCGCCTCCGTGACTTGGTTCACAGGTGCCCACTGGGTAACTACAAATGAGTCATCAGTTTCTGGCCTTGTTGTGGCATAGGGTTGAACCCTCAAGTGCCCGCCTTTGGAAAAAAATTGATATTTATCACATAATATATCTCACCCAAAATCTTTTCTCACTTCAATTGCATTTTCATAATTATAATGAACTTGTTAATTTCTATTATTTTTATGTATCAAATTTACAAATATGTCTTAAATAAAAGCATTTTATATTAGATGAAGACTGAAATACAAAAAATTCCAATGATAAATGAAATTGTTTTAATTTAATGATGAAAACTAATAAAGCAGCAGATTACATGATACAATCACCTAAATTCCTATCTTTTTGATACCGCGTAGCCTTAATCGACTTTAGTCATATGCTGCAAGAGAAGTAACCAGGAAAACTCTAACTGTGGTTTTGCTTTCTGTGAGCATCCATCCTTCTAACAGACATACAAATAGAACCCAAAAGAATGAATGTTCATCTCATATTGTTAACAGTAGCTGAAACTGAGCACAGAAATTTCGCACTGTTGTTCAAGCACTAGTGTGAAAGTCGGAAGCTTCTTGATACGACATCCGGGCATAACTTCCTCTACCCCACCACCCTTTACGACCGGGAAGGAGAGGGGTAACACTGAGGCGAAGTTTTATTTATTTATTTATTTTTTGAATTCCTGCGGGGGTGCAGGACAGAGAGGGCCTCGCCTTGTAATGAAAATGGCTGTTTTTTAGGCTCCCTAAGCCTACTTAGATATAGCATTATTATGCTCGTTGTGACGCCTGTCTCCTTTTGTTTAAATAACCAATTAGTTCGGCTTCTCAAGCCATTTTATTAATAAGTGCTGTGTTATTAGAGATATCAGTTTCGAAACTAATGATTAATTATTTGTTTGGGCTTCTTAAGCCAGCTTTATATGTAATTCTTCTGAATATTTCAGACGCCAGTCTCTTTTGAAAATATTTATAAGCTTCACAGCCATATTTGATTCCTAATGTATTTTGTTATGTGATGCTTAGAAAAGAAATTAAATATTAGCATCTGACATAGTGTTATCGCATTCTTTCCTCCAAGACCTACGCAATAGAAATTCTTTCACAACGGATTACCATTTCCGATCTAGAAGGAGGGAGAACTTCACTACTAAATCACAATATAATCTCCCTTAAAATAACCTCTTTAAATTTTTTAATAATTAAAGATTATACATTTAAATATTTAGGATTTATTTACTATATCACATACCTTTATGATATTGCAATAGATTGTTAGTTCTTACCTAATGATGTTCTTTGAAGTTAATGTAAAAAAAAACAAAGTTAATATTCTTAAAAAATGTTTCCTTTAAATATAAAAGAAATATTATTTAATTAGAGGGACTTCGATGGAATGAGATCATTATAACACACTGGCTTAATTGTAATTAAATATGGAAGCAAAAGTGCAAGTCAAGAGATTTCCTGCATACTTCGAATTAAAAATTATTATCATCTTTGAAAGAATGAGGTTGACGAAGGGAATTGTTGAAATTGAGTCCAGGATTTAAAAAGCAGATTCTTATAAAATTCAGAGTGTACAAAAGCTTCCCATTTACTTGAAATTTCAACTAATTGGTAATAAGTTTTAGATGCTTTTTACGCTGTTGTTGTTGTCGTCGTGTGCCAGCCAGGCTGACAATATGGGGTGCGCTGCTCTACTTTTTTCAACTGAACCATATTTTGGTGTGGAGTTAGACTTCCTCAGTACACACATGCCATAGGGACCCGTTTATAGGGTAGGAAACCATTTACAACACATTCATACACAGAAAGGACAAAGACAGGATAGATAGAAAGAAAATGTACGTCCATGCCCGAACCGGGATTCGAACCCAGGACCTCCCTATCCGTAGTCAGACACGCTGACCACTAGACAAGTTGGGAGGCTGCTTTTTACGCTAATACATTTAAGTAAAACTACGTTTTTGCTAAAAATCAAAATATTAGTCTCTAGTATTTCATGTATAATATTTTCTTATACTTGAAATACTTTTTTCTTCAAATTCTTTAGAGAGTAATATTTATGTTCTTAAAACTTATTATGATATGAGTTTTAGTATTTTCTGCAGAAGCTTTTTTTGATAAGGTAGGAAATGTTTGTTTTTTCTTTCTAAATAGATTTTATACAGCTAAGTTTAATGTGACTGCTTACGTAGAAAAGGAGGATTTTTGCTTACTCTTTTGAATTTTATGTTTACAAGAGTTAAAATTATTGTTTTATGCAAAATGCGAAAAATATGCAGTCTTTTGAAAAGTATCAGTAATGTTAAAACATAAAAGAAAGAAACTTTATTTGCGTATTTTTTTTCCAAAAATACATTTATTCCTTTAAAAATGTTGTTTTTAAGAGAAATCATTAACATGATATTCCAAACAAAAATGTAAAGAATTTAAAGACATTTTCATAGGTTTTCTTATAATCCTATTTATGATGTTAACTAAAAATATTAACAATGACGGAATTTTTTTTATTATTATATTAACACTTGACAAATTAACTATATTTTATCACAATTCTTTATATTTAATTATATTTCAATACATTTTGGAGATCACATGAGTTTAAATGTAATTAATAAAGAAACATACATTTATTAAAATTCATTTAGGGCTTGACAGGGAATTTAGGCTAAATATTCTTTAGCATTATTATTATGGGATCAATGGAAATATGGGATTTTTTCATAAATTTAATTTTGCTTCATTACTTTTATTCACTTTCTCATTAAAATAACTTTATAAGAAAGATTAATTTAAGAAATCAATCTCAAATGTAAATCAAAAATCTTTAAATATACATCTATGTGATAAGCACTTTTTTACATTTGATTTATTCATGACTTTAACATTTAAAGCTGTTATTTTAGCATAATTCCGTTTTCTTAAGCACTTATTAGTTAACAATATAATCTCTCAATAGATTAGTAATTGCACTTATTTAATAGATTCATGATATTTTGAATTAATTATATTGTTATAAATTAAAGTATAAGACTGTATATAAAACGTATTGTGTCCACAATAGATTATATAGCTATTTCGTTTTTGAAATTAATAAAACTTTCTTTATAATTGGTAAAATTATTTCTGTTTATTTTGACATATGCAAAGAAGCTAACTAATCAGAAATTATAGTAATTTATTCCATATTTCCAAATGTTTTTTATTTACAAAATGACTTAAAACCATTACTGTATTTAAGATAACTTTGACGCAGGAAAATGTTTAAGGATTATTGCCTTTATAATCTATGGTGAATTTTTCCCCTTCTATTCTGCAATAACATTTTGCGTTTAGTGCAATGCTATCAATATATTTTATTAAACTTAATAACTTTCAGAAAATTAATTAAACATAATTGTAAATAATTATTACATATATGGTTGTATTCCATCTATAAAACATTTCAAATCATACTTAATTTTATAAAATGATTGCAATGAAATATTTTTGTTACATTTTGTATATTATCAATGAAAGCCCGATTATATGTTAGTATTATAAATTAGGTTCAATATAATACGAGGGTCACTCTGAAATTTTTGAGATACAACTAGGTGTTTAAAGTTATACTTACAAAATTTTAAGTGTGTTCAAAGTAGTTTCCTCCAACATCAATGCACTTTTGTAGACGAATTTTCCACAGATTAAATGCCTCAAGCCATTCTTTTCTTCGAATAGATGAAAAAAATGCATTTATAGCCACATCAATCTCTTCTTCTGAATGAAAACGATGTCCACGTAAGATCGTTTTTAGATTAAAGAATAACCAAAAGTCACACATAGCTAGATCTGGTGAATACGGTGGATGTTCGATCACTTTAATTTGTTTTCGTTTAAGAAACTCAACTGTTAATCCGGCTGTATGTGAAGATGCATTGTCATGGTGAAGCATTAGTCCCCTAACATTCAGTTCTTGTAGAACTTGTGGAAGATATTTAGTGGTATATCAGTTTGCTGTTACTGTCTTCTGTCCTTCCAACTTAATGGCTTTAACCAATCCCGTACTTCTGAAGAAAACGGCATACATCACTTTTTTCAGTGCGCGTTGTTTTTTCACCATTGTCGGCGTGGGATCATCTTTAAAGACCCATACTTTGCTTTCTTGACGTGTTGGAACGTCAAAAAACGGTATGTACGTTTCATCACCTGTTACAATTTTAGAAATGATGCGGTAACCACCATCATTCAGCAATTTAAGAGTTTCTTTACTAATTCTGACACGCTAATCTTTTTGATGTTCAGTTAGATTATGGGGAACTTAACGGCAAACTACTTTTTTCATATGTAATTCTTCATGAATGATTTTGTGTATGACTGCGGATCCAATGTTAAGTTCCTTAAGTATCATTTGATAGGTACAGCGATTATTATCCATTAACATTTTTCGTATGGCAGACGCATTATCCGGGATTACTGCCGACGGCGGCCTTCCTGTGTGTTCTTCATTCTGAAGAAAATTGCGTCCTCTTCTAAATTCTCTTAACCATCTGAATACAGTAGCACAAGCTGGAGATTCATCACCCAATGCTAATTGCAACCGTTGAACGCATTCTCCTTGATTTAATCCTGCTTTGAAATCGTAGAAAATCATAGCGCGAAAATGTTCTCGCGTCAACTCCATTTTCTCTTCTGTTCAAAATTTATTCCACGCTAAACAAGTTGAAGTAAGTCAGTAAAAAATCGTCTTCTGTGTTAAAATACATTGTACTTTGAAATTAAACCATTATTTTTATTTTGTAAATTATTGTCTGCTCGTATCTCAAAAATTTCAGAGTAACCCTCGTATAGGTTTAAAAATTCAATTATTGTGTTTTTCTACTTGCTTCTTAAAAATAAATGAAATTTATATTTATGATAAACATATTTCTTGTTGTTGTTACTAATGACACTTGGACAAGCCAAGCTCGCTATGTCTTGGCTATGCGAATTTATGTCAATTGGGAGCGTCTTTCGTATTAATTAGAGCACCATGAAGGTGAAAGTACGACTTTGCTCTACTCACATGCCATAGGGACCCGTTATAGGAGAGGCAACCATTCACACCTCATTCATACAAGGAAAAGACAAAGACAGGATAGATAGAGAGAGAAAGTACATCCACGCCCGAACCGGGATTCGAACTCAGGACCTCCTTATCCGCAGTCAGGCATGCTCACCACTAGTCAAGGTGGGCGGCATATAAACATATTTAATACTTTTTATGATTCTCAAGTTGACACTTAAAATTTTTGTTATTTGAACGTGGTACAAAAATTTATCCCACTTGTAAAAATCCTGGGAACATCCAGCCTCACCAAAACATATTCAGAATTACGTCGGACTTTCCCGGGAAAATTTATCTACAGATCACTTACTAGTCATTGACTTTCTAACTGTCAACAATTTATTGGAGTTGATCTGAAAAATGTCAGACCATTAAAGAGGATAAGCTAACAACAATACATTTTACTTTTTTACATATTTATTAATTTTTATTTTATCAAATATAATATATTTAACACATAATATTTACATAAATATTTTAAATAAATATGTTTGTTAAATTGTATTTAGGACGTTATTTACTATATCATAACATTGAAAATGCCCATAAAATTTATTTTCTGAAGGGATATGCTTCACATTTTTTTATTTAAAGCATTACTTAAACTAAATTTTTAAGTGGTGATACAGATTCATTTATCATTAAAGTTTTACTTTTTTGAGCTGGTAACTAAAGCAAACTGTTGATAAACTTGCGTTTACGAAACGCATGGCATATAAAATTAGTATTTTTTTAATAGAGCAGGAGCAAGTAGCAACGTTTAAATATTTTGTTTTATATTGAGTCACTTTATTCATTCAAAGATTGAATGTTTAAATTCAAAATAAAATATGCAATAAAATTTGCGTTAAGATTCTTTGATAGATATATAAAGTTGAATTACGTGATTTACATACTTTTTCAATTGATAATTAAAGAAAAAATATAGACAATATTTGGTACATTAATTTTCATTAAATACCTGCCAAACTTTTATGAAAGATTCTTGGAAATAAATTCCGATTGATTTTAAAAGTATTATTATTATATTAAAAAGATTATTATAAAAAGATTATGGCATGTTAGTCTGCCTGGGAAAGAAGTAGCCGACGACCTTGCAAAGGCTGCCGCCAGTAATCCTTTGAACCCGGAAGATCGCATGGCATTAACACCGTCAGAGATGTCTTCCATTACTAAACAACTTACTTTTAAAACCTGGGCTGACCCTCCTGCTCACCCTTGGTACTTCCAAAGACATCCTGGAACCGCCACAGCATTTAAGGGCTCCAGAGTACATCAGACGACACTGTCTCGACTTTCTACTGGCCACTTGAAGTGTATGATCTTTGAGGACGGTGAAAGAAAATACCCATCATGCCCCAAGTGCGACAATGCTCCGTTTTGCCCGCAACACATCTTGAAGTGTTGGGGTTTTCTCGTGAGGAGGCTGTGAAAAGTCCACATCTGCTTTTAGAATTTTTTCTGTGTATGATCTCATGGATCTGGTCTAGTTCCACTAGACCAGATAGGGATTAGTCCCACCACCACCCACCCACAAAAGATTATTTGATCAACTTATGAAAGAGTATTTTATCTTTTAAAAAAACGAAAACGTGAAAATTTTTTAATTTAAGAACAGATTGTAGTATCACCTAAATCAGATTCTCAATCTCAGGTTGGGTTTTTCACTATATCATAACCATATATTCTAAATTCAAACATATCTTTTTCCAATAAGACGCATCTTCTTTCAAATAAAAGTTCTGAAAACTTAAACATTTTTATGAAAAATTCAAATTAAAAAAAAATAATTATAATATCATACACTTTAAAAATTTGATCTACTCCAAATTAGAAAAATTCAATAGACTATTGCTCACATAATCCTCAATTCAGATAAATTTTCAAATAAGTTAAGAAATGTATTACTTATTTATCAAATGTTTTATCTTTAATTCAAAATGAATTTTAGATAAATTTTTCAATTATGTTTCTAGTTCTTTTTTTCCCTTTAAATTTATATGTAGCTTTTGCTTCACTAAAAATTATCATTGTTAAAATATCTGTAGTGAAAATAAGTTCGCAATGATTTTTAGAAATGATTTAAAATCTACTAAAAACCAGAAACATAACAAGAAAACAAAGAAAAATATTTCTAACTCCTTTCTTTTACCTACATAATTAGATGTAAATTTTACTTACTGAAAACTTACATTGTTAAAATTCCTGTTGTGAAATGTATGTTTGAAGTGAATTCTAGAATTGTTTTCAATTTTATTAAAAA